>CM055903.1:40674768-41274768 GCA_029582155.1 Panopea generosa
TTCACCTCATATGATTGAGTCCCAGTTTGATTCAACAGAGCGTTTGCCACTTACTGATGGTACAGCATTAATAGGGTGGTCATGTTGTGGATAAGTGGATAGAGTGTTGGCAGCTCACATCAGAGATCATGCGTTCGAACCCTGACTTAAACCAATAACCGTCAGAAAAAAAACAGGAAATGGACTCCAGAGTGTTTTATATAAGCTCTGAGCTTATTTCATTAACATGCAGTGTTTAAAACTAACCTAGCACAATGTTGTACTATCATCACTTAATTAGTAGTTGTTGTATAGGCTTTATGGTGGCATCAACAATTTTCCAGTTGTATCACAATGGTGTCTACTACAGACAGTATTTTAAGGGCTGCCACACTGGAGTATCACGCCGCAGACACATGGTATGGTACCCCACCCAGACATATACTGACACAGGGCCGACCAGACCTAAAACTAGCATGCAACAGACACATGGTATGGTACCCCACCCAGTCACATTATACTGACAGTCAGGGCCGACCACACCTAGAACTATCTTTTAAATGCTGAGCACCAACAAGGAAGCTTCTAGTACCATTTTTCAAATCATTGGTATGACCCGGCCAGGGATAGAACCCATGACCTTCCACATGTGGGGCGAACATTCTACCCCTAGACCACTGCTGCGATCATTAAGTAAAAATTTTTAACAAAGATTTAACTATTTTCCATTCTTTAATGCTTAGATAACTGTTCAATTCACAATAACAACATTTTCTAGTAATATAGAACCAGATTAAATTGTTCGGCTCTCAGTCCATAAGTTCTTATTACCACACTTTCTAAATAATAATGGAGTTGTCTATGTTTGACCAGACGCTGACTGTCAATCAAACAAGTCGATAATTCAATATATGATTGATATTGTTTCCATGGTCACCATTTTCCTTAGACAAGCTAACGGTATCTAAGTAAACTATACACTGTAATTCATTGTATTTACTTGCACAAACAATGCCACGTGGCCAGTTGGCGGAGCAACAGTCGCTCTCGCGTCAGATCAATTGAATCCATTCACCCCCCTCAAACATACGCACATGCACACACACTCAGAAAGCAGAAAACCCGAGATCAACATGATGAGTCAAATAAAGCCAAGTTCAAGTAGTAAAATAAAAAAGATATCTCCAAAGATGTTCTGGTTGATTTGCTCCGATTGCTGGAGTCATTGTTATCAGCAACCATCAGATCAGCAAACACCTACTGGAACCATCATACCTTCCAGGAGATATCTACCATCCATACCCATGATGCGTCTATAAAGGATAGGGAATAGCTGAGGGTTTATAACCTTATACTGATAATAGAGAAGATAAAATTCTTATTTTAGATGTTATAAAGATAAAAATATGAATTTATGAAGTATAAGATGTAGTTTTTGTATCAATTCCTGTATCACTGGGTAAGTAGTAGGAAGTTTTTTTTTGTAATGCATTACGTATCTTACTTCTTTATTTCATAAGGGAAGTTTTTTTATTTTTTGAATCTGTCTTTATTTTCTCAGTTATAACAGAATGGCTTTGAACAGAATTTAACTACTTTTTTTCATCGGTCCCTAACACATAATTTATTTTGGTCATGTACACTTGCTGGGAAAGAGAACATAAGAATTTTTATTATAATTTACAATTTCTGTAATTCATTTACAGGTTTGCCCAGGTTTAATTCCATGATATACATATACCTAAACATCTTACAACTGCTGGTAATGAACAAAATCTCCTGGTCAGGTGAAACCGAATGACCTAGCACTACAGATCACTCCATTCTCATCTATCTTCACAATGAAGGCCAGCATCATCAACATCACCACCACCATAACCACATCATCATTAGAATCACAACAGAACCACCATCATTATCACTATTGCATCATCATCATCATCTATACATCATCAGAACCAATTAGATCAACACAACCACCATCACCATTAACACATCATCATCATCATCAGAACCGCTATAATTACACACAACAACCACCATCATCATCATCACCATCATTCTACACAACCACCCTACCGGTAACTGTTATCACCAATATCATCCTCATTACCACCATCATTACCACATTATCATTACCACATTATCATCATCATTACCACCCTTACCAAGATTAACGGCTGCCTTAATTGATCACTAAATTCCACAGACACAGCATTTCTTGACAAGATACTCTCTGTGAGCCAAATATTTATTTAAAATACAGCATTTCCATGAAACACTGGACAGGATAATGGTAGATAGGACCACAAACTATCAATATTTAGACAAGTCTTCAATTTTCTGCATCGTTATCATTTACATGGATGATGACATTGGCAACCCACCTGCATTTTTCTTTACTAAATCAAGTACTAGGCTATCATTTTTTATATTTTCTACTGTATAATGTTACATCAGAAAAGAACTGGCATATTGCAGTTGGCACATGTATTATACATTACCCTGAACCAGTTCCAGTCCAATTAAAATCCTGGCATTGTGGTGACCATAATCAACAGTAATGGATAAACATTGATAATAATTGATAATTGCTTTTATGCAGTAAATGAATTAAATGAAGAATTTTGATGAGGAGAAAACATGAAAGGTAAACTGCAATCCTGTACCAGACATGCAAGATAGGGTTTGGATTGGGTTCCATGCCTGCTATAGGAACTAATGTTATTGAGATGTATTTTTAGTTTAAGTGTTAAAAGTTAATGTTAGTCGCAATCTGCCAGATGTAACCAATTAAAAACAGGATATCACAATATATATGCTCCAAGAGGACCTAGGAAATATTGATGCTCAATTTGCTATTGTGACTAGTTTCACCCTAGGGTGCATGATAGTTTGTAACTCTTAACCAAAGAATTATGAAATTTACATATATTACGTGATCATTTCTAAAGAATAATCGTCAATGTCATGTTCTTGAGTACTGGATTTTTGACTGTGCGTAAGTCATGACTGCATCTTATCTAAATATTTTAAAATTGCTACAGAAATATATATTTGTTAAAAACATTATTTTCTTCATGTTTTAAGTATCCACCCACATTAATGTTCCCGAGTTTCTCATTTTTCCACCATAAAACATGACATTAAAAAACAATTAATCAGTAGCTTAACTATTTAGAGCGGTTTGTATAATGTTGATTGCTGAATACAGATATTTGTATTTGTATAAACTTTAAAGCTCAATTAATAATGATGTAAAATGATATTCATTCGATCATAGTGATTGATTGATTGAATAGTAAGCATCATTTTTATGCCATCGCATGCTAACAGATAATCAGTTAACCTAACCACGTTTCCTCAGGAATCCTGGAAAGTTGACTTAAGTACTCGAGCACACCTCATCACTGCAAGTAACTTGGATACCTTTCCCACTTGAATCAGTGGTGAGAGACGAATGATAATGAGATTCAATGTTGTATATCAATCACCACGGAGAATGTTGCCGGGCGGGGATTAGAACTCACGAACCCTGGATTGATAGTCAGAGCTCTACCGACTGAGCTAATCTGGTTCAGCTGTATTATAGTGAGATTCACCAGACCTCAATCCAAAAAAAAAAAGAGTGTGCCTGTGACGAATTGCAAATACAACTCTACAATGATCAGAATTTAAGACAGAACATTTTACATTACTTAAACTTTCCTCTCCATACAAAATAATTGGGTACTGGCATGGCAAAGTACTATGACAATTTCCCCAAGGTGTCACAAAAATGAGACTAGGTAATAAACAGAAAAAAAAGTATCCACTGCCAATGACAGAAAATTATACCTATTGAAAGAATGCTGCAGCTGAAGAAAGGAAACAAATTCCATCTTTTACAGACTGAAATTGATTAAAAAAAAATCCCCCTAACTCTAATTATCAACTCTTTTCAGAGCTATATATAGATACTCAATTTGATATAGTAAATCTAACATTGTGATAAAATACATTCAATTCCCTACCAGGATTTTTTTTTACTATTCTCAATTTTCAAAAGACGCTGCCACTTTGGTATTAAATTACTTTTCTAAGTGCTACCCACATAAATCTATATTTAAATCGGATGCATCCAATTTCAAGACAATGGACAATGGACTGAGAAATGGAGGACCAACTCTAATATTCCAGTAATTACCACCAATAAGAGTGACCAGGAGATAATGAAGGCTATCACTTGCGGCACTTGATCCCAATCGTGCGAAAAAGGACTCCAAATGGTCATCAATTTAATGAGACAGGATGAATAATACATGTGATGGAAAACTAACCAGGGAGAAAATGTTAACAAGAATGAATAGGGCAGCATAAAAGTTTTTTTAAGACAATGATTAAAATGAGAAATACTAGGAAAATACATTTACGGTAACCTAGATAAGATGTGTGCCTGTACAGTATTTTCTCTTAAATGAAGCAAGGATTCCTTTTCCCCTCCTTATGATACCAAAAAAAGATATTTGTTTGAATATTTAGGGTATATCTTTATGCCATCAAGGGCTAATTAGATAATCAGTTAACCTACTTACCTGGAACCCTGGAAAGTTAACCAGTACTCGAGCACACCCATTTCAGCAAGAAATGGTAACTTTCGTATGTCAATGTCATAATTTCCCCAATTGAATCAGTGGTGAGAGACAAATGACAATGAGACGCAATGTTGTATATCAATCATCAAGGTGACAACGTAATGATACAATCCATCTATGAATGCAATCTAAACAAATATTATGACTCTACACCTTATTTTTTAAATTCTGTATTCTTTGCTTCTCTGTGGAAAAACTCTACATTTACAGGTCAATCTTTTTTCTGAGAAATGACCCCAGGTTCTTACATGACAAGGAACTGTAGATATTTAAATTAATTTCCTAAGCTGCTGGATTGCATAGCCACTGCCCAGATCATAGAGGGCTGGCCTGGTTGCCCAGCATTTAAGTCAACGCCATTCATCAGCTTTTTATCATTTTTTAATTTTTAATATGTGAATTGTTGCAACGATTTTGTACATACACCAAATGCATCGATGCATTAGAGTGGGCCCTACACTTTACCAGGAAGAAGAAGTAACTGTAACTCAGTTTAATTTTCTGAGAAACTGTCGAAGATTTTTATTAGATCAAAATTTACTGTATTTACATCGATGCCTTAGAGTGGGCCCTACACTTTACCAGGAAGAAGAAGTAACTGTAACTCAGTTTAATTTTCTGAGAAACTGTTGAAGATTTTTATTAGATAAAAAATTACTGTACCATATTCTCCAAGAAGATGACCATAATGAAATGACAGAGAAGGCAGTTGTAAACATGTGTGACCATGCTCCAAAAATCAATATTTGCATGCGCTGGTCATTATAAACATTCCAGTCCTGATATTTTCCATCATTAATGTCAGCACGGACAATATTTGCCTGATATATGGTTCTGTAATGCTGGCTAGCAATCAATAGAGAAGCATTTACATGGAGTACAAATCAGAATGAACTAATTGAGAGCCAAACAATGTTGACCATGATCAGACTGAGTTACAAACAACATGAATATTTCCACTTATCACTTAGTATATTTCAACTATGTGTCAATACCAAGCCGGGTTAGCTCAGTCGGTAACATGTCTGACTTACAATATCAATTCAGAGGTCATGAGTTTGAAACCCACGCTCGGCCAGACTCCATGATGATTGATATACAACACTGCATCTCACTGTCATTTGTCTCTCACCACTGATTCAAGAGGAAAAGTTATCAGTTACTTACAGAGATGGATTTGCTCAAGTACTGGTTAGCCTTCCAGGGTTCCAGGAAAAAGATGACAGGTTAACAGTTACTGATCATTTGTTAGCCCTCGTTGGCATGAAAATGAACTTGAATATTCAAACAAATCAAAATTAAATCATTATCATACTATTCTCTTAGCAAAATTCAATTACCTACTAAGTATTTCCATTAACCAAACAATGAACAAATTGACTTAAAAGTTCCACCAATCACAAATATAAACTGTGATAAATATGACTTAACTTCCGCAAACAGCCCTGTGTTATATCAAGGCAAAGTTTGTACATGATAATGAAATGTGAATATATTTTATTACACACACTTCAAACTGAGCGTTAGTGTGGTGGATAGAGTGCTGGTTGCTAATGCAAGAGGATGTGGGTTCGATCCCCCTGTCCACCCTGTCCAGATGTGTTGCATGTAATTCCATAATATATAGTTGTCATGGTCGACACCAAATTTGTTGGTTTGGCAGAGGCCTTGATATTGTATCTATGGTTTGCATTGTAGCTAGGCGCACTCGCGGTAGTCTGGTCTGTACATTTATGTCTTGGTTATTCACAAATAATTATCTCCATATATATATATATATATATATATATATATATATAAAATACATGTACACACAATTTCCTACTCCAAAATATTTCAAAATTTCAAATTGATTAAATACACTAGCTTTTAGCAAAAATAACTAGGTGTTGAACTAAAAATATACAGCATAAAACAATATATAGCTATAAAATCTAGTTTTGTTATTTTCAAAGATCACAGTTCCATTTGCAATTATGTATCTCCAGAAAGTCAGTTTTAAATGCCTTTGGCAAAACAAGACTCACTGTCTGTCAAGGATAAATTTTAATTACTTTTGACATATATGTGACATTATTATATCTATTATAGGAAGTCATTTGTAATGACCATGACAGGTCATATCCACTGCTTTCCATTTCAGCAGCCGGGCCCGATTAGCTCAGTCGGTTACGTGTCTATCAATCCAGAGGTCGTGAGTTCAAATCCCCCGCCCAGCAAGTCTCTGTGATGATTGATATACGACATTGTGTTTCATTATCATTCATCTCTCACCACTGATTCATGTGGGAAAGTTATCAGTTACTTGTGGAGATGGGGTGTGCTCAAGTACTGTTTAATCCCAGAAAAAGTGGTTAGGTTAACTGATCGTCTGTTAGCCCTCAATGGCATAAAAATGAAGCTTCTTTATTTTGCTTTCAGTTTTAGATTGATCAAGAAAACTAGGTTTAATGCCTTTGAAATGTTTGAAAATCTTTGCTGTTTTATACAGTTACTGCCAAGAACAAAAGATCTGATCCCCTTCAGAACTCTAGCAGTTTTACATATTGGCCAAGAAAACTAGATTTAATGCATTTGTTAATGTTTACAGTTACATCTACATCCTACCATGCCTTTGAGAACTTTTTATGATTTATAATAATTAAGGTTTATAGAGAACTTTGGTTTAATACATTCACAAGAAAGTGTGGTTTAAAGCGAATATAATTTATTATCTCGCTTTTTCAAAATTTTGAAATTGGCTCAAACATTTTTTGCCAACATATCATGCATATATATACTCACTGACCTAATATTGTCAAAAGGACATCTATTTAAAAATGCCAAATTAATATATTGAAGAGATTTCCTAACTTGGGCTGTACACCTAGGTTAGACTAAAATAGATTTCCCGCTTAAAATTACAACATATTTTGAGACATATTTAATAAATCACATGATATAATTTTGATTTCAATTTGATCAGTTATTATCTGTTTACACATAGTAAAAACTGTTCCATCATTGATGACAATGCGTAAGTCATCAAGCAGTATTTAAGAACTGTCTATTTTTAGAATGGGGATTTCGTTTCAAGTTTAAAACTCCAATTTAAATATCATTGTCACATTTTGGTGGATTTGACATACCAAACCATTTGGATTTTAATTATTAATGTAATAAGATGCTTTTAATCCATTTAAATAATTATTTTATTTTTTAAGAACATTTACAGCATTTCTTTCCTGATATTCTCCTTATAATGTCTTTGACAACTTTTACAATTAACACATTTACAAAAAGCTAGCCTAACTTTATTTGAGAACTTTTATGGTGTTAAGAGAGCCATGGTTGATATTATAGTGTGTTTGAGTTTTATCAAATTATATTTATTTTTTTAATGGGGTTTTACATGATTTTCAACACATGACAGCTTGGTTATGTATATTGGTTTGAGGAAGACCTTAGAACAAATCTGAGGAGACCCACCATATCCCTCACTACCTCACATGGAGTTTTGGTCATAGCTGTGCTCAAACCCATTACCTGTGAGAGGACAGGGGTCATTCAACAACTGTGCCTCAGGCCACTCACTGTGAGAGGACAGGGGTCATTTAACAACTGTGCCTCAGACCACTCGCTGTGAGAGAACAGGGGTCATTTAACAACTGTGCCTCAGACCACTCGCTGTGAGAGGACAGGGGTCATTCAACAACTGTGCCTCAGACCACTCGCTGCGAGAGGACAGGGGTCATTTAACATCTGTGCCTAAGACCACTCACTGTGAGAGGACAGGGGTCATTTAACAACTGTGCCTCAGATCACTCACTGCGAGAGGACAGGGGTCATTTAACAACTGTGCCTCAGGCCACTCGCTGTGAGAGGACAGGGGTCATATAACAACTGTGCCTCAGACCACTCACTGCGAGAGGACAGGGGTCATTTAACAACTGTGCCTCAGATCACTCACTGCGAGAGGACAGGGGTCATTTAACAACTGTGCCTCAGGCCACTCGCTGCGAGAGGACAGGGGTCATTTAAAAACTGTACCTCAGACCACTCGCTGTGAGAGGACAGGGGTCATTTAACATCTGTGCCTAAGACCACTCACTGTGAGAGGACAGGGGTCATTTAACAACTGTGCCTCAGATCACTCACTGCGAGAGGACAGGGGTCATTTAACAACTGTGCCTCAGGCCACTCGCTGTGAGAGGACAGGGGTCATATAACAACTGTGCCTCAGACCACTCACTGCGAGAGGACAGGGGTCATTTAACAACTGTGCCTCAGATCACTCACTGCGAGAGGACAGGGGTCATTTAACAACTGTGCCTCAGACCACTCGCTGCGAGAGGACAGGGGTCATTTAACAACTGTGTCTCAGACCACTCGCTGCGAGAGGACAGGGGTCATTTAACAACAGTGCCTCAGACCACTCGCTGTGAGAGGACAGGGGTCATTTAACAACTGTACCTCAGACCACTCGCTGTGAGAGAACAGGGGTCATTTAACAACTGTGCCTCAGATCACTCGCTGTGAGAGGACAGGGGTCATTTAACAACTGTGTCTCAGACCACTCGCTGCGAGAGGACAGGGGTCATTTAACAACTGTGCCTCAGGCCACTCGCTGCGAGAGGACAGGGGTCATTTAACAACTGTACCTCAGACCACTCGCTGTGAGAGGACAGGGGTCATTTAACATCTGTGCCTAAGACCACTCACTGTGAGAGGACAGGGGTCATTTAACAACTGTGCCTCAGATCACTCACTGCGAGAGGACAGGGGTCATTTAACAACTGTGCCTCAGGCCACTCGCTGTGAGAGGACAGGGGTCATATAACAACTGTGCCTCAGACCACTCACTGCGAGAGGACAGGGGTCATTTAACAACTGTGCCTCAGATCACTCACTGCGAGAGGACAGGGGTCATTTAACAACTGTGCCTCAGACCACTCGCTGCGAGAGGACAGGGGTCATTTAACAACTGTGTCTCAGACCACTCGCTGCGAGAGGACAGGGGTCATTTAACAACAGTGCCTCAGACCACTCGCTGTGAGAGGAAAGGGGTCATTTAACAACTGTGCCTCAGACCACTCACTGTGAGAGGACAGGGGTCATATAACAACTGTGCCTCAGACCACTCGCTGTGAGAGGACAGGGGTCATTTAACAACTGTGCCTCAGACCACTCGCTGTGAGAGGACAGGGGTCATTTAACAACTGTGCCTCAGACCACTCGCTGTGAGAGGACTGGGGACATTTAACAACTGTGCCTCAGACCACTCGCTGTGAGAGGACAGGGGTCATTTAACAACTGTGCCTCAGACCACTCGCTGTGAGAGAACAGGGGTCATTTAACAACTGTGCCTCAGACCACTCGCTGCGAGAGGACAGGGGTCATTTAACAACTGTGCCTCAGACCACTCGCTGTGATAGGACAGGGGTCATTTAACAACTGTGCCTCAGACCACTCGCTGCGAGAGGACAGGGGTCATTTAACAACTGTGCCTCAGACCACTCGCTGCGAGAGGACAGGTGTCATTTAACAACTGTGCCTCAGACCACTCGCTGTGATAGGACAGGGGTCATTTAACAACTGTGCCTCAGACCACTCGCTGCGAGAGGACAGGGGTCATTTAACAACTGTGCCTCAGACCACTCGCTGCGAGAGTACAGGTGTCATTTAACAACTGTGCCTCAGACCACTCGCTGTGAGAGGACAGGGGTCATTTAACAACTGTGCCTCAGACCACTCGCTGTGAGAGGACAGGGGGTATTTAACAATTGTGCCTCAGACCACTCACTGCGAGAGGACAGGGGTCATTTAACAACTGTACCTCAGACCACTCGCTGTGAGAGGACAGGGGTCATATAACAACTGTGCCTCAGACCACTCACTGCGAGAGGACAGGGGTCATTTAACAACTGTACCTCAGACCACTCGCTGTGAGAGGACAGGGGTCATATAACAACTGTGCCTCAGACCACTCACTGTGAGAGGACAGGGGTCATATAACAACTGTGCCTCAGACCACTCGCTGTGAGGGGACAGGGGTCACTTAACAACTGTGCCTCAGACCACTCGCTGTGAGGGGACAGGGGTCATTTAACAACTGTGCCTCAGACCACTCGCTGCGAGGGGACAGGGGTCACTTAACAACTGTGCCTCAGACCACTCGCTGTGAGGGGACAGGGGTCATTTAACAACTGTGCCTCAGACCACTCGCTGCGAGGGGACAAGAGTCATTTAACAACTGTGCCTCAGACCAATTTGCTATAGAGAACCCTTTAATTAAATTATGGAATTTATTTCAATTTATTTTATGAACTGATAACTTATGAAAACACTGGATACTAACCATTTTTTAACATACATTAATCCTGTTCCAATTTATAAACAACCTATATATCACAAGGGGTATAATACAGTCACATTCTATGCACTCCACTCCACTTTCAAGTATATAATTATATTTATAAATCTTTGTAACTAATTACCAAAATTTGTGACACTGTTGACTGAAGGTTAGAAAATGTAAATTTTGAAAATGCACAATGCTTCTTGAACACACTCAACTAACTGCTTATAATCCTTTGATAGAACATTGATGGTGCTGTCTTCTTTCATCATATAGAAAAAACACGGACATTTCTGATAGGCTCAACCGCACAACGCACAAAGAAAATGACTTGCTGTTAAAATCCAATAGCACTAATTGACCAAATTTAGTCCTATTCACCCTTGCCTACACATTAAATTGTTCATAAAAAATGTAATTGAAATGGACAACAAACCCCCAGGCAACTGTCCACTCCAGTAGTTATATCACATGCCTTAGTGACCCAGGCTATTATCCTCTTTAAAAATCACTTTGTAGAACAATTCACTGATCGAGCCACCGACAAAGATCTGGCCTTGATAACAGTATATCATGTCCTTGATACTTGTGGCTTGAAGCAAAGTATTGTTTAAAGGGATTATATTGGCAAGTTACACAAACACACTGTTAACCCAGACTTTTCCTGTATGCAGTGTGCACAAAATAATGCTTATGTATTGATGTATAACCTTTATTTATTTGAAAGTTATCAAATTAACAGTAATTGAATATTGGCCAAAACTTTAAAACATCCCGCAATAAAATATTGCGCAATGTTTACATTGAACTGTGTAAACTTCCCGAACAAAGCCTCGAAAACAGGATCGGGAACGAGTCTTCACGATGTTATCCGGTGATTGATCGGAAACCCAAAAACAAAAACGTGGCTTCAGAAACCCGATGCTTGTAATAAAGAGGTTATGCAATTAGACACTTAAGACACATATATCTCTAAGCATGCTGGGCATGTGTATTTTGGACAGGGAATTTGACGTTATATGCCAATATAATCCCTTTAAAACCATAGTAAAGATATGCAGCCTGCGTCAGTCATTAAACCATAGTAAAGATATGCAACCCGTGTCAGTCTGTAAACCATAGTAAAAACATGCAGCCTGTAAACTGTGCTTTTAAGGTCTATAGTATAACAATAAATATTCAGTGATAAGATTTATTCATTGTTTACAAATACATCCCACAGACCAATATTAATCCTCATTAACCATGTCAAACATGGAAAGTAGGTCTTCGATAGATCACCCGATGATTGTTAATACAGGTTAATATACACTAAATTTTACAGATCTATACACATGTGACATTTACCAAAGCTGCCACTGTTAACAACAAATAACAATAATATAAATTTTGTGTAGGCGGTCCAGTCTTTAATTTATTTTGCATAATTGTTTTTGTCACCGAGGACATGCTGCCGATCAGCTAACTGCTCTTTCCTGGGATCCTGGAAGATTAACAAGAACTCAAGTACACCTGTCTCACCAAGTTACTGATAACTTTTCCATTTCAATCAGCGATGAGAGACGAATGGTATGGGACACCTAGTTGTTTATCAATTATCGTGGAGACAGTGGTCGGAGGGGGTCTTCAAACAACCCCTAGATTGGTAGCCAGACGTGCTACTGACTGAGCTAACCATGCCCGGCACACCTTTATTTAAAGGTACTCAAAAGAGCAAATGTTCCAGTGGCAGAGCATCTGACCTGGGGTCCGAGCATCAGGAGCTTAAAACCCTTACCATGGTCACGTGCAAGTAAGACATTTTATCCTTATATGCTTAATTAGAACTGGTCCTTTCCAGGCAAACTTTGAGTATAATTCATCTCAAGTTGTAAGAACTTGTTTCACAGTCAATGTAAAATAAATAAGTTTTAACTAAACTTTACTTAAAGCAGTTAAATTGTATTACTTTTTAGTACGAATCGGACAGTGCCACAAGTGACACCTGGCTAAAGTGATATTTGGAGGGGTTTCCACTGAGAAGCCTCTAAACACAGGTCAGACTGTACCATAAGTGTCCACAGATGAGGAGCTTTTACGGTCATGTTTGAAGTACATTATATAGTTAATTGTATATCAAGTTTGGGAGATGATGAAGAATGAGAACTATTTGATACTTCACTTAACAGTAGCTGTATCACATGTCACAGTATAATATCTGTGTAAGAATATAGCCAGTGAGGCAGTCAGATACAGTTTTGATCACATATAATTGTCAGTTTCTATTTTAGATCCTTCCCATACTTTTGTGTGGAGAAAATCAATATTTGCATGATCACAGTCACCAACATCAGGCCTGGTTGGCACATATCTCGCAGATTTTAAATCATATAATATTGTATAATGATAGTAGCAACTGCAGTTGACAGCAATGACAGTAATATATAACTGGAAGCAATGACAGTGACAAATAGCTGGCAGCAATGAAAGTAACATATAACTGGCAGCAATGACAGTAAAATATAAAACTGGCAGCAATGACAGTAACATATAACTGGCAACAATGGCAGTAACATATAGCTGGTAGCAATGACAGTTACATATAGCTGGCAGCAATGTTCATAACCTGTAACTGACAGTTGCAACAGCAACATATAAATGGCAGCAATGTCAGTAACATATAGCTGGCAGCAATGACAGTAATATGTACCTGGCAGCAATGACAGTAACATAAAGCTGGCAGCAATGACAGTAATATGTAACTGGCACTTGCAATAGAAATGTATAATGGCAGCAATGACAGTAACATATAGCTGGCAGCAATAACAGTAACATGTAACTGGCAGTTGCAACAGTAACATATAACTGGCAGCATGACAGTAACATATATCAAAGACAGTAACATGTAACTGGCAGTTGCAACAGTAACATATATCTGGCAGCAATGACAGTAACATATAGCTGGCAGCAATGACAGTAACAAAACTGGCAGCAATGACAGTAACATACAGCTGGCAACAATGACAGTAACATATAACTGGCAACAATGACAGTAACATAACTGACAGCAATTACAGTAACATATAATTGGCAGCAATGACAGTAACATACAGCTGGCAACAATGACAGTAACATATAACTGGCAGCAATGACAGTAACATATAATTGGCAGCAATGACAGTAACATACAGTTGGCAACAATGACAGTAACACATAACTGGCAACAATGACAGTAACATGTAACTGGCAGTTAAAACAGTAACATATAGCTGGCAGCAATGACAGTAACATATATCAAAGACAGTAACATGTAACTGGCAGTTGCAACAGTAACATATATCTGGCAGCAATGACAGTAACATATAGCTGGCAGCAATGACAGTAACAAAACTGGCAGCAATGACAGTAACATACAGCTGGCAACAATGACAGTAACATATAACTGGCAACAATGACAGTAACATATAACTGACAGCAATGACAGTAACATATAATTGGCAGCAATGACAGTAACATACAGCTGGCAACAATGACAGTAACATATAACTGGCAGCAATGACAGTAACATATAATTGGCAGCAATGACAGTAACATACAGTTGGCAACAATGACAGTAACACATAACTGGCAACAATGACAGTAACATGTAACTGGCAGTTAAAACAGTAACATATAGCTGGCAGCAATGACAGTAACATATAGCTGGCAGCAATGACAGTAACATGTAACTAGTGGTTGCAACAGTAACATATAGCTGGCAGCAATGACAGTAACATGTAACTGGTGGTTGCAACAGTAACATATAGCTGGCAGCAATGACAGTAACATGTAACTGGCAGTTGCAACAGTAACAAAAAGCTGGCAACAATGACAGTTACATGAAACTGGCAGTTGCAACAGTAACATATAACTGGCAGCAATGACAGTAACATGTAACTGGCAGTTGCAACAGTAACATACAACTGGCAGCAATGACAGTAACATGTAACTGGCAGTTGCAACAGTTACATACAACTGGCAGCAATGACAGTAACATGTAACTGGCAGTTGCAACAGTAACATACAACTGGCAGCAATGACAGTAACATGTAACTGGCAGTTGCAACAGTAACATACAACTGGCAGCAATGACAGTAACATGTAACTGGCAGTTGCAACAGTAACATACAACTGGCAGCAATGACAGTAACATGTAACTGGAAGATGCAACAGTAACATACAACTGGCAGCAATGACAGTAACATGTAACTGGCAGTTGCAACAATAACATACAACTGGCAGCAATGACAGTAACATGTAACTGGCAGTTGCAACAGTAACATATAACTGGCAGCAATGACAGTTACATAGCTGGCAGCAATCACAGTAACATATAGCTGGCAGCAATGACAGTTACATAGCTGGCAGCAATGACAGTAACATATAGCTGGCAGCAATGACAGTAACATAGCTGGCAGCAATGACAGTAACATAGCTGGCAGCAATCACAGTAACATATAGCTGGCAGCAATGACAATAACATAGCTGGCAGCAATGACAGTAACATAGCTGGCAGCAATAACAGTAACATAGCTGACAGCAATGACAGTAACATATAGCTGGCAGCAATGACAATAACATAGCTGGCAGCAATGACAGTAACATATCTGGCAGCAATGACAGTAACAACTTATGCTAGGCAGTACTGCAATGGATAGTGTTGGTCACTTACGCTAGAGGTTAAGGGTCCAATCCCCAGCTCCACCCCATTACCTCTATAGCTGTTAGCAGCATTATTACACATGGTTGGCAGTGGTAGTTGCCAGCAGTAACTGAATCCAACAGTAACCAGTAATAGTTAAGCAGAGCAACAACTGTCTAACACAATGTCATTTTATGGACAAAACATTTTAAGGTAATTGCTTGGCAAAATTATTTTTCTAAACAAACTGATGGCAGTCTGAACTATTAAAACAATGAAAAAATATATTCTAGTCAACAGCAGAATCCCGCTGACGAATCATGCAATATTTATTTATATAGCCATTACTAACAGTCACGATATTTAATAAGCCATTGTCCATATATTAGTAAAAAGGAAAATAAAAAACATTATCGCAGCTATAAAACAAACTTCAAAGGACTGCAAACCATTATTGTATTTTTTACTTCAATAATTTTATTGATTTTATGTCTTTTAATGTTATATAAATGTCCAATCAATGGCAATTTGACAGTTGACTTTTAGGTCACAAAGAATTTTTTTTATCAGGAATTTGAAACTACCCCAAAACAAGATGTTACTATAGTAGAAAGTGGACCCCTGACAAGTGTCAACCCCCTAAGGTAATTAAAGTAATACAGCCGCAATTAAATTATTTTCTACTGTTAAATCTTCATCCATCGAACTTCAGAAAATATATTAGCACCAGATTGTGCATGTAATTCACTGTTCACCATTTTATTGATGACAGTTGGCATTTTGGGTATCTAATATATCTAATCTTTAATTAGGTGATTACAGGAAATGATATTAACCAGTATAATAGAACACAAGCTATTTTTTGGCAACTCATCATTCTTATTTTAGTAATTATCTTTGATGCCATAATTCAAAATTAAATCACAAGTTTCGAGAGTGGACGCATGCAGGCACTTAGCCTGGCATACTCAGATACTCTGCCGAGTAATATCGGAAACCAAAGCCTACATATTGAAAATGCTATAAAGTTGAGAGAATATATTTCTAAACATTTCTGTGGGGGAAGTTCCCCTGGACTCCCACAAGTGGAAGTGGAGCCATCTTTGCACACCCTGCATGGAGTAACTTGCCACGCTCCTGGCATGTGAAAACAGGTTTTGTCAAAAGCTCTTAAAACACTATTCCCAATCCTGCCACTACTAACACAGTGTCACATTATGACCTCTTTCCAAATATCATTACCTAACAATAATATTCCCTATATGACTTATAAATACAAGTTAATCCAAATCTAAAATAACTGTTTGTAAATATCCAAATACTGATACAACAGCTCTCTTTCTCTTTCTATGTTTTTTTTATACCGTCAGATAATCTAGTTTAAAGATGTTGAGAGTACTCACAAATTGTCACGGTGACCAAATCTAACAATTAAGATTTTTTTTGGGTTAACTTTAATTTCCATTAAGTTTTATCATGTTGAAAGCATTACACAACAAGGCACTGCTTAAACAAGCATGTCCGATATTTAGTATTCATTTTAATCCCTATATTTGTGTACATATATAAATCTGGTAAATCCTATATGTACAATAATACATAACAAGCATCAATTCAGGTCCACTGCTGGTTAATCCATATTGATTTCTCTATGAATTATGCATACATCCACCAGGTAAATGGTTGCCCGTGGTGATTAGCCCAACACCTGTCGTACCCAGAAACTCTCTCTCATACAATGTCCTCAAATACAGGAGCAAGTCTAGAGAGTGAAAATGAAAGTCAAAAATACACATCGGTCCTAATTTCCACGCGTTTAAAACTGTAGAAGTAAAACCAGTTAGAGATTTAGGAGGAAGCAGCTCATGGAGTTGCTGGAATGATGCTTTCCCACATTAAATATCTCAAAAGGTTTTATATGGAAAAGCCAATAAAGGACAAACTGAAACATTCAATAAAACTGTCTATGAAAAACGTAAACATTGCCATAAATTTGTCAGACGTTCCTTGAAAATATCTTGCCGATAGATGTCTCAGAAATTTACCAAATTCCATATCCGATAGAAACGAAGTGATTTAATAGGTGGTTTACACCTGCCTAAAAATCTCAAATTGACTCATGGAGATTTTTTATCAAAGGTTACTTTGTGAACTGCTGCCCTAATTGTTAAATGTATATTAGTATATATTATGTACCGACAGACATTTGTAGCACTCTAATGACTCTTTCCCACCTTAGGTGTATTATTTGTTACCAACAATGTACAAACTTATTAAATAGCCTATAGGAGGATCTAGGTCTACATTGTTTGCAAGTGTTTATCATTTATGTGAACAAAAAGTTAAACCAAACATGTGTATCAAGAAACATCCAGCAATATAACAGATACTGGATCTGCATTGCAAATGAAGTACACTCAGGGGCTTTGAAAATGCACCACTAACATACAGGTAACTTAGTGCAGAAAATGTCATATAATTTCAAAGAAAGTTTATATATATGTAAGAGTGCTAACTCTGTCTTCTACTGTCAAAATTTCATGACTGGGACTTGAGTTTTTGATGCATTTATTTTCATTTTTCCAAGCTACCCCCAAAAGTGAAAATTCACAGGCATCAATAACGAGTGCATGTATCCAGTATATAAACCCCACACAAGAAACATCAGATCTACTGGATCTGCACTGCAAATGTAGTATAAAAGAATGATAAAGAAAAGAAAAAGAAAAAGGATTTTTTAGCTGGCAACATCTGTTCATTCCTGATTACTGTTTCATTATCACCCACAGGGAGCTGGAAGTTGTCAAATTAAATGGGCGAACAAACAGTTATGTTTATTCCTTTTCTGGATTTTGATGGGGGAAGTTTGCAGACTGCATGTTGGGAAATAATTAATATCAATAATGGCACAGCCATTCTCAACTATATTAATTCTGCCTTTTGAATTAAATTTCATCACTTTTGATAGCAAAGAGAAAATGAATAATGGCGATTGACATTTTAGTTTAGTTAATAATAATTTGTTTTTGTTTTAATTAGGAAGAATGTATGAGTCTGCTTCCTCGGTAGAAGTCCAGTACTAAGTGTTGTTTTTTTAGGCACTGGGTCAAGCTGGGGATCTAACATACAACATGTAGTGTAAGCTGCCAACACTTATCCACTGTGCTACCGCTCAGTTAACATAATAATGAAGTTTTTATTTTCTCCAAGAAGTGCTGTAACACATTAACTGCATCCATTTTAAAGGGACCGGCGGAAATTTTGAAATCGCTCTTTACTCATGTTCACACATAATAAATACACCAATCTTTACATCTATGGACGTGGAACTATACAGAGATATGCCAGTCTGGAAATTCTTATTTAATTAAGAAAGTAGTAGCATTTTCAATGAAACTATTTATGCCCGTGCCATTCACTGAAGGAGCGTGAAGTGTTACAACTGTCCGTGCATGTGTGCTTCCGACGTAAAAGTTATTTGCCAATGTCGGTCAAATGTTACAGGAGTTATGCATCCTTTTTTACTTAATCTGAAGTACACCAGTTCTGCATATTACTACTTCTTGAAAACTTGCCATAAATGGAAAAAAACACCACTCTTTCTAGTTCTGGCAATAACCAATTACACTATATCCCATTTTTTGACACCTGGTCTAACTACATATACTTATTAAATGTTTATCATATCTAGGGATATTTTGCCCTAACTAACAAATCCGGACTCCATGATGAGGGGTTCCCCTGGAATGTTCGACGGACTGGGACTAACAAACCTTAGAATCACACACACAACTGCTAAATGCCATTACCGGAAAACCAGACTACATCGTAAGTGCGTATGATGACACTATAGATCTTTGCACGCGGTAACCAGAAAACCAGACATGCAGACTGCTTAACAAACCAGAGCACCACCCACACAATCAATAGCATCATTTCCATAAATTCAACATTTATTGTTCCATCAATTTAAACATTAGCAATTTCCTCTTATACATGTTTTATTCCATTTCACTTATTTACCAAAAGAACAAAATTGATAATGTCCCATCAATTTAAATATTATTTACTTCCTCTAAAACATACCGTATATTTTTTATTTCCTTTCCATTTAATTACCAAAAACACAAAGCACTTTTCTTATCCAATTTCAAACTATTCATCCATAAGTACAACCAAACACCCACAAGTATGACCTAACATCCACAAGTAGTTCCCTTACATTCACCGTAACCTGCTGTTGTTTTTATGACCCGATGATGATATCTATCGGTGTCACTATTCTATACTAATATCCAGATAGGGTAATCTATAATAGGATTTCCCACAACGAAAACAGATAAAAACATTACACAATTTAATAATCATATTAACATGGATGAGTAAGTCGATAATGCTGACAACAATCTAAAGGACAAAGTCGAACCTGAACATATCAATATAAGGCGTTTATGTTTAACGTGAAGTTTTGACTGGTACAGAAATGACAGATTCCAAAAATTGAGTTTCAACTCTGATGCAGAATGGTGCAGGACATAATTCAAAATTTGCATATGTGTCATAGTGTGAACGTAACCAACTAGGAGAAAAATGTATGTAAGCGGTCTGGTTAGCTCAGTTGGTAGAGCATTCACCCTGTCAGAGAAGGGTTCCAGGTTCAAGTCTCTGACTGGCTTCATAGGTTACGTAAACACTGTGACACATACACCATTGTTTACCCAAATCAGCATGTTGAGGGGTGAAAGTAAAAAAGGTCTAAGTGCTTCTTTATTTATATGCACTTAGACCTTTTTCACATCGAATAACCTGCCTACTTATCTGTGGCTCTCAGTCCGCCAATTCAAAATTAAAACCCCCTTCTAAATGATAATGGAATGATCCGAAACCAGACATGGAAGAGTCTAATATAAGTTCAGGAGGTAAAACAGGACATATTTTTAGTCAGTATAAATAACATACTTGGCAATATGGAATACAATGTGTACAACTCTTACCAGTATTGCAAACAGTTGCAAATCAATATAAACATGACAAGATCAAATTCTAGTTTCAACACTTTTCAAATTCTATACTAAAAATGTGTCAATAGGACACAGATGCCCCTGCTATGGTAGTAAATATTACAAAAGATAATGTCGAAAAAAGGCAATAATTTCTGTAAATTTTTACTGATTAGGCAAAACTGTGACCTACCAGGAAATGCCTACTCCAGGGGTATACCAGATATTCATAAAGTTCTGTTTAAGATTAAAAGCAAAAGAACTTCCAGATATCTACAAAGTAAATATACAAGTCAATATTCAGACACCAGAGTTCAGGTTCTAGTTAATGAAAATATTGATCTTTCACATTTCGGTGTCATAATTGAATTTTTCTGGTCTGTAGTTTGAATAAAGAAAACAATCTCTATCGGTCAGAAATAATGTTTTTATATCTGCACTGATCGGAAGGTGGATTATAAAAACAGGCTTAGAAAGTTAGAAAGATCAGCCATCACTGTATTACTCAGCAATTAATGTTTTCGTAACAGGGTTTTACAAAAATGTTAACACATTATATGTCAATTTGGTTGGCAGTTTTATAGATGGAGGTATTACAACTACAAATGCATATTAACCAACCAATATACATAGAAGCACTGACCAGCTGCAAATAAATGTCAATTAATAGTTGGACTGTAACATCATTCAAGACCATAGGCGAGTATGCAGTAATGCTATGAGTATTACTTTGGGAATGCAGTATTGCTTTGAGAATACAGTATTCTTTTGAGTATGCAGTATTGCTATGAGTATTACTGTGGTTATTTGAAAGCTTTGAAGAGAAGCTTGAATTCTACCGCTACACATCCTCTCAGTGGATTCTACAAAAACTCACTATTGTAAAAATACAGTTGTATTGTATTGTGCAATCTTCAACACCATTATCAAGTCTTTCAGTGATATCAGGACGTTGCCTACTTCAGAAAGAATTACAGATACTAAAATGTCATAGACACGTCTCGGTACCCCACTCTTTGTAGAGCATGTGGTCCAGTGGTAGAGCACTGAATCCAGAACCAGGGACCCATGGGTTAAATCCTCAGCCTCAACTATGTGCAATGTCCTTGAGCAATACACTTCATCCGTATATATGCATAGTACCGGATCTACACAGAAATACTTAGAGAGTGTGGTCCGCATATGCATAGTACTGGTTCTACACAGAAATACTTAGAGAGTGTGGTCCGTATTTGCATAGTACTGGTTCTACACAGAAATACTTAAGAGAGTGTGGTCCGTATTTGCATAGTACTGGTTCTACACAGAAATACTTAGAGAGTGTGGTCCACATATGCATAGTACTGGTTCTACACAGAAATACTTAGAGAGTGTGGTCCGTATTTGCATAGTACTGGTTCTACACAGAAATACTTAGAGAGTGTGGTCCGTATTTGCATAGTACTGGTTCTACACAGAAATACTTAGAGAGTGTGGTCCACATATGCATAGTACTGGTTCTACACAGAAATACTTAGAGAGTGTGGTCTGTATTTGCATAGTACTGGTTCTACACAGAAATACTTAGAGAGTGTGGTCCACATATGCATAGTACTGGTTCTACACAGAAATACTTAGAGAGTGTGGTCCGTATATGCATAGTACTGGTTCTACACAGAAATACTTAGAGAGTGTGGTCCACATATGCATAGTACTGCTTCTACACAGAAATACTTAGAGAGTGTGGTCCGTATATGCATAGTACTGGTTCTACACAGAAATACTTAGAGAGTGTGGTCCACATATGCATAGTACTGGTTCTACACAGAAATACTTAGAGAGTGTGGTCCGTATTTGCATAGTACTGCTTCTACACAGAAATACTTAAGAGAGTGTGGTCCGCATATGGATAGTTCCAGATCTACACAGAAATACTTAGAGAGTGTTGTCTGTATATGCATAGTACTGGAACTACATAGAAATACTTAGAGAGTGTGGTCCGCATATGGATAGTACTGGAACTACATAGAAATACTTAGAGAGTGTGGTCCGTATTTGCATAGTACTGGAACTACATAGAAATACTTAGAAAGTGTGGTTTAAAGTTGTAAGAATTTGTTCCATAATCAATGTATAATAAATAAGTTTTAAAAAAAAACAAAAACCCTTTTATATTCTACTAACACTTTTTAGAGCCAGTAATATCCACTAAATGCTGAGCATCAATTTAAGCAAACCAACTTCAACATATAGTATTATTTATAATCACTGCCACACAAAAAGGTATTTTAAAACAAAGGACTGGTGCTAGAGGGCACACTGAAACACTAATAGGACCTCATACAGCATTGAAATTAGCTTCTAATGCCGCAAGCATAACTTTTGAAAGGACATAATTACCATTTCCTTCAACATGGCAACCAGTTTCCAGAATTATACAGCATTATTTAATTATCCCTTCCCTGAACAAAGAAGATAAAAAATTGTCATTTTGACAGTTCCCACCAAGCAGTGAACACATTAACAGAACTTAGGGGAACCAATAGACAAAAGAATGCAATTGAACATCCATGTGGTGAGAATGAGAAGTCAAATATCGTGACTGTTATTTATGGATATGTAACCATAGAAACCTATTACTGCCATGCTAATGTATCTCATTATCTTGAATTAAAAATTACATACATAATTAAAAATATATACTGATATATAAATTTTCATCTCAGTTAGAATGGTAGCAGCATAGAAAATACATTTTGTTTGAATATTTAGCATCATGTTTATACCATCGAGGGCTAACAGACAATCAGTTAACCAAACCTTTCTCCTCAAATAACTTGACTCTGCGGTGCGAGACAATTGATAATGAGACGCAATTTTTTTATCGATCCATCTCAGCATGAAACTGGTAACTTTTCCACTTGAATCAGCGATGAGAAATGAAATCAATCATCACTGAGATTGTGGTCGGGCAAGGATTTGAACTTACGACTCCTGGATCGATAGTCAGACACGCTACTGACCAAAACATGTTCAGTCTAGCTTGAATGGTATCCAGTCAATGTGTGAAATGTTAAGGATTTTGAACCTCCACCAAATAATCCAAGAGAAGTCTACAAACATTATCATACATGCATTTACATATCAACAGAGGAAAGTGATCATGTGGCAGTGCCTTAGACCGCTCAGCCACGGAGGACCCTTGGTACCAAGTCCAGAAACTACAACCAAAATAGATATTTATCATGGATGGACACCTTCTAAACCCCAGACACAGTATCATTACAGCAAAGATTTAAAATTTAACAATTGGCTTAAAATCAGAAAGGCTATTATAAAAAAAAAATAAAAAATCTGTGAGAAAACTCATCTTTGATATTGACTGTAGATCTTGAAGATGATGAATGGGAATGTCTCCTTCCCAGGAAAGATAATGGAATTAAACATGCATCTATGTACCACAGCAATAGCAGATAGCCAGACCAAAAACACAGATAACCGAGCAGAAACTGTATTATCTGTGATTCAGTAGCCGAGTAAACTGCCGGCTAATTTACTTATACTCATCTATCGGGATGTAGCCAGATATATCCAGTAACTTTCTGGTACGTGGGAGAGATGTGGGAGAGATGCGAAGGATGATAGTCTGTAATTTGCTATTCACTTGGTACAAAAGAGTGACAAGATTAACAAGAATTCTCATATTCTTTTATCTATTATGTGATTCAAAAGTTGCTGTTATATGCACAAATAATTTTCTAAATAGTTTTAGTGATGTTTATTTTACCAAGTTTCAACAATCACGAGAGAAAAGACATAAATTTGGTGGTCTTTGATCCGTGTCAACTCTCTCTTAGCATGATAAAGAACTATATTGAGAAACTCATAATTAATAAAAACTGGGCACATAATTTTTCAACTATCTATAAGGCTTTGATTTTTTACTAAAAAATTGATAAATATTAAAATACTAGTCAGAGCACTGCAATTCTTGTTAGTACAAGGGAGGTAACTTAATTTTGTTGTGCAAAATGCAATGCAAACATGAGTAGCTTCCCTTATATGAAAAATTGTGAATGAGTTCATTTTCAATAATTTTTGTCCTGCTTGTAGGAAGATTCAAAAAATGTGTATGATGAATATTCATGATATATGAATTTGCATAGAACATGTACAAAGAAAGTTAACCATGAATGTTAAACAATGTCACTTCCTTACACAAAAAGTTCTATACAATTTCAATAAAAGAATTACATCGAGAAAATATGAATATTTAAATACGACTTCTTAAATGCAGTAAAAAAAAAAAATATCAGGCTTTATCAATATTTTACAATTAGCAAACAACATATTTTCTCGATGTTAAAGTTTTTATGTTTTTATAGCTACTAAGCCCTTATAACCATAAGGATTTCTATTAAAACATGCCAAAGTAATTATATTGAAAAGAGATTTCCTAACTTGGCCTAAGCACCCAGTTAAACTGAAATAATGTTCCTGCTTACAATCGCAATTTTTTCTATTGAGTATCAAAATTAATGAGTCACGCAACTTCAATTAGATTTCCAATTTGATCCGGCATATTGGTAACAATATTGTTGAATTTGGTGCATCTTCGAAAGAGTCATAATAGTGAGGTGAAGGTAGTCAAACATTGTGTGAATATTTATTTTTAGACTTAGGATTTCATTTCCAGTTCAGTTTAACCACTCCAGTTAAAATATACTTTTTTGTCACGATCTGGTGGATTTGAAATTCAAGATCATTCATGCATTAATTATATATGCTTAACGGCTCATTGAACTTCCAAAACAGTCGATTTTAGTTTTAATTTAAGTCTTGTTCTACTCTTCGAGATGATAGAAATACATGTTTATTTGATCACTGAGAAACTTTGCAAAAATAAAAATAAAGCATATTATTAGTACATAATTAAGAATGGATTTAACACCTTCGACAGAAAACGGGGAGTTACGAAGCTTGTTCAGAAACACATCGGTCGGTAACACTTCAGAGAGAAACATAGTATGGGGAACTGTAAAGGATGTGGTTAAAAATTAAATAACGGCTTGCAGTTTTTAAGAACATCGCCTTTATTCCCCTCAGTGTATTAATGAACTGGAACCCACAAGCTAATTTATTGCATGTTTACAAGCGACAAATTGTTCATATAAAATTAAAAACAAAATTACTTTTTAAATAACTGTACTAAACAAACCACCCTTGGTAACCTCTTATATTTACTGCGATAAAGTGATTTATGACTATAAGTGTGTGTGATAGTATCACGCGTATATGCAAGGGAGGACCCTGAGCAAGAAATACTTGACCAAACTAGTATTCCGTACTCATTGTGTTTTAGTGCGTATAAATAATTATTGCATACTACTTTCAATACAGTTTTAATGCAGACATCAATATATTTTAATTTAAGAAAAAAAAAAAAATAATGATACATAATATTAGTCGAGTCATAACTCTCCTAATCTTGTTAATGAACCCCTTATCTAACGGTCTTAATCTGCTCAATACCACTGCAATATTCATTTGTGTACTTCCGAACACTGGCAGAGGTGTAACAGTCTGAAAGTAACCAAGTCATTATGGAATTACAAAAATGTAAATAAAATTTAAAAGCTTGGTTCGCTCGTCCAAGTAAAACACATTTCGTTCAAAGTTACTTATTTGCTCTTTTTTTTTTTTAAAAAAGTCACTAAGGGGTCTGCATAAATGGTTTTAGCAATTCTATAAACACATTTAATTACAATCATTTCTGTTATTATCAAAAAGAGTGCATTTTGGAAGTTTAATGAGGCTTTAAGATTCATTTAAATTTCAACAATTATAGTTATTTTTCCAGACACACACTGCCTCAAATAACAATAATCTGTGGATACTTTAAATTATTAGTGACAGAAGGGAAATAACTACCACTGCCACTTTATAACAGAAAGTCTATAGTAATCTCCCTTGTGTTATAGTGACACCATTACAAGTGTGTGTTTAGAATGTTGTTTATCATTGATAAAGAGTCAAGTAAACAAAAAAACATCATGAACACAAAATGAAGACATTAGAACTGACTAATCATCAAACATAAGAGTTATTTTGGCCAGTTTTCATGATAGGCGATATCCAACACCAGAGACAGATGGCTCAGTTTAGATAATTTGGGATCCTATGACTACTTTATTACCAAAAGTATCAGAACATGTGCCACATTATTGCATCATATCTCCATTTCTTCGACATTCCTTGTGAAGCCAGTGTTAAATATCCATGTAACAATCACAAGTATAACTTGAACCTTTGGACATCTGTTCCAATATGCGGGGATTAAAATAATTTGAAAGCAAAAAGATATAGTCTTAGCATTATTACATCCATGTGGTTTATAAAGTGGCGTTGACCAACCAATTAGTGTAAAGTCAATAACATGTAATAATTTTTGCAATAGCTCAGATTCAAATCACTACAAGATGAACCTAATTAAAAAAAAAAATCTAATTAATATTCAATTAATTAACAAAATAGAAGATAAAAACAGCATCTAGACAATTAAAGTCATAGAGAATAGCTGAATAGCACTCACATTTCTGGCAGAATAATTAAATTCTGCCATAATGAACTTAAATATCTTCTATGCATTTATTGGATCCTAAAAACCATTCTTGTGGTAGTTCAGAGATATCAAGTAATTAGAAGAAAAATCCAGTAGTTGACGCTAGTATTAAATAACTCTTTAAGGAACTATTGTTTCAATTTTTTATTTTCATGAATTTTAAAGATTTTAAAGAAGGGAAAATATGTCTTTCTCATTTCTGCAAATACCAAAAAAAACAAAACTACAGTCATGTACTGTACATTACTTTTATTTACCATAAAGCTTCTTATCTAATTCCGCGATGTGTAAAATATTGTCCTTCGTTTTACCTCAAAAGTGATACATTTGCTAAAAATCAATAACTTTTCTATACTTGGTACTACATAACCTTTAAGAGCGTTTCTCTTTTGAATCTCTAGGAAGACGCATAGTTACAAGGTCTATAAACAATGTTCTTTCTTGGAAACTAACTGACTAAGTTTCACCCCATATCGCCCACCTCTTTGTAATATTAGAATTGGGCGTGGAAGATTAACATGTCTGACAGGTGTGCACCTACGCATCGCACAAAATCCCATTTTGCTTTGTTTGATTATGACATTTGCTCACTAAATGCCATATTATGGTATTTGGTTTAAACGTTTAATAAGTATACTTGCAGTACTCCCAAATGATATTTCTTTTACATGGCTGCAGATTGTGAAATAAAAGCATATTTTACTTGTTGTCTTCCACAGTGAATGTACTTGATAAATCAGGTCAAGTGTCTTGCTCAAGGACACAGCACCTAGTAGCCGCTTGGGAAGGGTTAGCTCTGCTACATTAAAGAATTTTTTCAATTTTTTGGTGTTTTTTTTTTTAAAGAAAAATTTAATTTTTTAATGGGGTTTAACCTCATTTTCAACATGTTACTGGTTATATATGGCAACCAGTTTTACTGGTGGAGGAGGACCTCAGACTCGTAAACATTAATCTGTGTCCTTCACCAAGTAACTGTTAACCCGACTGGTGTAAACTTTCTTACGACAAGTCTTCAGACTTAGCAGGGCTGGAACAGAATTAAAAAATTAAACAAGATCTTTTAACCCTAAACATGCCGCTTTTCTATAATGGACTCCTCCACTCATCTTTTGTTCTAGACTGTTCCATTATCATAAAGAAGGGGTGATAAGAAAATCTGAGAACAAAATTATGTAGAACTATGAACGATAAGACTGTGAGTGACCATCAGGCTGATTTGGGTTTACTTTGTGAACATCAAGTTCAAAATTCTGTATAAACAACACCACACATTATCACCGACCCACGTACGTCATTCTTAAAGTAATATTACGGTTTATTTTTAGATATTTGTATTACTCTTCAAATACATTTTATTCATGAATGAATCATAATAATATATTTACAAATATTTGTCAGCTATTGTACTATTGACTTGCTGATGATAATAGGATTCTATGCTACGACTCAATAAACTTGACCTTTCATTTTGTCTAAATGTCTTAACCTCTTGGTTTCCCGCCTATCTGTATTGTATAAAATCATGTTGCATCATTGGACAGGTCACATGTTGGACTAAATATATACATATTATGTATGATATCATCTTATGAAATGTTAATTCAAGTACAAAATGATTCGTATCTAACAAATGACAAAGTTTATTGCGTTTATATACATACTATTATTTACTTTATATCAGAAAAATACAATAAACTGGTTCCACTAAGTTCATAAAGTGCCGGCAACCTGATACACTTAAAAACTTTTTCATCGAAACAAGAAAAAAAAATGCCCTTTTTGTGCCCCTGTGTGACACTTACTTTTGATTTTTAGTTTACACTGGTACAATTCTAAATACCTGTTTTTCTTTTATTTATTACTTAGTTTGAATACAGTGTGTTTTAAGTCTGAATGCCTGCAACATGTTTTTAAATAAATGCCCAATAGATAATAATGGTTTTAATACATTTTATTTCATTAATTGCCATGTGATTCTTAGGTTATTTTTAAGTTGAATGACCATGTTTCCGAGTCATTATTGAATGCTTGTGCCTCTTTATAGTTTGAATTCCTTCAGTTCTTTTGAATGCCTTGTGTTCCTAAAAGTTTGTTCGAATGCCTTGTGTTCCTAAAAGTTTGCCTTGTGTTCCTAAAAGTTTGTTCGAATGCCTTGTGCTCCTTAGTTTAAACATCTTTTATTTTTAGCCTGAATTTTTTGTGTTTTCCAGTTTGATAATATTCAATACAGCATTACAAGTCTGAAGTTCCCTCTAGACAGCAGGTCTAGAAACTGCTAAAGGTCAATTTCTCTCTACATGTACCACATTGACCACCAACATCTAAGAGAAATCTCTTCAATCCGCCTGACACTAACCAGAATGCCTGATTACGAGGCACCATCAGTAAACATTCCACTAATGTAGATATGTTTGTTTATGGAATATATAATAAAGTCTATACATCTACATAAAACAAACTATGAACATATCAACACAATCTCCATCTTCAGCTTCACTGGAGAGTTGTGGCAGATTCCAACATAAACATCACCCTCAGATTCTAATCTAAATCTGCAAGCGCTGATCATAGAAAAACTCTTTAGGTATATTATATTAGTTTAATTTAGGTTTAGTTTCTCCTTCAAATAAACCATCCTAGACCATTGCAGCCTAAAAAAGGGGACTTATTTTTAGAATATCAGGAGTGTTTTAATTAGATAATCCCTTCCTGGAACACTCTTTCTAAAATTGTTCTTTTAACAATTTCTACAAAAATATTACTAATTTAATGAGCAATATATGTGACTTGGTCATACATGGTTTATATTTAAATTATATAAGATAATGACTTTCTAACCCTCAAATAATTTCCAGGTATATGTGCAGCAGCCAATCGGGTTGGGGTGGGGGTGGGGGACAAAGTGATCCTGTTTTAAAAGATGCTTATGTTTAGACAAGTTGATTAAACCTGCAGTTATAAACTATTCATATTAACCCTTTACTTCATATAGACGCCTTTGGACATGTCTAATATAGACACCTTTGGACACGTCTAATATAGACACCTTTGGACACCTCTGATATAGACACGTTTGGACACCTCTAATATAGACACCTTTGGACACGTAATATAGAAGGCTTTTGAATTATTTGGTGAATTATGTTTATATTAACTGACAGAGTGGAAAACAGTGTAGGAAGTGTTCAGATTGCTCGTTATGAGCAAGCTGAACTCTTCCTGCACTGTTTTCAAAGGCCTTCTGTGATTGGTGTGGGGAAAACGCGTATCTATGGAGTAAAGGGTTTAAGGAGTATTCAAAATGCAATCAAATTGATGAAATTGTTTAACAATATTTATTCATGTATGTTGTAGATGTATAGCCTAAATATATTGTGGTAGTCAATCTTGAGAAGCCACTCAGTTAGCTCAGCCGGTAGCACGTCTGACGATCAATCCAGGGGTCGTAAGTTTGAATACCCCGTCCAGTCAGTCTGTGTAATGATTGATATACAACAAAGTGTCTCATTGTCATTCATCTAATTCTAACTCTAATTCAAGTGGGAAAGTTATCAGTTACTTGTAGGAAAGTTATCAGTTACTTGTGGGAAAGTTATCAGTTACTTGTGGAGATGGGTTTGCTTGAGTTCTGGTTTACCTTCCAAGATCCCAGGAATGAACAGCTACATAGATTGATCATCTGTTAACGATAATTGACATAAAAATGAGGCTATCTATTCAAACAAACAAATCTCAACTGCTCAAATAACTTTTTTTTTTCTTCTTCAACAAATCAGTGTATGGAACCACACCTAGCTCGATTAGGGAGATTAGCTTAATCTGTAAGATAATCTAACCCACTTGATGAACATTAAAGCTTTAAGAATATATAAAATTCTTTCAACATGTTTGATTAAATCTTAGAAGTACAACTTCTGATCTGCAGCACATTTTTTTCTCAGCGGTGGTTAAAGCATTTTTCATTTTATTATGTGTGTACATAAGGCCATAACAATTAATTACATGCTGTGAGTATGTACATAATTTACACATATGTGTATGTACTAGTGCATGTCCATGGGCAACAGACATCAACCAATCATTTTGCAGACATTCTGTCTGTTAATGAATCTTGAGTTTATCATCCTGTAATGACTTCTGGGCATTGTAGGTGTTGCCATGTCAACTGGATTAATTATATCTTTATCTTACAACTGACCATCCAGAGGGTGAAAAGTGGGTTTTTCATACAAATATTTTAACATCAGTCAACATGTTGGTTAAATGCATTCAAAGAATTTTAAGCTCTGGTTAAAATGGTCATTCAAAGAATTTTAAGTGGTCATTCAAAGAATTTTAAGCTCTGGTTAAAATGGTCATTCAAAGAATTTTAAGTGGTCATTCAAAGAATTTTAAGCTCTGGTTAAAATGGCCATTTAAAGAATTTTAAGCCCTGGTTGAAAAAGCCATCCAAAAAATGTAAAGCCCTAGTTAAAAATGGCCATCAAAGAATTTTAAGCCCTTGTTAAAAATGGTCATCAAAAAATGTAAAGCCCTGGTTAAAATGGCCATTCAGTTTGCTAGTTATTACTTGCGGAAGAACATTATTGGTCATCTACTCAGTTTGAGGTCTTCTTCCACCAGTAAAACTGGATATGCTATATATAGAGTTTGACCCCATTAAAAAAAAAGGAAAGAAAAAAAAAGGCCATTCAAAGAATTTTAAGCCGCAACCTTGAATGAATCGTCAGAAAAGGTAATCTTGAAGAATCTCTTTAGACAGCAGAGATAATGATTGGTTTGTTTCTGCATGAGCCCTCTATCAGTTCAACAACCCTATGATGACCAATACAAAGGAGATAGCACATAAATAATTTTTCTTCAAATAAGGAACCAAAATTTTTAAAATGTTTGTTTGAATATTAAGCATCATTTTATGCCATCAAAGTCTAACAAATGATCAGATAACCGCTGTTTCCTTAGTCTTAGGGATCCTGGAAGGTTAACCAGGTCTCGAGCACACCCATCTCTCCCAGTAACTGGTAACTTTCCCACTTTAATCAGAAGTGAGACATAAATGACTGTGAGACCCATTGGATTCAAACTCACAACCCCTGGATTGATAGTCAGACATGACTGCCAGCCTAACCAGGCAAAATTAATATCACATGTATATTTTGTTACATCAGCAAAGTCACATTTTCTTGTTATCATAAAGAGATCTATTAATAAACAAAATTACAAGAAAATATCGCCTGGAGAATTTGAAAGTGGGATCCTTATAAAATAATTCCTGGAATTGTGTGGCTTAAATATGACATTTATTTCTCAGTTTCTTGGTACTAATTCACATGTTATGCTCCTGAGATTCAGGAAATGTCAAAGATGATATTTTATTTGAATATTTACTGCCATTTTTATGCCATCGAGAGTTAACAGATATTAATTCGTCATTTTTCTTAAATTCATGCCACAACATCTACATGCTGCCGAATACCGCAATATCCAAAGACCCATCATCATGTTTCAAGTTTAAAAAGGGGCATTACTGTGACAAATGGTTGCGAGGGATTATATTCCGAATGTTCGAAGTCAATATATTGTAACAATTTTTTTTTTCAATTCAACAGTTTTCATAATACCGGGTAAATACATTCCTGGAAAATATCAGTTTGTATTTTTTTTTTTAAGAAATTTTTAGCATGACACCAGTCCTCTAGTATTAACAAAAATGTTAATAGTGTCTGTAATATGAAGTTTGAAATTGTGTTATTCCGAAATTAACACATGTATTTTCATATGGATAAATAAAGTCAGTATAAGTGTAAAGATTACTTTGATGCATGAACACCAAACATAATTCAATTTCAACATTACCCTGTATAGACAGTAACAATGCTTGTTCAACCATCATATTTTCTACACAATGGCTGTGTACTAAGATCTCTTCTTTTAAGATATGGCCAACCTCTTTTGATAATATTGCTATTTTATGGACGGCCGTGCAACCTGATAGGAAACGTATCATCTCGATCAATATTCCTAAACAATGTTTTTAAAGAATTTGTTTGTTTATTATAATGAAAATAAAAAAGAAATCTTTCATGGGACTCCTAAACAGTAGACTGGACCCAACTCTCCCACTTGTTTCTGTTACAAAGCCGTGAGATCTGAGCATGTTGATTGGTCAGTTGCTTCTGGGAAAGTTACAGACTTCACAGTTTGGTAACAGTTAAAGTACTATGAATTGTGGGACAGGTATGGAATTCCATGCTTTTTGATTGGGGTTGAATAAACTGGACTAGGGAGATATCAGGGAATGTGACCATGCTATGGGAATCCCAATATCGCAGACAACATGCTGTGATTATCTCCCTTTTCTTTCAAATAATTGCGCTCAGCATTTAGAGGACAGTTATAGGTCTGGTTGGACCGGTGTCAGTGAAATGTGACTAGGTGGGGTATCATACCACGTGTCTGCGGCATGATACTCCAGTGTGACAGCGCTCAGAATACTGTCTCAAGTAGACACTGTCGCAATATAACTGAAAAATTGTTGAAAGCGACACTAAACACCATACAACAACAACAACAAAATCTTTCAAATAAATCAAGCCACTGAAACTGTTGCACTACATTACCGGTACCACATTGATCTAGGGGAGAAAGTGTAATTAGCTCACAGCACCTGTCAGGAGAGTTGTTGATAGGTTGCAATGGGTGCATGCTCATATATATATATATGTACCTTCAACTCATTAATTACCCTCTCCCACCTGCACTACAGGTTTCCCCAGCTACCTGACACTATAATAACAAATTCTCATAACAGTTAACCAAAGTCCAGACTTTTTCATCTGTTGGTTTATGAACCCACTGTATCTATTTTCTTAATATATATGAAAAAAAAATAGATCTACATTTTGTCTGTAAAATAAATATATTTTTTAAATTATTCTATATTTTACAGTTTTTTTGGCTTATTTTTCACCCAACACAAACTGTATATCCTTTTTTAAAAAAAAATGTAAACCAACAAATTAAATGTTCTTGCCAATTTTTTACTAGCTTGTACTAGTTGAGGCCTTGCGAATAATTATTTAACCTGCAGTTGATGTTAGTGAGGGTCATTATGTTTGTACATAAAACAAGTAAAATCTAGATTAGAAAGGTCACAAAACAAAATTTAATGTTGTTACTTTCTAATTCTTGAGATTGAAGGCCATTTTCAACACATGACAGGGACAGGTTATAATACAGCATAAAGTGAATCTGAGTAGAGCCATTAACTTTCACAAGTAACTGGCAAACTTTCTCACAGAATGCTTTTGGACTGTCAGAGCTGGGCTCATACCCATGACAACCCACAGACAACAGTGCCAGGTGTGACCACTCACCCAAACAGGGCTATTTTTTATTGGCTTTCAGTCAATAACCATCCCTTCTCAATGATCATGATAACACTTCAACTGTAGAAGGACGGACAAATCTATTAAAGAACTCTAATGTTAAAGGAACACAGAACAATTTACTTATGTTCACTATTCAAATAGTTTTATATTATGGAAAATTATTGATTGATTGAATGATTGATTGAATATTTAGCATAATTTTTATGCCATCGAGGGTTAACAGATGATCAGTTAAACTAACCACTGTTTCCAGGGGTCATGGAAGGTTAACCAGTACTCAGTAGACCCAATCTCCACAAGTAACTGATAACTTTCCCACTTGAATCAGCAGTGAGAGACAAATGATAATAAGACGCAATGTCGTATATAAACCATCAGAGAGACTGTAGTCGGATGGGGATTCATTATACTAACGACCCCTGGATTGACAGTCAAATGGGTTACCAAGCTAATCGGGCCCGGAGTCAGATAATATTTTCACCTGTATAATATTTTCATCCCCCCCACACCCCCCCCCCCCCCCCCCCCCCAAATATATTTTTTAAAAAATGAGCACAACTACTTATTATGATAAAGAAAGCAGTATAAAACTTGCATTTATGATGAAGCAAAGCAAACTTAAAAGAAAAAAATAACAGAAGGGGGTTAAAATATTATAGTTATTATATTTTCACCCGGGTGAAAATATTATAGCCATTACATTTTCAACCCCACTCCCACTCATCTCATTTATCCCAACATCAGTTTTAAATGATTACATTCAAAAGTGTGACTTGTACGCTTTATCAGACAAAAAAATATATTTGCTTTATTGAAATAATTTATCTGATAAGGAAAGAGGGGCGGGTGAAAATATGGCCAGTATATTTTCACCCACCACCCCATCACTTCTTATTATGATAAATAAAGCATTACAGTTGTATTAATACAATGAAATAAACTTAAAAGAAAAAAATAACAGGGGATGGGGGTGGGTGAAAATATAAGAGCCATTATATTCTACCCCCAAAACACACACCCTCATCTCATCTATGCCAACTTCAAGTTTTTATTTCAATTTTCATTGATTACCTTCAATAGTATGACTTAAAATGCTTAAACAGACAAAAGAACATTTTATGATACATTAGATGACTACCAGAAGTAGATAATTTGTGCTTGTTGGAGGATAGATTGTCATTAAAGTGAAAAAAATCAAGCTATAATTTAAAATAATGAATCAAATTATATTATTTTAAATATGGAAGATGTGAATATTATGTATAATTTTAAATATTACTATCTCAAACTTCATATTAAAGAGAAAACTAGCAGTTTTCATAAATATCATTTATCTATTTCACATGACTATGCAAAATTTTGCATTAGCCCTGTAGAGTAATACCATAATGTTACACCATACAGAATGTCTGAAAATTACCCAGAATATGAAATTATCAGTTTGTATAACACATAGCATAAAGTGATAAATCTCTGTTAACACCAATTTGTTCAACAGTTGACTCATTTGTTTCAATTTTAAGCTTTCAAATGAGTGATACATAGCCATTATATACAATTTATTATATTCTATAATATGCAGATGAAAGACTATCTCATGTTAGCAATATTATTATAGTCAAGGCGGTACAATACTATATCAAAGAAACTAAACGCTTTGCATTATCTCATTTATGATTTCTTTTCTTGTTTTTAACTGTACTATATTACTTCGACCTTGTAATTTATTCAACTATTTTGCCCATTGTATATAAATGCTAAGTAGCATAGGACACCAATGTTTTGTTTTATTTTTGAGCTTTTTTATATACTAATCTGATTTTCTCACTGGGGTGCTACTGAGATGTAGATACAGGACACATGCATATGGGCGACATTATGAAGAAATGATATTTGTTTGTTTTACTATTTATTACTTTCTTTCCTTTCCACTATCAATTCAGGGGCGACGTGAGTTCGAATCTCCTGCCCGGCAACAGTCTCCGTGATGATTGATATACAACATTGTATCTCATTATCATTAGTCTCTCACCACTGATTCAAGTGGGAAAGTTATCAGTTACTTGCCGAGACGGGGTGTGCTCGAGTACTGGTTAATCCCAGGCAACAGTGGTTAGGTTAACTGATCGTCTGTTAGCCCTCGATGGCATAAAAATGACGTTAAATAGTCAATCAATCTTTCCTTTCGAACCATTTTCTATTCTCATAATATTGGTTAAGAAAAAAATGTTAAAACATGTCATTTTGATATTTAATGTAAACATTGTAAAAAGATGTAGGGGAGGAAGACATCAGAATGAATCTGAGTAGAACCATCATCCTTCCGCAATAAGGTTTTGTTAGCTAGCAGGACTCAAACATATGTCCTTTGCGGTGAGAGGTAAGTGATCTTGAGACAGCACCTTAGACCACTTGGCCATGGAGGACCTTACATGCATAGGGATCGTGTATGACTATTTTTTAGTATTCAACATAATGCAGCATGTTGAGCAAATAAAATTTCTGCTTCAAATTTTCATTTTTTTGTTTGAATATTTAGCACCATTTTTATGCCATCAAGGGCTAACAGATGATCAGTTAACCATATCACTCTTTTCTGGGATCCTCTAAGGTTACTCGAGCACACCCGCTTAACTTTCCCACTTGAATCTTGGTGAAAAATGACCATGAGATGCAATGTTGTATGTCAATCATCCCTCAGACTGGCAGGGCAGTAATTTGAACTCACAGCCCGTTTTTTTTAATGAACAAAAAAAAGTGTCAGGCGGCATGAAAATTAGTGGGAATGATGATGTAGCAATAATTTATTATGGTCTTATGTTTACAAAGATTGTTATTATATTTTTTTTTTGAGAAATGCTCTGTTGACCACCCTTCCACAAGTAACTGGCAAACTGATGAAAATATAAAAAGGCACCATGCACGAAACATAACCCCACCAGTTGTGTGTAAACAGAGCACTACCACATAAGAAAAGCCTCAAAATTTTCACGTTTATAGAGAGAGCTGCTTTGATACAAACCTCTAAATGTAAAACTTGTGTCACGTTGCCAATGTTACAGAACTGATATGATGAAATTGATGATACAGAGTAAACTATTTCCTTCAGAGATCAATTTTTTGTCAATGCTTTTATGGTTGCAAGCTTCCAAGCTTCATGTTACATAGTTGTAACTGATTCAGTGATAATCAATTTCAATACTTTTGCAACTAAAGCAAAGCTCTGATATTTCACATTTATTGTGAAATGTTCTTGCAATTCATTCAAATCGTGTTCAATATCTTTTTTGTGCAGAACCAATATTTATGCAAATGCGATCAAAATGTCTGCCCAAGGACACAATAAATGGTTTTGATTGCACAATCGAACCTGTGTCCCATTGATCCAGAGTCTGATGTTCATAAGCTTGCAACCATCAGCCCACATAATGACATTCCAAAACAAGAAAATCAATCTTACAAAATTATAAGCAACTGTTCTACTCTCGAAGACATAAAACTACTAACTCTTCTGTGACCTTCAGATTACAACAGTAAAACATAAATTGGTTCGTTAATTTTATCTATAGACATTTTCAACAGATGCCATTCTGAATTGGGGACAATTCTGTCATTGCTGGAAACTTTTGTGGGCGTTATTGAGTTTGGTTGGCATTTGCTATATCTCGACTGTATCTCGATGAGAAAGTTTCAAAACGAGGACAAAAAATGTTCACATAAAATGGGCAAAGTGAATTATGAATGACATTTTATTAGAAATTGTTTCAACAAATCCCTGATCTGTTATAAATTCATGTTATGGTGAAATACAGCAGAATTCAATTAAATTAAAGAAAATAAATTCTTTTCAGAGACAATAAATTTAGATTAACCAGGAATATAATCAAATACAGGAATACGTAAATCTGTGAACAAAAATTAAAATATAATATTAAAGTGGTGCGTAAACGTGATAAGCACGTTTTCTTAATGGGAAGGTGTGTTCAAAATGGGAGCTTAAAGCTTTCACAATACAAGTGGTTGTTGCTTTCTAAATTGGTGGTTGTTGCTTCTGAGTTTAGTAGTAGTTCTTTTTAGGTTGATTTTAGCTGTTTTTTAGATTGCAAGGCACTCCTTGCTTTCAAGATTAAAGCTGCTTTCTAGATAAATGCATGTTAGCCTCACTGTTTATTATTTCATTAATTAATGTTACTGCTTTGATATATAAAATACATGCAAACAAAATGAAACTCAACGAATAAAAAAAAAGAAGCCCATGTCGCGTATGAATATTTTGGTGGTGATTAAGACTGCAAAGTTTGACATAAGCAGGACTACTTCTTTGGCATAAAGCCCCTCTAAAAGTGGTACCAAGTATGGAAGACCATGCACTACTTCTGATGCCCGATAATGGAAGTTTAGGCAAAGACACATTTTGCCTGCAAAAAAACATGCCAAAGAAGCATAGAGACATATAGACTATATGTCTCACTACACAGTTGTGACCCTTTTTCCCTAAGTAACATGATTCTTACGCTTAAAAAAAAATCCTTTGTAATTTGGTTTGAAATATTTTCAAAATGGTTCATAGTGGTTGTGATTTGCAGATGAGTAGAGCAAAAGTTGGTATAGCATATACTGCAGTAAGACATCACTAGTGTTAAAAAATGACTTCAAAAGGTTTTTAACAGATGCATATATTTATAAGCATTTGAGGACCTCTATTTTAAAAAAATCTTAGGGTGTAACTGCATCCTCTTGAAATAAAACCCACACAAGCTGGTCAACCTAACAGTAATTGTGCATTTTAATGTGGGGATCGATACATTTCTGCTGCGAAAAAAAATACTGTAAAAAAACTTCTAAGCGGAATATTTTTTTTAATGCGGAAATCAAAGACCATATTTTATATAGAACAAAGAACAAAAGTCAACTGTGTAGCAAGATCTAGAGCCAAACACTTAACCCTGACAGCCTACAAAACCATACAAAGCTATATATATAGCTCAACGAACACCATTACAACTTGACAGAAATAAAATTCCTAATCCATTTCCCTGCGCCTCGAGAAATATATTTCATCAATATGTTTTATGTACTGGTACTTTTCAATAAAATTGTCGCAGAACAAGCAATCAAATATTGCTAAATTGCTACCTCAAAACAAATACCAGGGGACAGTAATGCATCTTATATAAACATTAGTCAAAACACAATGTGGGCACGAGTTCTGACATATAATCTGTTTACAAGTCTTTGGTTAAATAATACTTGATTTACTTATTCTGAAATTTGTGACATGGTAACAAAATAGAAAATGGGCGGTTCCGGGTTGGAGAGTAAAATGGCCATGTGGGTGAAGGCTTACTGTAGTATAAAAACAACAAATCTATGGAATAACTTTCATGGGCTTAGAGACGGGTGCAGCATGATGGAGCATTGTTGCACCAATAATTTCAAAACTTGTCTATATTTTAATCTTAATTTTTAAACTTTTTTAAATTTATTTTGTATGCTGCACCAATAATTTCCCTTTTTTTCTTATTTCAAAATTATCCTTAATTTGGAATATGATGGCCTTTGTCATTGTTGATTTGCTTTCGAACAAATCAACATTTTAGAATTGATTACAAGTTTTGTAAAATATTTATCCCCACCATTATCAAATTTGCGTCTACTCCCCAGACTCTAGAAGATAGTATAAATAGTAAACATTAACAGCTGGCGGTACTAGCATACCAACTCCAATGTCTCTACCAACTGTGCTAAAGCAACAAGACCGCAGCATATGGTCTAGTGGAAGAGCATCCGCCTCGCATGCAGAAGGTCATGGGTTCAATCCCCGACCGGGTCATACAAAAGACTTTAAAAATGGTACAAGAAGCTTCCTCGCTTGACGCTCAGCATTTAGAGGAGAGTTCTAGGTCTGGTCGGCCTGGTGTCAGGATTATGTGACTGGGTTGAGTATCATACCATGTCTGTGGCATGATACTCCAGTGTGACAGCACTGTTGAAAATGACGCTAAACACCATACACCAAAAACAACTAAAGCAACAACGTGAAAAATAGTGTGCAAATAATGCCAAACAACAAAGATACAATCAGGTTTTGAAAAAGACAGCTTATTTTTAAATTAAGTTTTTTTTATTTCTACAGAATCAAATCAGTTACTAAGGCCAGCAATAGATTATTTTTTATTGATTAGAATATTGTTCCCAGAACTTTAATACAAAGGCCTAGCTGTATACAGGTGCTTTAATTAAATCATTGATTGGTACTGATACGCTATACTTTAAAGGTACTGACGGTTCTCCATAGCCGTGGCATCTAATGTAATGTCTCAACATTACTTACCTTTAACCAATGAGATTGTGTTCGAGTCTTCCAGATACTTTCAAAAGAATTGAAGAGATGGACAAATCAGCCAAAAAATATCTATAGATAAATCTACTTGTCCATATAAACCAAAACTTTGTGAAACATTAATAAAGACTTAGAACAAACTGGTCAGAATTTCTTCATAAAACGACCTTTGTAATATAACTAGATATGACCTTAAGAATTTTTCTTTATGAATCAACCTGGTATGACCTTAAGAATCAATTTCTTTGTAATACAACCAAGTATGACCTTAAGAATCAATTTCTTTGTTAAACAATCAAGAATGACCTACATTAACCGGGAATGACTTTGAGAACAATTTTTCTTTGTAAAACAACCAGGTATGATCTTGAGAATAATCTTTCTTTGAAAAACAACCATGTACGACCTTGAGAATAATCTTTCTTTGAAAAACAATCAAATATGACCTACAACTAGGAATGACTTTGAGAATAATCATTCTTTATAAAACAACCAAATATGACTTACAACCAGGAATGACCTTGAGAATAATCTTTCTTTGTAAAACAACCAGGTATGACCTTGAAAATAATCTTTCTTTGTAAAACAATCAAATATGACCTACAACCAGGTATGACTTTGAGAATAATCTTTCTTTGTAAAACAACCAAATATGACTTACAACCAGGAATGACCTTGAGAATAATCTTTCTTTGTAAAACAACCAGGTATGACCTTGAAAATAATCTTTCTTTGTAAAACAATCAAATATGACCTACAACCAGGTATGACTTTGAGAATAATCTTTCTTTGTAAAACAACCAAATATGACTTACAACCAGGAATGACCTTGAGAATAATCTTTCTTTGTAAAACAACCAGGTATGACCTTGAAAATAATCTTTCTTTGTAAAACAATCAAATATGACCTACAACCAGGTATAACTTGGAGAATAATCTTTCTTTGTAAAACAACCAGGTATGACCTTGGAAATAATCTTTGTTTGTAAAACAACCAAATAAGACCTACAACCAGGTATGACCTTGAGAATAATCTTTCTTTGTAAAACAACCAGGTATGACCTTGGAAATAATCTTTGTTTGGAAAACAACCAAGTAAGACCTACAACCAGGTATGACCTTGAGAATAATCTTTCTTTGTAAAACAACCAGGTATGACCTTGGAAATAATCTTTGTTTGTAAAACAACCAAATATGACCTACAACCAGGTATGACCTTGAGAATAATCTTTCTTTGTAAAACAACCAGGTATGACCTTGAGAATAGTCTTTCTTTGTAAAACAACCAAATATGACCTACAACCAGGTATAACCTTGAGAATAATCTTTCTTTGTAAAACAACCAGGTATGACCTTGAGAATAATCTTTCTTTGTAAAACAACCATGTATGACCTTAAAAATAATCATTCTTTGTAAAACAACCAGGTATGTCATTGAAAATATTTATACTTTTTTAAAAACAACCCAATATGAACGATCACACTTCATAATACAACCTGGTGTGAACTTCAGAACCCTATTTCTTTGTAAACTAACCTGGCATGACCTTGAGAAACTATGCATAATTTTTCATAAAATGTCAAACAAGAATTTTAAATAAAAGTTTTAGGACTTGGCATTGTCTCTCAGGCTGATTCTTATGAATCTTTGATTCATACAGATTCACTTTAGCTTGATCTCGAAGTATGTTTAGAGCTTTTGTGAAAAAATTAACAATTCTGTTTCCTTGGAAGAACATTTAGTACAGGATGTTGTTTATAAGAGACCAACCAGTCATGTCTGGGACTGAACCAATGACCTCCTGTGCGAGCAGCCAACACCAGCCCCAATTCTTTCCCTTTTTTCTCTCAAGATAGATTCTATACATGTATTATCCTACACATGTACAATATGTGTTACACAGTAGTAATACAACATTGCATGTATAGGTAAATAATGACAAATTAACCAATAAAATAACTGAGAAGAATTGCATGAAATCCCAGACTACCTGATTTTAGTGTCTGTATCTTGAAGATGCAATCATGATGTGTCATTTTGCACAACACCATCTTAAAGGAAATGATAGCTCGGAATTGGATACCAATTATGTCATGTAATAAAGAATTACTTCTTCTAGCTGTCTAAAATCTCAACAGAAAATTGATTTTTGTGAAACTTTTCTCAGAACCTGGTGTTTATATTTTGCTTGATGCGGACTATTTACGTGTTGTCCTCCATTATCTACATAATGTCTTTTTTGTAGAAATTCTACACTCTAACAAGTCGGGGACAACTTACTTAAACTTTACTTAAAGTGCTTAGAAGTGTTGCCTGCCATACCACTCTTACATTGAGTACATTTTATAAGTACCAGTGTGGTTAATTTTCATTATCAAGAATTCAGTAGTAAATTATCAGTTACTTGCAGAGATGGGGTGTGCTCGAGTACTGGTTAACCTTTCAGGATCCCAGGAAACAGCGGTTAGGTTAACTGATTGTCTGTTAACCATCGATGGCATAAAAATGACGCTAAATATTCCATCATTCAGTAGTAAATTTCCACGTCTTGTGCCAACTTTAGAAGACAATAGTAGGCCTAGGATACACAGTTGAATAAACTGGCCTAATTATGAAAATTTATCTATTTTTTATGTCATCCTGGCTATTACATTAATTTTTTATTTCACTTGTCCAGTGGGCAAGTATTTCTAAAATCTGTTTGTCCTGACCAAAAAACAATTTATCCTTACTTTAATCTAGAATTACGGTACTAGTCATAAGGATATAAAATTAAGAATAGCTAAAGAAACTGTTTTATTAAAGTTAAAAAACAAAAGGATGTGCAAAAGAAGAAATGCCGTGTTTAATTTCTGAATTTTCACTTGTCCAGTCGAGCTAGCAGCTTTATATTTTGCTTGTCTGTGCCCACAATTCAGTTGTCCCGAACAGTCAGGCGAGCGTTAATGTAAAGTCCTGTCATCCCGCCCTTTTTGAAAGAAGTTGAATGGGGTTTAACATCATTTTTAACATATAACATTTTATATTGAACTATGACATCTGCTTGTTTTGGTTGGAGAAAGACCTCAGTATAAAAAACTAAGCTATGAGAATAAACTGATCCTTTCTCAAGAAATTAGCAAATTTTCACATAAAGTGCTTAGACGGTGCTCCAACCCACGACCTCAGTGGTGAGTGATCTGGATACATTGTACTTAAAAGACAAGTTTTGTCAACTAAAACTTACCAAGAATTCAGTGAAATCCTATGTCTAGCTAAGATTAGTGTTTGCAAGCAACTCCAGACAACACTATGGTTGGCCAATGATGAAAAGTTACCAAAAAATTGATTAATAGATCTCAGAAACTTTACAACTATTATTGCTTCAACTACCGTAACTTTTGTCACGTCTTGGCCAGACGAAAATAGAATAACTATTAAAGTAACATATTAATCAGTTTACAGAGATTCAATTTTAACTATTCCTAAATCTAGTTTTAAATTAATCAAAGAGTTTACTGACAGTGATACAGGCCCTGTCTCTTTAAAAATGACTTTTTAATTGAGCGAAACAACAATATCTGTAAATAGCTTCTTTTTATTTTTTTTTATTCAAACTGCTTGCTTAATATGATCAAACTTGTCAAAATACGTTTTAAAACTTCCTACTTTTTAAATCTGCCTTTTTTAAGTGAAACTAAATTAATGTCTCGTTATTGACGTCAGCGGAGAAGAATCCCAGATGGGACTGAAATATCAGGAACAGGCTCATATTATATAACCATTCATCTCAGCTGATGTTTAAAGGTTAAAAAAAAACAACATCAGAAGAGATAAAACTTGTGCACGCAAATCTGTCATTAACACTGGAAAGATAATGAATGACTGAGTTGTAATAAAACATTTTTTATATCATTTATCTTAAGGCAGCAAAAATATCTTTAGGTACATAAGTTATTTAAAAATATCTTACAAGATACAGAGGTCATATTCACAAAGTGGCAGTGTTTCTTTTTCAGGGAATGTAAACAGAAACCTGTTTCCGTACCGCAAGGGTTAGAAGCACAGTTGCAACCTTGTTCTTTTTTCACGGGACTTTCAAACATGCATTTTGTGAATCCTTAAGTGACTCAAAATCAGTGAAATAATCTTGCATAACAATCTTAATGCATCAAATACTAACAACTTTGTAATTTCTTGGTCACGATTGTGTACATTAAAACAAACTGTAATCACTCATCAGTATGCTTTCTTTGGTATGAATCCATCGGTTAGTTGAAACATTTAAATATGATAATATTCTATTGACATTGAACGATAAGCGATCAAGTTAAAATCTGCACATTTTTTAAATATTTCTTGCTGTAAAAGAAAAACTATGCAATAATCTGAAGAATTCAATTATTCATTGTGGAAAATCTCGACTTGATCTGTCATTTACCGTAATTAAATGCCAGGCAAAGCCTAACATTAAATAATCAACACATGAAAGGTACAAAGTTAAATTAATGACAAATTTAAATATATAAAACATTTCTCGAAAATCATTATTTGTTGGTGTTTTTTTTTAACCAAACTGTATGAAGTAGTCTCTAGAGATTACTATTAATTTAAATGATTAATTTTTTTATATCAAACTTTTAAAGATTAAATCCTTAATTTAATTTAAGAGACAATTTTCAAAATAAAGATAATGGGATTATTTTTATTTCTTAAGTAGCTTTTGCAAGATTATAGTGCTCTTGCCAGAATGCATGTCATGCATCTTAATGAATGTCTATGCATTATTCTTTTATGCAAAATACTTCGCAATTCTTAGTACATGCTACATTTGTATTTGGAAAGTATTTCAATCTTCTATACAACATACATGGCACTTCATGAAGATTTTATCATATATACTTGTTAGGAATGAAGATTTTATATGCAGCATATTGCCAAATATGCCATAATACACTTTTCAGAATTTTGTCATGTATGATAATTTTGTTTCCTTGAGGGTTTTCTATGGATCAATTTGAGTCAACTTCTAGATGCTATGTCCAATAAATGTCTTATTGTTATGGTCTTGGAAAAAATTACCTTGAAACAAAACCATTATCTTGAGGAGATATGGAAAAAAAAAACTTTACCAAACTAACTAAAAACGTCTAAGTACACATAACATACTCTATCTCTACAACACGACAAAAATAAAATTTGCAGATCGGAGAAGCGAGAGTTTTGCATTTTTACTTCAGCTTAAAGCTAATTTAATTGTTATTCTGCCAGTATCAACTTTTACCAAATTGTTTAGAAGCTGGGGAAATCTTCCTTAAGTAGAAAATCTAATCTTCTGAAGCAATTTCATGTTATCACGAGAAGCACTGTTTTAAAGTAATGTTCCTAGGTATATAGACCTCTTAATCAGAGACATCTAAAATGTCTGATCCACTGCCCTGGAGATTTTTCTTCTGCTATATTCCCATTTCTTGTATTTGAAGTTCTGAAGTAAACACTTTACATAAGTCAAACAAGTTGTTTTATGACTGGCAGGTCGCCTGCAACTTTTAGAAGGTAAGTAAAAAAATTGTGGAATTTCAAGGGGTTTGATCAGCAGGATTTGTAACAACTTAAATAATTTAAATTTCTCGATTTCTCCAATGATACGTCAAAAAAATATTAAATGTTATCCTGTTCAAAAAATACCATCTAACGAAATTTCAATACAGGAAGCTATTTTGGACAGATTTTTTTAACAAATTATCTTTATTTATTCTTTTACCTGTCAATTCTACAGTGCAATGCTGCATGTTTCCTTTCCCTTTCCTTAAACTCCTTAAAGGGAATATATATCAGGAAAAAATGCTATAAATGGCTTAAAATAAAAAAAGAAAATAATTATTAAAATGGATAAAAATCATCTCATTATCATTAATAAATAAAACGCAAATGGTTTGGTATGTCAGATCCACCAAAATGTGACAAACTTGATATTTAAATTAGAGTAGTAAACTTTAAACCAAATCCTCAATTAAAAATAAACAGCACTTAAATACTGCTTAACAACCTTCACATCATCATGAACCAGCAACTGAGTGTTGTCATCGACGGGTCAAGCTGGGGGAACGAACTTGTAACATCTGGTGTGAGTGGCCAACACTCTATCCACTGCACTACCATCCCACTTCAACTGTATCTTTTGATGAATATCTTCATAATTTCAGTAAGTCTGACTTCAAGACTGAAGACTTGTTGTAATGACAACTTAGTGATAGTAACACCAATATTTTGAACACTCAGACAGAACTGCAGGTCCAGTCTACTGACAAATGGCATATTAATGACAGTACAAGATGAATGTAGCCTGCAGCTGTACAGGAAATAATGTACATCTTACATGCCCTTAATTGTTTATTCGCATTTTATTACACATTTGACACACATAACGGGCAGTATATTTCTGTTGGTAAAAATTAATTACATATTTCATTTAACCCAATTTCTTATACATAAGGCCCTTATAAATATCATCCAAATTGTACTTAAAAAGAAGTGTGTATGTGTATGTGTGTGTGTGTGTGTGTGGGGGGGGGGGGGGGGGGGGGGGGGGGGTGGGGGTCTGCAAAAAAATAGAGCTTACAGGCAAAAGTATGTTAAATTTAGCCCTCATTATATATAAACATATATACAGTTTCAGTTACACAAATGAACAAATGAAACATATACAGTAAAACCTGTCTTAAACAACCAGATAAGGAAGCAAAAGTGGCATTTTAAAACATGTTGTTACTTAATACAGGTGAATTTGATCTGAAAACATAACAACTGGTAAAGCTGTTTAAGTGGCTGCTTAATAGAGGTGACCGCTTGCACAAGTTGGACTGTATATCATATTGTTCCTGATTGTTATTCAAACAATCCACCTCCATTTATTGTTAAAGGAACATCATTTATTATTTCATAACTTCATTAAAAATTCTGATAATATAATGCAGACAGTTTTGAGTGTCAGATGTGCAGGAATTTTTTGTTTTTCACACACTTGGTCAAGAAATAGTTCTCAGATAATCTTCTAGGGGTTAAGAATATTAATTTTTATCTAGTGAAAGTTTGACAAAAATGACAGTCACACCACAATAGCATCAAGTTCACCTTCGGCTACACACACTTTTATTGCCTTGTACTTAAAAATACTTCTGACCCCAAAATGACCCCCAGCCATCATTAAGTTTGTTGAAATATAAAGCATGTTTGCAATATTAAGCGGATTTGTTTCTCAGATGTGATGTGGACAATTCTAAAATGGCCACCTGCCACCGTGTTTGGACAGACTGACTCCCTTTTTATTTTTAAACCCTATTGAACTGTCACTTCCAACAATAAAGTGACATTTTGGTATAAAAATCGAGCATGATTTATTATGATTTAGATACTGCAGCAGACGCAACGACAAACTTACCCCACCCGGTCACACTTATAATATTGACACCAGTCTGAGGCTTTACCAATGTTGGAGTTATCCACTATCTAATCTGAGGCAACATTGTTTGTCTCTCAGTCAGTAAAATCTTATTCACAGCTCCATTTAAATGTAAGTGTTTAATTTGGCAACCAATGGAATTGCTTCAATTTTCAAAATTGTGTTGCTCTTATTTATTAAAACAGCCTACAAAATAATTTAATTATTACGTTTGTTTTTAATTATAAAGAAGTTAATCATCACTGCCCATGCGTGAATGACATTGCACAGACTCCGCCCTTCATTCAATTCTGAACAAGCCATGTACAAACTATAAAGCCGCGTGAACTATGCATAGAAATGGCCTTAGCAAACATCAACTTTCAAACGTCAGTCATCTCAGATTTTATCATAGCTCCACCCAGAGTTTGTCAAATGACATCAAACTGTCAGTCAAATGACATTTGACACTAAGCCAGTTAGTGTTCATTAAGTAAAAATTTAACAATTAAGAAACCCCGGTCGCTCCCTTTTGGTTTCTTAATTCTTAAATTTTTAAACTATTACATATTAATGAAAAGGTCCAAAAACAAGAAAGGACAATTTTGTCTTTATAGAATTCAATGAGTTTAAGATAAGCTTTCCTTGCAATCTTGAGCAGTCCACCAAACGAAGACACAGTTTAGTTACTGTCTTTTAAAGCAAATGGCAGCAGATTAAATTTACAAATCATAATAATGTTCACACTGTCGTGCTTTTAATGCACAGAAAACAAATTACAAATATAGAAATATTATTATAATACTATTTCAGTTATTTAACAGTGGTCAGTCCACCTACCAGTAATTATCTTTCCTTGGATCTGCTGGACTGCTGACACGCCCTATCTCTGCATGTCACAGACAACTTCCCTAAATATTCAAAATTGGGAGACTGACAGCTGTAGGACAAATTTGATGACCAATCATCAAAATCCGATGGATGGGCAAGGATTTAAACTCAAGACCCCTAGATTGACGGTCAGTTGCATAACTAAATGAGCTATATGAGTTAAGTGCACAAGGGAGAGATAATTGATCATGTTTTAACCCTTTACTCCATAGATACCAATCACAGAAGGCCTTTGAAAACAGTGCAGGAATATTTCAGATCTCTCGTAACGAGCAATCTGAACACTTCCTGCACTGTTTTCCACTCTGTCAGTTAATATAAACATAATTCACCCAATAATTCAAAAACCTTCTATATTAGAGGTGTCAAAAGGCCTCTGTCTATATTAGAGGTGTCAAAAGGCATCTATATTAGAGGTGTCAAAAGGCCTCTATATGAAGTAAAGGGTTATATGGGTTTTATACCTTTTCTTTATAGTATTTCAGTTGTCTAAAAAACATCCAGCACATACAATTATTGTTTCTAGGATCTGCTAGTTGGTTAACTGCCAAACGACACCATCTCTGAAGTCACTTCCCCACATGTTCAGAGGTGGGAGGCTTTGACCTCAGTCAGACCACATTAAGCAGTCTTGAGGCAATATCTTAGACCAAACAGTGTTGTCAGAATATTGACTTAATTTCTTCACTTCACCTGGGCTTACAACTAAAATATCTTGGTATCAGTCTTTCTGCTTTATATATACTGAACCAAAAAAGAAACTTTCGCTAAGTTTGAATGTGAATATTTTGTTAACATTTAACTAAATTTGGCTGAAAACTTCTGTTTGTTGTATAATTATGTCTTATCAATCTACTGAAACAGCTAAACTGGACAGAAATTATCAATTTTATTGTTTAATTTGAATTTAAAACAGGAAGGGATGGATTTCAAAATCGGGTTATCAGTAGCGTGTGCGGCCGCCGCGTGCGATGATGACTGCTTGACAGCAACGTCGCATTGAGAGCACAAGTTTTTTATGTCAGCCTGTGGGATATTATCATTTTTTTATTCCACAGGCTGACATAAATTTTCTAATGTGGTTTAACGCCATTTTCAACACATTTCAGGTTATATATGGCATATCCAATTTTACTGGTGAAGGAAGACCTCAGACTGAGTCAGATTGAGTAGAACCATCGTCCTTCTGCAAGTAACTGGAAACTTTCTCACATAAAGTTTTTGGAGTGAGCAAGACTCAAACCTATGACCTTAGCAGTGAGAGTAAGTGACCTTGAGACAGCGCCTTGGACCACTATAGGCCAGGGACGACCCTTATTGCTGACTTAAAACTTACTACTTGTCAAGAGATAAAGCTAAAACAGCTACTGATGAGTGTATCAGTAAATGTCCTACTCAAGGCCCAGATAATATATTTTCTTGCATACCCGGGGACAAGGATTTCTACGTATTTTTATCGGTATGGAATTTTCATTCTACAAGCCCTCCACGAACTCATTCTACCATGCTGGAACAATTAATGGCGTAACATATCAAAACACATGATATAATATTTATCTAATTTGACATCTTAAAAGCCATAGTGGTAAAAATATAATAACAACATGAATCAAAATAAATATTCAACCTGTTTGGTATAATGCAAGTAAAATACTCATACATGTTCTTTTTGGTTCAGTTGTCCGTCAGGATGGAATTGTTTTATCCAAACCTCCAACCCATTAAGATTCTTATAATTTGCCTGTATAGCAAGTACAAGACTAACTGACAAGCAAATCCTCCCCCCACTCACCCCCATTCATTTGATGGGGCTCATTATAGAAATAAGCTAGAATAATGGGAGAGATAATTAACACAATACTGTGGGTATATAAACAAACAGGTAGTTGTATATGCCATCAGTAATTAAAGTAGAAAGATGGGTAATTTACACATCAAAGCACCCAGTAATACCACATCTATGTATCTACATAGCCAATTAACCTAACATTGTTTTCACCATCCATTAGGCCTCATTCATTAAATAGTGATTAACTTAGCTACCTTTGCAAAAGATAAAATAGAAATTTTGGAAAGCTGAAAGAACAAAAGAAATTGACAAATAACCATGGTTACTGTTTGCTAGCTGCTAATAATTCACATAACCTGGTAATTTTTATCATCCACTATCCATTTGCACCCTTTATGACAATTTTGTGAGAATAAAATTGACCCTGTTCTTACAAACACTCACAGCACCGTATAATCTCACTAGTGTGCAGCACTATATAGAAAAATATTCTCCCATCTGCGGGGTTATCTTTAATAACTGCCCACTTTTGACAGCACCCTGCCCCTTTTCATGTGCTGGTGCAAAAAACTGTGCATTATTTCAAGGCAAAGAAAACACAAGTCACATTCTATTAGTGATATTCAGTAGTTGAGTATGAAATTGTACTAGTTTGGAGTTACTAACATATACAGGTCGAATACAACAGAGCAGTGGATAGAGTTTTGGCCACTTAATCTAGAGGTTGTGGGTTTTATCCTAAGCTTGGCATGTAACTTGTCCTCTCAAAAAACAGCACTCTACACTGGTTCTACCCAGAAAGAGGAATTCAGAGCGGTTCATATAAACACTAAGCTTACTTCACAATCAAGCTAAATAAATAAGTATAAACTAATGGGAGTTGCAATTGTACATGGAAATGCATATTCATACATTAAGCCTACCATAATGACCTGTTTAAAGTGCAAACATTGCAGCCAAGCATGTGAGTAAACAGGCGGAAGAGTTTTAAATGGACGGCGTTTTTTTCTTCTGATTTGAAATTCTTAAATCAATTTCATTTGAATGACTTCACTATCCAAGTCCGGTGTGGTAGAAAATTTTAATTTAACCCTTTACTCCATAGATACGCATTTTCCCGCACCAATCAAAGAAGGTCATTGAAAACAGTGCAGGAAGAGTTCAGATTGCTCGTAACGAGCAATCTGAACACTCCCTGCACTGTTTTCCACTCAGTCAGTTAATATAAACATAATTCACCCATTGCTGATACGTGGTAAATTAATGCTTTCAATATTAGAGGTGTCCAAAGGTGTCTATATGAAGTAAAGGGTTAAAGGCAGTTGTAAAGGTGTTACGGTTTAATTAAAGGCTTATATGGGTGTTCAATAGAAATAGTTTACAAATTAAATAAATAGTTTATCAGACCCAGTATTATAGAATCTTCATAAATCTGATTATCCTATCTATAGTACTAACAAACTATGATATAACTTACAAATAATGGGATTTTGCCTTTACTCTTTAAAATAGGACCATCATGAAGTGGCAATTACCTTTAAATTGCCTTTCAAACTGTCGTTAAATGTAATTTGTCAAGTACTTAAGAGTGATGACATAATTTATTACATGCACAAAATGTGTGAAGCATTTTTCATTTATTTTTTTCTTCTTCATTTTTTTTTTTTTTTTTTTTAATACGTTTACTCACCACACATTTATTATTTATGCGAGAAATATCACAAGATGATTGCTAGTTAGTCAGGTTGGATACACAACAAAATGGCAGAGATAAAGTTGAAAATACAAGTAAATTCATTTTTAAAAAGTACCAATTGATGTTTGGGAGCAATTTCATCTATCAAACCTATAAATACTGACGATAATAAAATATCAAAGAAAAACAGAAAACAGGCTGACGATGAGTGACAATGGTTATGATGTGTTCATGTCAGACTAGTCTCGTATGGTTTACGCTCATCGGCAACAATTTGGACTTTTGATTAAGCTCCTCATTTTTGTACCCTCGTATGGCAGCAAACTTTGCAGAAATACAATATAAAAATTATGTTGCACTTTTTGTCCTTTTTTATAAAAAATCTTATACATCATTATGACCACAAACACGTGAAAGTATGATACAGTTGAACCATTTGTGAAAATAATGTCCCTTTCCAAATAGAAACACTGCACGGCTACTACAGTATTTATTGTCAAACCTGTCTTAAGCAGCCAGTCATGGGAAGGAGCAAATGTGCCCTTTTAAGACAGGTTGTTGTGTAATACAGGTTAATTTGCTCTGAAAGCATAGAAATGGGAAATAGCAAATGTGGCTGCTTAAGACAACTGGCTGCTTAATAGAGGTGACCGCTTACACAGGTTTGACTGTAGTTACTGCATGTCCTCTTAAATAAATGTCAATCAAGGGGTCGCCAGCTCGAATCCCCATCTGGCCACAGCCTTCATGATGATAGATATACAACATTATGCCTCATTTTCATTCATCTCTCACCACTGATTAAAGTAGGAAAATTATCAGTTATTTGCGCAGATATGTGTGCTCGAGTACTGGTTAACATTCAAGGATCCTAGGAAAGAGAGGTTGGGTAAACTGATCGTCTGTTTCAGCTTTTGATGGCACAAAAATTAAGGTAAATATTCAAACAAACTTTAAATAAATTATGAAAGATTATTCTCCTTAGGTGATACACTCTGAGAGCAGGGACAGCAGTTAAAAAACATAAATGGAAGTTGTTCTGGATTTTTCAAAATTTTAAAATTGTCAAAAACATTTCTTTTCAGTATATTATGCCTATATGATTATATGAGTCTGTATTGCCAAAAGGACATCTATAATAAATAGGTCAAAATAATATATTGAAAATAGGAATGATAGACAAAAATAGATTTCCCAAATGGGTCACATGATTTTATTTTGATTTTGACTTGTTCCGTCATATTGGTATGGTATACATACGTATTGTTGGAATTGTTTTAACTTAAAAAGAGACTGCTGACAAAGTGAAGGTTGGCAAGCAGTCTGAGCATAATATATTTTATGAGCAGGGATTTCATAAGTTCTGTTTCACCACTCCAATTCAAATATGTTTTTTGTAAAGTTTTGGCAGATTTGAAATACGAGATTGTTGATATTTTATCTACATATAAATGATAATGATATTCTCTTACCACTACTGCCTTTAATGACAGAAAATCCAGTGACTCCTAAGGTTCATTCTTAGAATCAATAGATTTTTTTTTTTTTTTTTTTAGAAGAGTGGATAAATTTCTCAGATAAAAGTTGTTGTTGTATGGTGTTTAGCGTCACTTTTAACAATTTTTCAGTCATATCGCGACGGTGTCTACTTGAGACAGTATTCTGAGCGCTGTCACACTGGAGTATCATGCTGCAGACACGTGGTATGATACCCCACCCAGTCACATTATACGGACACCAGGCTTACCAGACCTAGAACTGTCCTCTAAATGCTGAACGCCGAGCAAAGAATATTCTAGTACCATTTTAAAAGTTTTTGGTATTACCTGGCTGGGGATTGAACCCACGACCTTCCCTATGCGAGGCGGACGCTCTACCACTAGACCACGCTGCGGTCTTCTCAGATAATTAATTCAGATAAAAGGGACAGCACTAAACCCAGACAATTTTCAAGACAGAGCATCCAGTACATTACTCTAATATCAATAGATATATATGCTTCTTTAACATGCTCTAATGATGAATTCCAATGAAAACTACAGGACAGACCTAGTAAAACTGGACAAATTCAAAAGAAAGACACCTCAAAATGCTCACCACGACAAGTTAATGTTTAAATACTTACTATGGCCAAATCCAGCTTGTCGTCTCTTTGATCTTCGTAAAGACGATCGCACAAACTGTGTCCTTTCCCCAAGCGGCGTGACCATTGAAGCCATTGTTTATATATTACAACACAAACACACACCGATTAAGATAGGCCAAACCTTTGCTATTCCACACAAAGAAAGAGTTTTAATTTTATATATCTCTTTTTGTCTGTTTACTTATTATCAGTGATATGCCAATTTTTCTTTTTGTAATTGTACTCTATATGTCACAAAGTGCATAACCATATTATTGTATGCAGTGACAATAATGTTTACATTTTTTTCAAAGTCTGTATTATTGTCGCTGGTATATCTACATAAAAAATGACAGCTGTCCACTACTTGGCTGAGTACACCAATGTCAGGTGACTTTCAGCAATATATGATTTATGAGATTGACATACCGTCAATGTTTTTAAAATATCGAAACAAAACATCGAACTATCAAATATCCATTCATAAAGCACTGGTGTAGTTCAGAATGACACAAAATTTAAATAAATTGTAAGGTTAAACCACGAAACACACCCCAATACTGCATATATAGAATGAGATTGTATAAACATATTATTACACACTTCAAGTTAAAAACCATTTATCTATAGCTTTTCAGAGAAAACTATAACTTCAGACACAGTTAACGGCGTCACACGCGACATCATATGACAGCTAACAAACTGTAACTTATAAAGAATAAACATGTATGTAATAATCACCTTTTCAGTAAACACTTCATCTGTCCAATTAAATAAACCACCAACTGCACTTGATTTTAATTAATTACTGATATATCCATTAATTAGCTAAACAAATAATCTTAAGTTATGTATCAACACTTAATTAACAAATCAACTTCAAATTCTCCTAGGCGGGGTGAATTTCCTGCTAACTTTCACATTTTTCCTTCCCAGATGATTGTACTTTCTGTGTCTACCTCACACTAAACACTTGTTAAATAAATAATTAACCTCAACTTGGGTAACAAATTTCTTGCCACATTTTCACTGCAGCTGCTGGTTCAATAATTTTCATGGTACAGGAATCCAGTGTCTGTCGTCAGTCAGTAGGTTGGTAGCACACTGCACAATTGTTTACCACATGTGTGAGTTGAAAGATTCTGTCACATCACAGCACAAACACAGCACAAACACGAAAGTATTCCAACTAGAATCACTGTCTTTTCTGGGTCATCAAAAAGACTGACTGGATCATACCATTTCAGTCTGAGGGGTGAGTGAAGTCCAACAGCTGACAATTTGTCCAGTCTAGCAGTTAATCTGCCCAGTCATAATATAAGTAGCGAAGTTTTTTTTCTTTCAGCAGTTCAGAGCAAACAGCACCAACTTGTAACAGTTTGGATTAAGCAACGTTAATAGATATATCAGACAAATCTCAATCAGGAAAACAGCTTAGCTCAGGAATACACCGATTTTATTTTTAATTTCTAGGTCAAATGTTCAACTTTCACAAGCAAAGAGCATTATCAGTTCTGCCTCACTGGTCGTTGTCAATCCTTTTATTCAAATCAGACAGAGGAACCACAACCCTTAATCTGCCACACTCTCATAACAATGCTTGATCTATATAATAAGTGTCCGCAGTTTTTGGCTCGTCACCGAACTTATTTTGATACTTCTTGTTCAACAAAAGCTTAAATAATGATAACTTTAAACAAGAATAAATACATCTGTATAATATATTGAACGTATTGTCAAACAGTCATTTATCATTTATAAGTATTTCGTTCATATAAAGCATTCAAATTGGGAACTAAAAAAATCTGAATCTAGAATCTAATTTCAATCTCAGCCATAAACCTCCAGGTTGCACGTCATAAATGTTGTTAAACGTATATATCAAATTTATAATATCCCCCGACACATACATGTACGAACAGTAAAATCTGAACATATAAAATTAACTTATGCATGGGCAGGCACCTCATTACATATACTGTGTATTTGATTATTCATAACCACATCGAAATTTCAAATTGTCTCCTTGAAAGTTGGCTTTACAAGTTTTGTGTTTGCGATAAATTGCCAATATCTTTACACATTACAGTCACTGTTACCCCTCATAAATTTAACCGCAAACAGAATTATGTAACTGAATGTCAACATTTTCAACAAACGAACAAGGACACATGACAGGAGCATCACTTTGTAATTTTAAATGCAAATTAGTTATGATATGGGACAAAGACATTTTCAAAAAAAACTTTTTTTCTGTTATCAATCTGTCTGTTCAAATCACAGCTGGAGCTGTTAAGCCCCTAATGTCTAGTCAAACAATTGGGCAGGAGAAAAAAGGGTGGTCAAAACAAATGGGCGGGAGGAAAACGGGAATGTCACTATTCAAATTGACTCTAGATGATTTCACAAATTTATTTATTTCTGCAGCTTTTTTTATTATCCCCATCAAAACTTCAAAGTCAAGTATAAGTGTATTTTTTAGTTGTATGAATATTGATTTTACAGCCATTTATATGACATCAAGGGCTAACAAATGATCAGTTAACCTAACCACTCTTTCCTGGGATCCTGGAAAGTTAACCATTACACCAGCACAAGTGATTGACAACTTTCCCACTTAAATCAGTGGTGAGAGACCAATGGCAATGAGATAATATGTTGTATATCAGTCCTCACAGAGACTGTGGCCTCATGGGGATTTGAACTTACGACTCCTATTTGATTGATAGTCAGATGATAAATCAATTAATATGAAATGTTTTTATTATATTGTATGGTGTTTACCATCACTTACAAACCGCAGCGGTGGTCTAGGGATAGTGTCTGCGTTGCATGCGGAAGGTCGTGGGTTTGATGATCACCGGCCAGGTCATACCAAATAATTGAAAAAGGGTACCATAAGGTTCCTGTCTTGGCAATCAGAATTTAAAGGATAGTTCTAGCTCTGGATAGCTTGGTGTCAATATAGTGACTGGGTGGAGTATCAAACTATGTGTATGCAGCGTGATAGGCCTACTCTAGTATGACAACGCTTAGAATACTGTCAAGTAGACATCGTAGCGATATCACTGAAAATATGTTGAAAGCGATGCTTAAAGCCATACAACTATATACAATAACTATCACTTTCATAACTTTCTGTCAAGAGAGTTGGTATTACAATATTAAAGCATGTGGTAATGTACCTCCTCCACCACTATCCCAACACCAGCGAATCCATTCTTACTAGATATCAAGCAAGGAATTTCGAGTATCAAAACACAACACTACCTGGGGTAGATCACACCAACTATTACAAGTGCAAGTTGAATGGTATTTAATGCCATTTTCAACACATGTTATACAGTTTTATAGGTGAAGCAACACCTCAGAATGATATAAATAGAATCACTGACCTTCAGTAAGAGATGGGTATGAGAATTTTAAACTGAGCTGGGCGTGAACCCACGTGAGAGAAAGGTAAATGATCGGAGACCTTGCCTCATACCTTTCTCCCAAGTGCAGCATATTTAGAAAAGTGTGGCTGCCACCAAAGTTATGTGATTAATGCATAACATTTATAAAAGGACACAACTCTATGGATATAACATTAAAAATATACCAAATTTCGTCAAAATCAATGTCAAATTTGAAGATGCTGGGCAATAAATCGTGTATACAAGAAGTACTTCATTGTTCTCCATTCGCTAAGAATTTTGAGAACAGAGAGGCAGAACAGACCTAAGTAATAATTACGCACAACCAGTCATTCTGAATATATTGGGGAGAAAAGTGCAGACCAATGTCTCAAACTAAAGGCCACAAATCAACATCTCAACTTGACCGATTGCCACATATCAACATGGTTACAGCTATGCATGTATATTGGATGAGAAAGTATATAATCAGTATTGACATAATGCTAGTAAATAGCCACTCAACAATTGGTAATTGACAGCTTAAAGGGATTATATTGGCAAGTAACACAAACACGCTGTTAATCCAGACTTTTCCTGTATGCAGTGTGCACAAAATAATGCTTATGTATTGACGTATAACCTTTATTTACTTGAAAGTTATCAAATTAACAGTAACTGAATATTGGCCAAAACTTTAATACGTCCTACAATGTTTACATTGAACTCGGTAAACTTCCCAAACAAAGCCTCGAAAACGAGCTCGGGAAAGAGTCTTCACGATGTCATACGATGATTGATCGGAAACCTGAAAGCGGTTCGTTGAAAATGGTGAATGTAAACAAAAACAAAAACGTGGCTTCAGAAACCCGATGTTTGTAATAAAGAGGTTATGCAATTAGACACTTTAGATGCATATATCTCTAAGTTATAAGTGTATCTTCATGCTGAGCCTGTGTATTTAGGACAGGGAATTGAGGGTAATATGCCAATATAATCCATTTAATGTGTATCTGATGTAAAAATGCAAGGAAGACTAAAGAAGGGGACTTTGTTTCCAATTTCCTTGAAGTGCTTCCGTGGGGTAGTTGCATAATGGCGGTTATAAATAGTCCTCATTTCTTCTTCTTTAAAAATGCATTTTCCTTACTTTAATGCTCATTTTTATATTTGAATGGCATTATTGATGTATTTAGAACATTTTCATAGCATTGTCATGTTTGAATTGTGAATTTAGAAAAAAAAAATTGATGCTTGGAAATTGGTGTATGAATACATGATTTCGGAAGTCTACTTTCACTTTGTCACCAGCGTACACACTGAGCAGAAAAAAAATCTCTTATATGACACATGACCCCAACTTTTCTCAACATATTTTGATAGTACAGAGGTTGACAAACAGTAAAATGTAGGTTTCACTTCTTTCATTTGGGATTCTCTATGAATGACAAGCCTTCAAATTTTATTATTTACTATAGAATAAAGAACAAAAATCAATGGTGGGTTTACACCTTATACAAAATATAACATAAGGCAAGGGAGAGAATACCTGGATACCTTCATCCTGAAGTGTATTAACATTTACCTCCCTTGTGCACTCTGTTATGCTCTCGGCATTTACCTCCCTTGCATCACATTATACAGGATATATAGTTGTTATGTGAATGAATCAGGAATGACTGGTGTGACACATGACAGTATATAACTGAAATGTTAAGTGAAGGAAGAATAACATCCAGATATTTTGCAGTATTTAATAAACCACAGGAATTCATCACCATAATGACAATTACAATATAATCCAAATGCTGAATCACTTTAAGAATTTTCAGCCTGATACCAATAAAGAGAATTCCAAAACCTGATTGATGGCTAATAAAGTGTCCTTGTTGGTTTAAACATATTTTATTTCCAGTATTTACAGGTAAACTAGTACAATATTCAAAATATAAAGGATAAGAATGAAAGAATACAATTCTTACAGAGGTCTTCTCTGAATAGTGTCCTTGTTAACAAAGTATTTACTCTAAATCCTGGGGGAGGCGTTTTGTCTGACAATGGGTACATATGTACCGGTACCCTCTGAACTTCAAAACATAGGCACAAAATCTATATTGCAGCCTAAAATTTCGTAGTCAAAACTCTACATTTAAGCCAATTATAGGGGTCGAATCTCTACATTCAAACAAATAATATAGAGGTCAAAATTCTACATTTAATCTGTATAAAATATCTAAACTGCATAAGCTCTTGGATTTCATTAAAAATGAAGTACACGTGTCTCATGAACAAATTTTTTTTTGTATTTGAAGAAAAGTGTTGCAGTGAAAAACATTCACACAACTATATACTTCAACATTCAACACAAAGGAGGGTCAAAGCATTACATTGCATCATGAAAAAGAAATCGGAGTCAAAACTCTACATCATATGTCCAAAACAGAGGGGTCAAAACGGTGGCACATATGTACTAACCAAGATATAGAGAATGCCCCACCCCTCGGCTCTAAATCTTCTACCCTTGCACCCCGCGGTTGTTAACAATACAAGGAAAGTTTACCCAATATGACAGGTTTCCTCTCACATCAAAAAATGCCTTCACCCATGACATTGAGAGTGTTGTGTATCAGCTGTGTAGCTTGTTTCACCATCAATGTAAAATAAACAATGTTTTTATTTAGTTTTCTCAGGAGCATATAGATGGATAGATAGATTTATTTTGGTAATAATGTACATACAAAACATGGCAGCAACATGATACATGAAGGGTATAACAACAATACTACAGAAATTATCATAACAATACACAATATAGGCCAGAAATGAACACGAATACCAAGGATAACACAAAAAAGAAAAAGGAGTTTTCTTTTAATATTTCCATTCTTTCTATCAGATTTTCATTCCTTTTCACTATATACTTGACAACTTTAGGGGTGGGGTGGACCGCCGGCAGAGGGGTATGAGCAGCTGACCTTTAATCTTCCACATTAAAAAGTACAGATAAAGAGTTACAGACAAGTAGAATTTCAGTGACCTTCTCCAGATATAGTTGCGTCATGATCCTCACCTGTGTCATATGTATATACACACAGTATACCTAACATATGAATAACATAGGTACGTAATAATAACATATCAAATTTGGCAACATACCCACTCATTAGACCAATGCTTCATATTGTATTTATATACCGGTATATCCTTAGGAACTTTTCTTATACCTGTATCATCATCGTTCATAGCTGCCAAACACAAGAGGAAGAAATTTGTATATAAACAAAACCGCAGTTAGTGTATTGCGTTGTCTTTCATCGGAGTACTTGAGACAAGAAATTTTATGCTTCATACTATAAACTTGATGAGCTGCTCACAGAATTACAATAAAATAAAGACATAGGCAGACTTCATGATACCACATCCAGAAAACCTTACACTGTAGCATGTTGTCTAGCGGTAAGGACTGAAGGGTTATGGGTTTGAGCATTCGCTACGGCCAAGTATTGCTTCTGTATTATAAATACTGACTCAACACAAAAATTAGGCTTAGCTAGATTTGTATATGTTTATGTTTTAACAATGATGTAAAATAGTAGCTAATAGCTGTTAAACATGTCATTACCACAACACAGTCAACTAGTCCTAACACTTAGTACAAAAGGAAAATGTTTTAGTAACATTTTTTAAGTCTTTTGAAATGCATAGTCAGGTCTCAAAACATCATTCATAAAACACAGTGATGTGATAACCAAATAAATTCACATAGACATGTTAGTGTGACACATTGCACGTCTCTTAGGAGCCTTTTAAAGATTTTTTATTTTGCGTCTTGACAACCTAAGACAGCAGATCAGATATGCAAATTATAAAAAGGCTGTCCAAATATCCACACCTTAGTTAATCAGGCTTGTACACATGTATACATATAGATATATTAGGGTTTTTGTCCCCTGCCTCCTCTGCATGACCTTATTTGACTTTATTATCAAGCACTGAAACATGAATCTGTTGTAATAAGGCCAGGACTGAAATAAAATTCAGTGTTCAAGTTTTGATAGATATAAAATTAAACATTGTTTTATACAAAACAAAACATTGTAAAGACATTTTATACATATACATTTGGCTTCAAGGTGATGAAATTTTGACAAAGACAACAAATTCCATAATATTATTGATTGATTGACTGATTGATTGAATATTTAGCATCATTTTTATACCATCAAGGGCTAACAGACAATCAGTTAACACACTAACCACTGTTTCCTGGGATCCTGGAAGGTTACCCAGTTCTCGAGAAAACCCCATCTCCACAAGTAACTGATAACTTTTAGTGAGATGTAATTTGTATATATATATCAATCTTCTCGGAAAGTGTGGCCGGACTGGGATTCAAACTCACGACCCTGGATGAATAGTAAGGACTCACGACCCTGGATTGATAATAAGGACTCATGACCCTGGATGGATAATAAGGACTCATGACATTGGATTGATAATAAGGACTCATGACCCTGGATGGATAATAAGGACTCATGACATTGGATTGATAATAAGGACTTATGACCCTGGATGGATAATAAGGACTCATGACCTTGGATTGATAATAAGGACTCACGACCCTGGATGGATAATAAGGACTCAGGACCCTGGATTGATAGTAAGACATGTTGGTGACTTGAGATAACCAGGCCGGGCTCACAGGGTAGGTTGGGAATAGTTCATGTATGGTATGGTGAAACATACGAAATGCAAGTAAAATACCCTAAATGATAATGAAATGATAACAATAATATATGATCAATCAAAGAACCACAGCAGTGATCTAGTAGTAGAGGGCCTGCCTTGCATGCCAAAGGTCGTGGGTTGGATCTCTGGTTGGATCAAAATCAAATACCTGAAAAATTGTTCTAGATGTTGACCTTGCTTGGCAGTGTCACAATATAGAGGATAGTTCTTAGTCTGGTTGGTTCAGTGTCAGTATAATGTGACTCATCAGGGCGGGGTACCATACCATGTGCCTGCAGCACGACACTCCAGTGTGGCAGAACTTAGAATAGAGTTTGAAGAAGACATTGCAATATGACTAAAAAGACCACGAAAACAACACTAAAACACCATACAACAATGAACAATTAATGATACAAGTGTCAGCAATACATGAACACACTCAAGCTAAACTCAGAAAAGATCACAATTATAGATACAGAATATATAAATGTACAAGATTATTATCTTTTGAATTAAAAACTGACACAACTTCACTTAGTAAAATAAATCACAATCAGTTTATTATATACAAGGAAAAGCTTTTTAATACCAAATATGGGTCACAAGTAAACAGAAGAAGAATTTATATAACATAAGATAGGCAAAAAAATAAAAAATAAATTAAACAAGAAGAGCATTATAATCACCTGTGGGAAATTGACCCGATGTAGACTGTCAATCAAACAAGGCGATAATTCAATCAGCAATCGATATTAATTGCTAAACTGCCATACCATGCTGCAGATACATGGCATGATACCCACCCAGTCACATTACACTGACAACTGGCGTACCATGCTGCAGATACATGGCATGATACCCACCCAGTCACATTACACTGACAACTGGCGTATCATGCTGCAGATACATGGCATGATACCCACCCAGTCACATTACACTGACAACTGGCGTACCATGCTGCAGATACATGGCATGATACCCACCCAGTCACATTACACTGACAACTGGCGTATCATGCTGCAGATACATGGCATGATACCCACCCAGTCACATTACTCTGACAACTGGCGTATCATGCTGCAGATACATGGCATGATACCCACCCAGTCACATTACACTGACAACTGGCGTATCATGCTGCAGATACATGGCATGATACCCACCCAGTCACATTACACTGACAACTGGCGTATCATGCTGCAGATACATGGCATGATACCCACCCAGTCACATTACACTGACAACTGGCGTATCATGCTGCAGATACATGGCATGATACCCACCCAGTCACATTACACTGACAACTGGTGTATCATGCTGCAGATACATGGCATGATACCCACCCAGTCACATTACACTGACAACTGGCGTATCATGCTGCAGATACATGGCATGATACCCACCCAGTCACATTACACTGACAACTGGCGTATCATGCTGCAGATACATGGCATGATACCCACCCAGTCACATTACACTGACAACTGGCGTATCATGCTGCAGATACATGGCATGATACCCACCCAGTCACATTACACTGACAACTGGCGTATCATGCTGCAGATACATGGCATGATACCCACCCAGTCACATTACACTGACAACTGGCATATCATGCTGCAGATACATGGCATGATACCCACCCAGTCACATTACACTGACAACTGGCGTACTATGCTGAAGATACATGGCATGATACCCACCCAGTCACATTACACTGACAACTGGCGTACTATGCTGCAGATGCATGGCATGATACCCACCCAGTCACATTACACTGACAACTGGCGTACCATGCTGCAGATGCATGGCATGATACCCACCCAGTCACATTACACTGACAACTGGCGTACCATGCTGCAGATGCATGGCATGATACCCACCCAGTCACATTACACTGACAACTGGCGTACCATGCTGCAGATGCATGGCATGATACCCACCCAGTCACATTACACTGACAACTGGCACATCATGCTGCAGATGCATGGCATGATACCCACCAAGTCACATTACACTGACAACTGGCGTATCATGCTGCAGATACATGGCATGATACCCACCCAGTCACATTACACTGACAACTGGCGTATCATGCTGCAGACACATGGCATGATACCCACCCAGTCACATTACACTGACAACTGGCGTATCATTCTGCAGATACATGGCATGATACACACCCAGTCACATTACACTGACAACTGGCGTACCATGCTGCAGATACATGGCATGATACCCACCCAGTCACATTACACTGACAACTGGCGTATCATGCTGCAGATACATGGCATGATACCCACCCAGTCACATTACACTGACAACTGGCGTATCATGCTGCAGATACAGGGCATGATACCCACCCAGTCACATTACACTGACAACTGGCGTATCATGCTGCAGATACATGGCATGATACCCACCCAGTCACATTACACTGACAACTGGCGTATCATGCTGCAGATACATGGCATGATACCCACCCAGTCACATTACACTGACAACTGGAGTATCATGCTGCAGATACATGGCATGATACCCACCCAGTCACATTACACTGACAACTGGCGTATCATGCTGCAGATACATGGCATGATACCCACCCAGTCACATTACACTGACAACTGGCGTATCATGCTGCAGATACATGGCATGATACCCACCCAGTCACATTACACTGACAACTGGCGTACTATGCTGAAGATGCATGGCATGATACCCACCCAGTCACATTACACTGACAACTGGCGTACCATGCTGCAGATGCATGGCATGATACCCACCCAGTCACATTACACTGACAACTGGCGTACCATGCTGCAGATGCATGGCATGATACCCACCCAGTCACATTACACTGACAACTGGCGTATCATGCTGCAGATGCATGGCATGATACCCACCCAGTCACATTACACTGACAACTGGTGTATCATGCTGCAGATGCATGGCATGATACCCACCCAGTCACATTACACTGACAACTGGCGTATCATGCTGCAGATACATGGCATGATACCCACCCAGTCACATTACACTGACAACTGGCGTACTATGCTGCAGATACATGGCATGATACCCACCCAGTCACATTACACTGACAACTGGCGTACCATGCTGCAGATACATGGCATGATACCCACCCAGTCACATTACACTGACAACTGGCGTACCATGCTGCAGATACATGGCATGATACCCACCCAGTCACATTACACTGACAACTGGCGTACCATGCTGCAGATACATGGCATGATACCCACCCAGTCACATTACACTGACAACTGGCGTACCATGCTGCAGATACATGGCATGATACCCACCCAGTCACATTACACTGACAACTGGCGTATCATGCTGCAGATACATGGCATGATACCCACCCAGTCACATTACACTGACAACTGGCGTATCATGCTGCAGATACATGGCATGATACCCACCCAGTCACATTACACTGACAACTGGCGTACCATGCTGCAGATACATGGCATGATACTCACCCAGTCACATTACACTGACAACTGGCGTATCATGCTGCAGATACATGGCATGATACCCACCCAGTCACATTACACTGACAACTGGCGTATCATGCTGCAGATACATGGCATGATACCCACCCAGTCACATTACACTGACAACTGGCGTACTATGCTGCAGATACATGGCATGATACCCACCCGGTCACATTACACTGACAACTGGCGTACCATGCTGCAGATACATGGCATGATACCCACCCAGTCACATTACACTGACAACTGGCGTACCATGCTGCAGATACATGGCATGATACCCACCCAGTCACATTACACTGACAACTGGCGTACCATGCTGCAGATACATGGCATGATACCCACCCAGTCACATTACACTGACAACTGGCGTATCATGCTGCAGATACATGGCATGATACCCACCCAGTCACATTACACTGACAACTGGCGTATCATGCTGCAGATACATGGCATGATACCCACCCAGTCACATTACACTGACAACTGGCGTACCATGCTGCAGATACATGGCATGATATCCACCCAGTCACATTACACTGACAACTGGCGTATCATGCTGCAGATACATGGCATGATACCCACCCAGTCACATTACACTGACAACTGGCGTACCATGCTGCAGATACATGGCATGATACCCACCCAGTCACATTACACTGACAACTGGCGTATCATGCTGCAGATACATGGCATGATACCCACCCAGTCACATTACATTGACAACTGGCGTACCATGCTGCAGATACATGGCATGATACCCACCCAGTCACATTACACTGACAACTGGCGTACCATGCTGCAGATACATGGCATGATACCCACCCAGTCACATTACACTGACAACTGGCGTACCATGCTGCAGATACATGGCATGATACCCACCCAGTCACATTACACTGACAACTGGCGTACCATGCTGCAGATACATGGCATGATACCCACCCAGTCACATTACACTGACAACTGGCGTATCATGCCGCAGATACATGGCATGATACCAACCCAGTCACATTACACTGACAACTGGAGAATCATGCTGCAGATACATGGCATGATACTCACCCAGTCACATTACACTGACAACTGGCATATCATGCTGCAGATACATGGCATGATACCCACCCAGTCACATTACACTGACAACTGGCGTATCATGCTGCAGATACATGGCATGATACCCACCCAGTCACATTACACTGACAACTGGCGTATCATGCTGCAGATACATGGCATGATACCCACCCAGTCACATTACACTGACAACTGGCGTATCATGCTGCAGATACATGGCATGATACTCACCCAGTCACATTACACTGACAACTGGCGTATCTGTTGCAGATACATGGCATGATACCAACCCAGTCACATTACACTGAAAACTGGCGTATCATGCTGCAGATACCTGGCATGATACATACCCAGTCACATTACACTGACAACTGGCGTATCATGCTGCAGATACATGGCATGATACCCACCCAGTCACATTACACTGACAACTGGCGTACTATGCTGCAGATACATGGCATGATACCCACCCAGTCACATTACACTGACAACTGGCGTATCATGCTGCAGATACATGGCATGATACCAACCCAGTCACATAACACTGACAACTGGTGTACCATGTTGCAGATACATGGCATGATACCCAGCCAGTCACATTACACTGACAACTGGCGTATCATGCTGCAGATACATGGCATGATACCCACCCAGTCACATTACACTGACAACTGGCGTACCATGCTGCAGATACATGGCATGATACCAACCCAGTCACATTACACTGACAACTGGAGTATCATGCTGCAGATACATGGCATGATACCCACCCAGTCACATTACACTGACAACTGGAGTATCATGCTGCAGATACATGGCATGATACCCACCCAGTCACATTACACTGACAACTGGCGTATCATGCTGCAGATACATGGCATGATACTCACCCAGTCACATTACACTGACAACTGGCATATCATGCTGCAGATACATGGCATGATACCCACCCAGTCACATTACACTGACAACTGGCGTATCTGTTGCAGATACATGGCATGATACCAACCCAGTCACATTACACTGACAACTGGCGTACCATGCTGCAGATACATGGCATGATACCAACCCAGTCACATTACACTGACAACTGGCGTATCATGCTGCAGATACATGGCATGATACCCACCCAGTCACATTACACTGACAACTGGCGTACCATGCTGCAGATACATGGCATGATACCAACCCAGTCACATTACACTGACAACTGGCGTATCATGCTGCAGATACATGGCATGATACCCACCCAGTCATATTACACTGACAACTGGCGTACCATGCTGCAGATACATGGCATGATACCCACCCAGTCACATTACACTGACAACTGGCATATCATGCTGCAGATACATGGCATGATACCCACCCAGTTACATTACACTGACAACTGGCGTATCATGCTGCAGATACATGGCATGATACCCACCCAGTCACATTACACTGACAACTGGCGTATCATGCTGCAGATACATGGCATGATACCCACCCAGTCACATTACACTGACAACTGGCATACCATGCTGCAGATATATGGCATGATACCCACCCAGTCACATTACACTGACAACTGGCGTACCATGCTGCAGATACATGGCATGATACCCACCCAGTCACATTACACTGACAACTGGCGTATCATGCTGCAGATACATGGCATGATACCCACCCAGTCACATTACACTGACAACTGGCGTACCATGCTGCAGATACATGGCATGATACCCACCCAGTCACATTACACTGACAACTGGCGTACCATGCTGCAGATACATGGCATGATACCCACCCAGTCACATTACACTGACAACTGGTGTATCATGCTGCAGATACATGCATGGCATGATACCCACCCAGTCATATTACACTGACATCAGGTCAACCAGTCTTAGAACTGTTAGTGCTCAGAGAGCTAAGCGAAGAAGCTTCAAATTCCATTTTGCAAGTATTTTGTATGACCTGACTGAGATCAAACCCACAGCCTTCATAATGTAAGACATATGCTTTACCATCAAAATAATTTTGGAAAAAAACAACATCAGCTTAGTTAATGTGACAATCTGGTTGCCAAGTCCACAATAACTCATACAGTCAACAAACATTCAAAACATAATTTTAGACATATTAAATCTACATATTACATATAAACAAATGAACATTTGAAGATAACACAGGTACAACACAGGCTATAAAAACATACAAACGACAAACAAAATGACAGGAAATAGCAACAAATTACCATCATCCCACTTTTTGTGATGAAAAAAAAAGTCCCAATGAAAATCCCATCTTCCTATCATGCTCATAACTACGTATAACGAGTGCCAAAAAAACGTTCAGTTAAACATAATTCAATACAAATCTATATTTGCACTGTGCTCTTATAATACTTCCTCGACAGTAACCCAATTTCGAATGTAACTGATCACATACATGAGAAGATTACAGTCGACAGTGTTTGGTTGTTATCAGCGTTTTCATGTTTGAAAAAAAAGCTATACAAATAATACTTCATCCCGCGTGACTTTTATGTCTGAAACAATGACTTTGTCTACTTATATGTATAAAAGGACAACAGACTTAATAAAGGATAATGGAGAAGCTGAATTACTGATGAAAAATGCATCTTATCTGAGAAATTGTTTGAAATATGAAGTATTTTGGTATTAAAGGGAGGTTATCAGGAAAAAAGGCTATAAACGTCTTAAAATTTTTTTTTTTTCAAAATGAATAAAAAGCATCTCATTATCATAAATTAATAAAATCAGAATATATGTATATATATCACATGCGGTCGGATATGGGTATTCATTGTCTGGCTCTAAGTCAATTATACCCATTTAAATAATAATAGAATGGTTCAAAAATTAGAATGGGACAGCCTAATTATAACATAGAAATTCAACAAGCTATTTGGGTTACATGTGCAGCGGATAGAGTGTTGGTTGCTATGCTAGAGGTTGCAGGTTCGATCTCCAGCTCAGTCACTAACCTCTTAAAAACAATACTCAGTACTGGTTCTATTCAAGAAGCGGAATAGTTTACATAAGCTCTAAGCTTATTTTGCAATCAAGCTAATTAAATGAGTACAAACCAAAAGGAAGACAACAGGAGTGAATACTATGAAGGTCAGTTCCATAAAGGCTATGTATCACACTTACCTGTAACTTTTTGAATATATATATCAATGATAATCATTATTACAGGTCTGATGTAGTTATTCAGACTGAGAGTCAAATGATGTAAGCCAGGAGAGTGAGAATAACTTGTAGGCTGATACAGTACATTGGTAAGATCAATTCCTACAGCAAGATAGGGCTAATGGGGACCAAGAACATCAATCTATTTAGTGTCTTTCAGCAGCGCCCAAATAGTTCAGTCGGTTGTGCACCTGATAATCAATCTAAGGATCACAAGTTTGAATCCCTGTCTGGCCACAATCTCTGTGATGATTGATATATGACATTGCTTACTTTCAGAGATTGGGTCTGCTTGATCCCAGGAAAAAGTGGTTAGGTCAACTGATCATCTGTTAGCCATCGATGGCATAAAAATGACACTAATTAATCAATCAATCAATCGTGTCTTTTACTAAGGTGAGACACATGTCAGATACCTCCAAAGCTCCACTGATTTGTTTATACAACACTGATCCAGACTTGGGTCAACACTGACCCAGACATGGGTTAAAACGGACCCAGACTTGGGTTAGTTTTTGCCAAGATCTAGAGAGCTTGTTGTTTTTAAAACCTGGAAAATCGAAGGAATGACAAAATGTAAAGCCTTACTACCAATTCATTCCAACAGATTTCTTAATGAACCCCAAAAAAATAATTTAAATTTATATTGATGATTTAATGTTAAACAAAACTTTAATGTACCTTTTCCTTACATACTTACATTCAATCTTCGATGTGTAAGGTTAAACCTGTTAGTGCAAAAGGATATGATAAAATACTGATCCTTATCTGGATCAATACATTTATATTAAATCACTCATGCAGATATGTTGTAGTATATCAATTTTAATATATCAATACAGTTATTGTTTACTCAAAATATGTGGCAGACTTCCTGGACAAAATTTATACTTTGTGTTGTGCAAGCAATTATGAAATGTGTTTGTTGAAAACAAATGTGCCTGCTATTGTTCAGAAAACATCTTTTCAAGCTGAAAAGGGGCCTCAACTCCTGTAAACTGACCGGTGTTGATAAAAATCATGCTTGATCTGTATTTTACAATTATAGAACTACACAAAAAATATTAATTAAATACCTAGACCCCTTCAGAAGTTATTGATTGGCAAACAGTTTTTACTCAGATAGGCAGACGGACATACAAATTTTTTTACACGGGTAATATTAAATACTCATTCAGACCAGGACTACAATCTACATCATTTGGCTCTCAGTCCCAAGATTACCGACATCTTATTTGTCTCTTGTTAGGAAACTCAACACGGATTAACTAGACATTATTTATAGTAATTAAGGAAGTTGTGGTTAACTGGTACCCACTCACCCTGCAGTCTACCTACCAAAAGTGTAAATCTCATTTTTACAATACTACATTGTCAGTGGCGTAGCTGCCTTAACACCAAAACGCCCCGGCTTGCACATTTTTTTGAGAACGCATCATTATATCTCTTGGAAATGCCATCAGAATGCAGGAAATGCATCCTAAAAGTTTTCTGATGGGGGAGAGGGTCATGTCCCCAAACCCCTCCCCGACCCTACTAGAACCCGGTGGGCTTGCACATCATTTTAGGGCCATCTACACCACTGATTGTGGATAATTCTTAAAGGAAACAAGGAAGAGAAACATTAAAAAAATATTGGTTATATAAAGGAAGTCTCATATTGTTATAATATTTACCGTGACCCCACTTAGATTTATCCTCATTCAGGATTTTATTATTTATAGAATCTAACTATAGTTCTGTTTAAAAAACATGAACACAAAACCTCTTAAAGGATAAAATATGAATCGTTTTGTGTTGTAAAAAAGCCCACCACAAAACACAATGTGTAATTCATACAATTTTGTAGTTTTTGTAATGTATAGATATAATTTATATTATCAATTTTGAAATATCAATAAAGGACATTAAATTTACCAAGCCGTTAATTATTTTACAGACTTCCCATAAATTTTCTAGGCCTGCATTTTTAAATTGACCTGGCTAATGTCCCTGATTAATGTAGAGTTGTAGACTACATGCATACCAAAAAATATAAAACACAGAGTAAAGGGAGTATAAAAATTATCAGGAATAAATACTTAAAATGTAAAAAAAAATAAATTTAAAATCGACAAAAAGCATCTTATCATCATTAATAAATAAAATCCAAATGAATTGGTATTTCAAATCCACGAAAACATGACAAAATCAATATTTAAATTAGAGTGGTAAACTTGACACAAGTCCCCATTCTAAAAATAGACAGCACTCACATACTGCTTGACGACTTTCACATCATCATTTGAACTTTTTTCTAAGATAAAACAATTTTTATAAAGTGTAAACCTGTAAAACGGATCAAATCAAAATCCAAATGAAATCATGTGACCCATTTAATATGTCAACTTGCCAAGGCAGTGATATTTTTATATTAATTAACAGTTATTTTAATATATCACAAAATATGTGGCAATCTTAAGCGTGCAATCTGTTTTAATCTAACCTAGGCAGATAGCCTATGTATAGGCATGATATACTTGAAAAAAATGTTTATGGCCAACTTTAAAATTTTGAAAAATCCTGATAAATTATTGAGATAAAAAAAAAGTTGTTTGTATGTGATGGTAGAAGATGTAAGACTAAATGAAATTATGCTCACCATTTCTAATTATATATGATACCCTAAGTGCACCTTATATTTTACAAAGTAGCTTACTTCCATCCTATTCCCTACCACTGTGCTTTGACCTGGCCAATAAATATCTCCTATAACCTATGTTGAACAACATCTTCTAGAGACGTTTTGTATGCCAGTTGAGAACCATTTAGTGTCTGAGAAATTAGAAAATATTGACAAACTGTCAGAATTGGTATCCAAGTAAGTTTGTGTCTATATCCATTTCTATCAATGCACTGGCGAATCAAGAAAGAGGGAGGGAGTCCAGACCCACTGGGATACCCAAAATATGGATGCATTACAACATTTTCAACTAAAATTTATTTATTATCTTGGGATTCCCCAGAAATTCAAGTATCCCACATGACAAAAAAAATTCTGGATCCTTCTGTGTTATTATGCAGAGCTGTCATGTATCGGCCGTAAAACTGAACAATAAATTCTTACAATTCTGGTATCAACCTGTATGCTTTATATTTAATCAATAATATTTGATGAAAAAATGTTTCAATGTGAGAAAAGATGTGTTCTGATACATTGATGGTAACCATAGATGAATTACATTATATTATATCTCACTTCTTAAGATATTGGCTTCTCAAATCCATTTTGTTTTTATTTTATCTTTCCACTGTTTGGTTCCCCCATTTGGGAGCCAGTTTGCTTTTTAACTTGAAGCAACCAGGGTTCAAAATTGGGTCTCCTTATTTAAAATTAACGTGTTAATCGTGATCATGGTTAAGTGGATCACAGTCAATTAATTCCTAATAATATAAGATTATTTTACATTGTTTTGTACAATAAGGGAATATATTGTATAAGTATTTATTGTGGTGAAAACCACATTGGACGAGTCACCATAGTCACCGAGTCCGATTATGGTTTTTATTAAATACGAGTACAATATATTCCCATATTGTACAAAACACTGTAAAATGATCTTTTTATTCTATACCTCAATCTAAATAAATTGATCAAAAGAGTAAAGAAAAATCAAGATCCTTTTAAATAAATAAACTGTGTGTTCAAAGCGCCAGACGAATAGCGGAGATATTCAGATTTTTTCAACATCATCATCATGCGGAACATTCCGTTAGTTGTTTGTTTTTAACGTTGAAATTTCTACTAATTTTTTTTCCTTTTTTTTTAATCGCCATCCTGAATTTTGACCATTACAATATAAAAGTTACTGGATCAAATAAACTTCTACATATTTTACAGTCACATGGTAACATCTGGAGTAGGTGAATGGCTATCCACTTACAGGTATAGAATAATACCCCATTCAATTGTTACTGGAATTGTCCAAAATCCAAGGTATTAACTTACAGATCAATGGTGCTTCTGGTTTTATACTTGCCTTGTTATCAAACTATCTGGCAGTCAAAATTAGAGGTATATAAGTATATATGCATGACCAGACAGATAAGCTTTACACCAGACCTGACCTACCCCAAATATTTATATCCAATATATGAAATATCACCACCTAATGTACCCTCCAGTCAAAATAGATAGAGATCTGGCTTGTGTCTGGAGCTGAATGAAAAAGAAATCAAAAGGTAAATAAAGGTAAAATTTAGTCTTACAAATTGAGATATATGTATATGCCCAATATAGGTAAAGATGGGATACATTTAATATGCACAATAGTTTTAAAGTACCTGTATTTAGTTTTTGTATGATATTCTATGAATAGAGATTACTAAGTATCATATATCATTAAATCTATTTTGGTTAAAGCAATGGTTATTATATTCCAGTATGTAAACATACTAAAATTTTACCAACAGGTTTACCATACTATGTCCCAACGTCAAAATTAAAAAAAAAAGAAGGTTTTCCAAAAAGTCACTAAAAACAGTCTTTCAGTCATACCATATCATTCAAACCATTAATGTCACATGAGACATTATTCTATGTGCTGCAACACATAATTATATGCTGCGGATACGTTGAACCGCACCATGTCTACTTATAATATAGTGACACTGGGTGAACAAGACAGAGTTTGCAGAAAGTCCAAAGAGGAACCTTCTATAGAACCATCTTTAGAGTTGGTGGTATGAACATTACCGTGCATCAAACACTCAGCCTCCTGTAAACAGGACAGATGGCTCAGCACTGAACCATATTATTGTTGTATGGTGTTTAGCGTCACTTTCAACAATTTTTCAGTTATATATTTTTTTTAATTTTTTTATTTCACTGTAATAGTTTAACAATATATTGTTCATTCATACACTGACAGTGTTAAATAGAGACAGCTTTCTAAGTGCTGCCACACTGGTATATCATGCCACAGACACATGGTATGATACCCCACCCAGACACACTATACTGACAGCTGGGCCGACCAAACCTGGAACTATCCTTTAAATGCTGAGTGCCAAGCAAGGAAGGTACTAGTACCCTTTTTCAAGTATTTGGTATGACCCAGCCAAGGACCGACCCCACAACCTACCGCATATGAGGCAAACATGCTTTACCACTAGACAACTGCTGTGGTGTACAATGCTGCAGTCTAAATTATACACTATAAAGCTTTATATTACATGATGTTTTCAAAACAATTAACTCTATTATGATGTATGCTGCATTCTATATACAATATTAAATACTTTGGTGGCAGGAAACCACACATGTACAAAACATGAAAACAATTCTTCCACTGAGCAAATGAAGTACTGTATAATACCATTCTTTATCTGTATTTACACATATATTGTTAACTTTGAAGAATGTGTCACGGTCAAAGGGCATCTCCAAAATAAAAAAATTAGATAAGCATATTATTATATAATTACCAGGTAGTTTATGTAAGCCATATACCTGAGCCAGACAATAACATATTTGCAACTAAAAATATCATTTTATGATTAACAAATAACAATAGTGTTCTACATACTACAAAGTTTTAACTACAAAACAATAAACTTGGAGATTCTTTGTAGATCCTTTCTGTTATTTTATAATTCTCAAGAGCAGATGTTTTTACTGTTTCGCCAACAAAGAGAGCAGAGACATGCTAACTGCTAGAGACATGCTCACTGCTAGAGAATCATTGACAGCTTAAGAGTGATGGGAGGTTTTCGTTGTTCCACAGGGCTTTTGTGTGAAATTAATTAGTAAAACAGAGGTACTGCCACTGTTATCATATATCAGCATGTTCCTGTAACACTCACATTTATCATTGTTACTTTCTATATCTAATATATATATATAAATAAACACAACAATTATATGCATGTACTGGTACTGGTGTTTTGTATGTGCAGTGCCAAATGAAGTTCATTATTTCAATAACTCGGCGGTAGTGCAGTGGATAGAGTGTTTGGTTCGATCCATAGTTCGACCTAATGGCCTCTAAAAAAAAACTACATCAGTTCCGGTTTTACCCAGAAAGTGAACTCGATTGTGGTTTATAGAAGCTAAATAAATTTGTACAAAGTAAACAACAGTACCAGTACATGAAGGATATCAACACTTTTGAAGCAGAGTGAAAAAGGGATGCTATATCATATTATGTTCTTTATCCAATGTTTGATTTGAGTACAAAATATTGCAATCTAGTGTAATATACTAGTACAAAATTAAGACAAAATATGAAAATATTATCTAACCCATATAGACAGCATACCTCTATTATACTGCCATATGGTAGTGTAATGTCATGTTTTTTTGGTGTTAATAAACCTGTATTAAGCAGTCACCTGACTTTAGAGGCCACCCTCCACCACATTGACTGCTTATAGACCCACTTACAAATCCTGGACATCGGGTGTAATTGACAGAAAGCAGTAGCAAGTTAAATATAACTGTGACTACTTTTATTACTTTATAAAGCATAGGAGCAGCTGCATTATATGTGAAAAATCTTCATAAACAGTAATATAACTAATATGATAACAAGTTATATGTATATGTATGTAAAAGGAAAAATTCCCATATAACCTGTTTGGCATTTCGAGATGAGTTCAAGATTCCCTATTTTTTTTTAAGATATCTCAATTAGAGGAAAGAACGTGTACGGTTAAACTTCCTTAATTCAGTAAAAGTTCAACTGACAAGAGTACTTCAATATGCAGAAGGCACAGTTTTCATTATATTCTTGCTTTTGGTTTCATTTAGATATAGAAAGAACCATCCCGACATATTGATGCGCAAGAAAATAAGAAATTCTTCAATAAAACAAACTATTATTTTAGACTCAATGGTTATAAGATGGCATAGTGGTGTTCAATGTACTAAATCTTTGTGGTTGCCATGGTCATTATTTTTAAAAAAAAAAAATCCATTTTTATTTGATTCTTTATTACTCTTTGCAGTCAAGTGTTAACAAACAAGTGAAAGTGCTAAGAAACACAGAACTGTTAATGGTGGCAGTTTCAGAATGCAAATTCACTGTCAATACTTCGGTTCATAAGGCTGAAGAAAATGCTATTCTGGTTTCCTCCCCCTTATACTGCAATCAGATTTCATTCATTATTTCAAAGGTCATTTTGTAATTTCAAATTGTAATTATTGTGCTTAATGTTTTTTCCACCTGTTTAACTAGGCATTGTTATATCTTTTCCCCCTCTTTTATTCCATATTATAAAAAAAACGGACTTGCTCTCACGAAATATATTATTATGTTGAAATAGTTTGATTCTCTTCCATTTCAAATGTAGAGATAGTCGTCCGCTGACAAGCGAATGTTAACATGACAACTGTGCGTGCAATGTTGAATTAAAAAAGAATGTGTAAGAATCTAGTTCAGGCAGTAGAACTTGCAATTTCTCCAATAAGGCACCATATACAGTTAATTCTGACATTAAAAAAACATCAATGTGTTCCCATGGGTGTCAGAATACCAACAATTATTTTAACCCTTTACTTTATATAGACGCCTTTGGACACCTAAAATAGATGCCTTTGGACACCTAATATAGACACCTTTGAACACCTCTAATAAAGAAGGCTTTTGAATTATTGGGTGAATAATGTTAATATTAACTGACAGAGTGGAAAACAGTGCAGGAAGTGTTCAGATTGCTCGTTACAAGAAATCTGATCTCTTCCTGCACTGTTTTCAAAGGCCTTCTGTGATTGGTGTGGGAAATCGCGTATCTATAGAGTAAAGGGTTAAACACTGGCCACCAAACTGCAATCTTAACTCAGCTATTAATGAAAAACGAAATCCTACATAAACATGATGTTTTGATTATATAATTTGAAGTACCCTCTGATGAGTGATTTATACATCCTCTTATCAAAGTACATTGTAGCTAATTTCAGTTCCTGCTCTTATACTTCATCTCGGTTATATATTATGGCAATTTTATCTCAACATCAATACTGCTTGCTGTCTCTGCCCATATATCCAATTTAATTGTGTCCTTGTCTTTATTCTGAATAAACTGTTGCAGTTATCAGACTTATATACAGAAGGTTAGGAAACCTATACTTGAAATTACAGCGTGCATGCAGCAGATTAATCATTTGGCAAAGTAAGCATTCAAAATTTCCGGGCAAATGCTTTCTTGCACATAAACTATAAGCTGTACCTTTTTGTTTCATTATGTTTTGATCCTACAGAATTATCTTTTATTTAAAACATTGCAGTTTGAAGTAAAACTTCAAGTATGTTTTTGTTCTCTCTATCTCTGTGTGGAGTGCGTGGTTCAGTGGTAGAGCACCAAACCCATGATCGGAGGGTCGTGGGTTCGATCTTCTGGTACGACCATGTGTGGTGTCCTTGAGCAAGACACTTTTTCCGTACATGCATTGTACTGGTTCTACCAAGGAAGACTTCAAGCGTGATTTGTCTAAGTTGTAAGAACTTGTTTCACAATTGAAGTAAAATAAATAAGTTTAAACTAAACTCTCTATCTCTTTTAACATATATCCTTGCTATGTGTAGATCCTGTATTTAAAACAGCAAACAAATTAAAAAATAACATAATCAATTGATCATTGAATCTTTTAATTAACTCTGAAGAAATAATTTAGATTAAAAATAAAAACTTTTATATTCAACCATTCACAAAATGAAATTAAATTTAATGAGATATACTTTTGTACAGCTATGATCAATTTTATCGTTGTCTTTATATGTCTATTTTTGTAAGTGCTAAAATAGAGTCTTTACTTTATGTATCGCAATGTAAAAAATGAACTTCAAGTAGTTTTGTTCATTTTCTATACTGGCATTATACGCAATTTGCAATCAGTGACCTGAACAATCATAAACACAAATTGCTGGCATTGAATCATCTCAATTTTCATTTATATTACAGAGATGACAGGAAGTTAAGATAATTGAAAACGAGATTAGTAAGAGTTTGTTTGAATATGCAAGCTTTCATAATGTACAACCGAGTTGCATTTACTTCTCCATATATCACAAATCCATACAAAAGTTTGCATGATACTCCATGTATTGTAATGTATGACAGCCAGCTGTTGAGTTTACTTATGTAATGAACAAATATCAATTATAACAGAACTGTTTGCTTCTGCAACACTTCATGCTTCATGGGGGTTTAGAAGGAAATGGACGAGTTCCTTCAATACTATAGGGGAAAATTTCGACAAAAAATAACAAAGAAAATGTTTAAAACAGTTAATAGGTCATCTTCCTGTTCTTTATTGTTTTAAACTGGCATAAAATCCCATTAAAAAACATTAAGAACAAATATTTTTGGGAGGGGAATGGGGCCCCAACTTCAGCCCCAAATGGCCAAAAACCACTGATGTGTATATAAATATGAGAATGGCTTTGGGGGGAATCCTGTGATGTGATTAATCTCTTTTACTTCTGGTAAAGGTGCTGCAGTGACACTGTAAGCGGTATAATGTTTCTGAGGAATCAAGGTGTTCGTAAGTATTACTACAACCTCTAAAGATAAAATAGTACTGTTATCATGAATCTGTTTGCATCTACTAAATAATGTCAAACAGTCCAAAACTCAAATATATGTAACTGTTTTTTATAATAAACTTCATGAAATTATTGCAGAATGCTGGCCCTCATCCTTTTAAAGATAAAGAAAATACAAATATTATCCTTAATAATTGTATTTTTTTAACTATCTAAACAGAGACAGACAAATGCATCTAAGCTATACACAGAAAACTGTTTTGTTTTTTTCTTAATTACCCTTAAATAGGGTTTTTATTCTGCGACATAAAATTACAATATCATTCAAATGGTTTTCATATGATTTATTTGGGGTAATATCTAAACTACTCAACAAACTCATACTGATATCAACATTTTTAAAGATATCATTATTTGCTATATTACAAAAATAGTGTATCTCAGTAAATCAGAGATTCAAGACAGCAGGTATTTCCCTTGAAGTATTATTTGGCACTCTGACATTTATAATATACCTAAGTCACTGTATGTGCAAATATTCATAAACCCCTTCTTTCATACAGATACTGATAATAACTAATTATCTGACATCTGCATTGCTGAATAAATCAATGGGATTTTTAACTTACTGATTCTAAAAAAATATTAATATTTTTTAAGTAAAGAATACCTATATAATACTGGCAATCATATCATTTTAATTTCTAATAAATGTTGCTGAATAAATTAATGTGATATTTTACTAATTCTAAACAAATAAAACTATTTTTTAAGATAAGAACACCTTTATAAAACTAGCAGTCATATCATTTTGATTTAAATTATAATACACAATTAGATCAAACCAAGCAGTTATAGATCCACTATATTAAACAACACAACTACTGAAATGAAGTAGCAGGGACATATAAACATGTTATTACGTCACTTGATATTATGTTCTTAAATGATGTCAGTTAAAAATATATATGTCACAAATCTGACAATAGCTGATAATTGGAGTAATATTAGCTTACCTTTAGAATGATTGTCAAATTCTAACATCAATTCCTTCTCCTTCTTCGATTTCTTCTCTGACCCCATTCCAAATGTTTTTGCGGTTTCGTTAACTATCACATTAATAATATGTAATAACTTTATAAAACCCACTAAGTAGATCTACGGCAAATTAAATACCAATTGTGTGTGTATACATTGTAAAACAGGAAATACTGTGAATTATGGGACCGTGTCAAATGCCGCAAGAGGTCAAAAGGTTATCACGAGACTTGCTTTGACACGCTTCTAGGCAACCACGTTCAATATCCAATCAAAATGTATCTGACATAAAAACAAGCTGGAAATAACCAATGGAATCTCGTGTTCCAAATGACACATTCATCCACATGGACTCAGCGTCTGAGTCAAGCACCTGTTCCATATTTTCGCAGATATTTAGCTAATTTAGTTGTGTTTTAATCTGTTGTAGGACTATTTATCGACTAAAATCGTTACAAGAAGTGTACGTACGTGTTACTGAAAATAAATTATAACGGATATATTAACAATACATAAGTTTCGAAGCCTACTTTCAGTTTGACATTATGGCTGACAGCACCGACAAACCTCAGATTCACTCGTCTTTCAGTAAAGAAGAAGTGTATTTTCTAGACTGCTTATACTGTATTTCGCGTGTTTGTGACAGAGGCATGAAATCTTTTTTGATAGCAGATGAAGCCGTCGAACTTTACTCAACAGACCAAGTTGACAGATGGTAAGTTTTTCTCGGTTTTTTTTTTTCATGTTTAATTTCGTGCATCTACACATGGTTAATGCACAAGTTATTTACCTACCTACCTTTTGCCTTCTTGGGAACTTATTAAGCTCTAGTTCATACTAATTTATTTATTGCTAAGAAAGCTTAAGAATTGATATGAACTGTTCTCGAGTCCACTTCCTGGGTAGACCACCATACTGAGTTGATTTTGTGATTGAACCCGCAACCTCTTCAAGCTCTTGCTGGAGCTGACAATACTTTAAATTACCTTTCATCAGTCATTTCTAACCTCATGGCGAGACATAGCCAGACTTTTTACTTTTCTGTCTGTATAGCCCAATCAAAAAATATGTCGACTGTATATATATTATGCAATAATATGAAAAATAATGAAATTGCACATACAGGGCTGTCATTAGAAGAAGCAAATGGCCAGGGTTTGCCCCTGGCTATTCCTACTTGAACTCCTGGTTATTTTCAACCGAGTTTCTTTCATTTTTTGTGGAGGACCCCCAAATCTGCCTTCTACTTTTTCCTTTCACCATTCTACTTCAAAACTTAAATGAAAGCCCTGCACATAATTTCCTACTGTGCTTCTGATTATTTGTAATTTTTGCACTTAATTACCAGCAAAATGTCCCTGTGAAGGGCAGTGCTGTTACCTGGCGCTTTTCACAGAGAAAAGCCAGGCTGCTATGTCCCGTCCTGGTTAGGGCATTGTCAATTACAAATGACAGGTGCATGATTATCAGTAATACAGTTACAAGTATATAGGAAAATCCAGTGGTTGAAATTAACAAATGTATTAAATAAAAGCAGAAGAGATTGTTTTTTACTAAGTCTATTTTGTTTTTAATATTTTAAGATATCTAGGATGGTGTTGTCCTTGTCAGAATGAGATGACGACTTTAAATACGAAAGTAATACTGGTATGTTAAGCAGAATGAAAACGAGATTGTTATTTATTTTTCAGTGCTGTGGAATTAACAGATGAAAGGTTCAGGACAGACAAATGCCAGTGTCTGATACAGAATATGGCATGCTTACAATGGTATTGAATTGATTACAGATCTTTTAAATTTCTTTCCATTTTAACATTTTGGTAATGGGCATAATATATTTGAAATACTTATTAAGTTTAAAATAAGAAAAAGTAAGGCTTTCTACAAGAACCTGATTTAGCATACATTGTACATTTGTAAGTAAACACATTTACAAATAATCAGTGTATTTAAATATAATTTTAAATAAAAGTAACCTAATAAGAGTATTTTATATAGTGAACAAGTGCCTTTAGAACATACATAGATATAATTTATTATGCATAATTTTTTTGAAATAGCTACCCTTTGAACATTGTCATGGCAGTACATGTACTTATAACAGTCCTATATTTGCAAGTTATGATGCTTTCTGTCACCTCTGATTCTAGAGGAAAAGTTATAAGTTACTTACTGAGATGGGTGTGCGCGAGTACTGGTCAACCTTCCAGGGGCTCCAGGAAAGAGTGGTAGGTTAACTGATCATCTGTTAGCTCTCAATGGGGTAAAAATTATGCCAGCTGTTCAAACAAATGCCTTTTAAGTCTTTATTTAGTTTGTAAAAATGGCATGGAATATACATTTGCACAATTAAAGCTGTTTTTTGGTTATCCTTGGGAACTGCATCAATGACAACGATAGAGTATTCTTTTGTATATTGTGAGTTTTGGGTTCTGTAGTTCAGGATGATGGGATTACTGGAGTGATCAAACAGCTGAATTACAGAGTAATTTCCAACTTGTAAATTGGAATGTTTTCTATTGCTGGATGGCGTTTTCACTTCCACCTTTCGATAAAATGACTTAGTCGGAATACCTTGCACGTCTCGATGAAATACACTTCTGTTGTACAGACCATTTCACAGTACTGATGGCAATAATTTTTGAAGATATTTTGATCATTATGACATGCCATAATTGTATCTCTATTGAATTTAAACAAACATAAATACTATATTATTTTCTACTAGCAATGACACACAGGTCTTAGAAAAGAATGGTTGACATATTATTATGTTGACTTATAATGTAATTATGTTGTTAATATTCAGCATTAATCATGTAACCTTTATATATATTTCAGTGGAAATGTAGTTGGATATCATGTTGCAATGCCTTGTCAGCCATGTGTGCAAGCTCAGAATAACGGCCATTACTGGATGTTCTATAGAAGTTCTACTGACCCATATGTCCGTTTGAATATTACAGGTAATAGTATCAATGGGCTTTTCAAAGATAATAGCATAAATTGTTTAAGAAATGTAATAACTGACTTGTCCAAGCTTATTAGTTTATTATACAATGTCTAAACAAGGACACATGTCAGTTTTGGTAAATTTTCACATGCAGTAGAACTTCGCTGGCTGGAATCACTTATCTGATTTTTTGACTGAATTATTATTTTGATGTATATGCATGTTGAACAATAATTGGCTTGAGCAAAACTTAATTCGAACTATTTTGTCCAGTCCAATCGGGTTCAAGCCTCCCAAGTTCTACTGTAATTTTATTTCTAAAATTGTATAATTTTGTCTATAAATCTGAAATTAGAAAACGCTATTATATGTGAAGACCCTGAATTTTGTTTCTTTTTTGTATAAGGGTCATATCTCTTGAAAATGGTGGAAAAGCATAATATTCTGCATATTTGTATTACCAAACTTACACATTAGTTCAAAGTTGTGTAATGTCTCAAACAAGTTGTTAAACTGGCTGAATCAAATTTTATATATATATATATATGTGATTAATGTTGGAGTTGTGAACATCGGTTTTTCATATTTTCAGGCACAGACACACTGGTGTGGGGTGATCTAGCCAAGTTTGGGACTCAGCGTATCTGTGATGCATTATGGGAGGAGTGCGAGAGATAGCCAGTACCATCTATAGATATATATATTTATATATATGTCAATTAACATTTAAAGTTATTGGGTGATACAAGGTACTTCCAGATGAATTCTGATGAAGGATACTTGCAGATAGTAATTTTATTTTAAATGTATGAAGTTTTGTTCAAACCCTGATACAGAAATGTATCCACTTTCAGCCAATATAGTTGTTTTATAACATTACATTCAAGTTCAATGTGAAAATCTCTTCTCGACTTTTACGACAGAAGTACGTCAATTTCGAGTGGCAATGTTTTTAGATTTTGTAATATTGTGCTTCTAATATTTTTGAAAGTTTGTGCAGAAATGCAAAATGTCAATGCATAGATAGGGCTGGCTTTTATCAGTGTTATGTATAAAGGTAATTTGGACATTTTCACAATGTCTGCTTGTTTATATGTAATGTTATATTCAATAGCAATGTTTCTGAGTTCCCAACGTTGGACAGGTAACATGTGAAAATAAAAATGGGTTTTGAGGGCCAAAAACAGAATTTGTTTTCTGGGTGTAAGTTGGCTCAACACTGTAAAATGACCTCAAATAATACATACAGCTGTAGAACCCTTGTTACTGTACTGTGTATATGTGTGTTTTAATTCACTTGTGGTAATGGCCAAGTGTCAGCTAAATGGCATAATTTGCTACCAAGAAGCAAAATGGGCAACTGCAAACAGGTATACGAGTTCTGGAATTGTACATTGTTGTGTTTGACATTGTAATGAGTTCCAATAGTATAATTTATAATCTGGATGTAAGTTGGCTCAACATTATAATATAACATTTTTCGTTTAACATCTCCATTATGACATGTATGTTTTTTAAATCTATTTAATTGTCTTTCATTTGTATTACACAGTAATCTTAATGTTTTGATGAAAATCCAAATGAAATGCATCAGATAATAAAATATTTTTAAACGTAAAACTTTTATTGAGTAACTAGAAACTAAAATGTATTATTAAAACGATTACTCAAAGATTTCTTAATTGTGTTATAAAATATCTTCAAATTTAGATTTTACTTGGTTGTAGTGTAAACATAATTGCTATTTAAATCTTTCACAAATCATTCATATCTTTTAATAATGTACGCTCATGTTAATGTGTTCAAGTTATTGTTCAGACACATCCACCACAAAATCGGTATCGTAGAAAATATTGAGTTTTGAGACTGAAGCATATGTAAAGAAATACTTCTGCTTAGATATTTGTACATGTATCACAACACTGTTTTACCAAAATAATACCACAGAATGTAGTGACCTTGGGGAGTCGAGTTTGGGTTCTATTAAAGCAGAGCCCTGTTAGCTCATCAATCAAGGGGTCGCAGGTTTAAATGGCTGTCCAATCCATTGAGTACCGTTATATACAACATTGCATCTTACTGGCAGTCGTCTTTCAGCACTGATTCAAGTGGGAAAGTTACAATTACTTGCTGAGGTGGAAGTGCTCATGTACTGGTTAACCTTACACGATTCCGGGAAATAGGGATTGGGTTATCTGACCTGTTAACTGGTCTGTTGGCTCTAATGGCATAAAAATGGATCTAAACATTCAAACAATTAAACAAATATGTTCATTAATACCCTATTTTCCAATAAAAACTGGTGAACACATTCTGGGGAGTCCAGTTCTGTGAATAAAGCATCCCCAACTCACTCTACATGTATACATACACAAGGTGTACATGTATGGCATAAGGTTTAGCATGCCTTGGCAATCTCATCTCCGCGTGCTTGATTTAAAATTCAGAAAAAAAGACACAAGATATGAAATATATAAATTCATACAATATCTGAAGTTTTCTGGGTGTCTGAAGCCACATTTTTGTTTTTGTTTACATTTGCCATTTTCAACGAACCGCTTCAGGTTTCCGATCAATCATCGGATCACATCGTGAAGACTCGTTCACAATCTCTTTTTCGGGGCTTTGTTCGGGAAGTTCACGGAGTTCAATGTAAATATTGCGCAATACTTTATTGCGGGACGTATTAAAGTTTTGGCCAATATTCAATTACTGTTAATTTGATAACTTTCAAGTAAATAAAGGTTTTACTTCAATACATTAGCATTATTTTATGCACACTGCATACAGGAAAAGTCTGGATTAACAGCGTGTTTGTGTTACTTGCCAATATAATCGCTTTAAATAGAAAATTGGATTGAACACTTACTTTATTTCAATAGAATAGCAACTTATAAATTGGCTGAAATTGGAGAGGAGTGGAATAAATAGTTTGTATATACCAGTTGTTGATTTACAAAATATGCAATTGTAAACCAGTTGATTTTTTGACACATACTGACTGTCATGTTTCTTTTAATTGTCACTATGTACAATATTTGTTTATGAATGGTTTTTAATATTGTTTTAGCATTTCTTTCATTATCAATTTAATCAGACTACTAGTAGATTTAAAATTTGTTTTTGAAATTGAACATACTGGTAATAGGATTGTCAGTTTAACAGACCAGTGAATATTTATTAACAATGTGATAGTACATTTTATAGACTAACATTTAAGTATCAAGTGCTTAATATTCATGTATATATATATATAATTATATATAATTTGTAATTCATTTTTAAGGGTGCCCAATTTTATTGTTACACCTCTAATGTAATTTACTGTTTATTGTTGCACCTCTAATGTAATTTACTGTTTCGTGTTAGCTAAACGTTTCTGTACAGTTACTTGCTAATGTTATATTTTGATGTCGAATGCAATTTTACTGTACAGCTGTGTTAAAATATAAACCTTCCCTTGAACATTATCTGTACATATCTTGTGAAACAGACAAAATGTTTGATAGATCAAATAACATTTTGTCACAATCCTACCCAGTTAAAAAAAGCAATAACTGATGAAAAGAAATTATTATAAGATGGAACAGTAAGAATTCTTTGCATTTTCTAAATATAGTATCTGGCTAAACTGATGAAAAGAAATAACTATAAGACAGAACAGTAAGGATTCTTTGCATTTATCTACCATTTTGGGGATTCTTTGCATTTTCTAAATATAGAATCTATCATTTGCATTTTCAAAATACACCATTTTCAAATTTATTCAGTAGGAAATCCCCATAAACCACTTGGGATATTATTGCTTGTTGGAAATCTCCACCTAGCACTAAGGGGTATTTTTGTTTTAGCAGGTAATTTCTTTATTTTTCAACATTATCAGGTCTGCTATTGTTTTTGCGTGAGGTTTATATTTGGAGAGCTGAGTGTATTTGTAAATACATACCTACCTAGTTAAATTTGCTTTGTACTGTCAGCTCTGGTCATTAATCAACAGTTATTTATGGTATTGTTTGTTTAAAAAAAGAAAGAAAATAAGAATTAAAACAAGAAATGCTCAATGAGCATATGCAGATATTTTTGTCTGTGTTGAAATTCATGTGCTAAATTACATTGACTTTATTTTTTGTTATCTGTTGAACAGAAATGGCATTAATAAAATACAAAAAACATAATAAGATTATGTTGTTCTTTTTTATATCCTTAAAAAGGTTTTATTTCATAAACAAAATATATAAATAGATGTATTAAATACATAATACTCAAAATGAGCTTTAAGGATCACAATTTCAGGTAACTATTTCGTAGTAGTCTAACTGGTAAATAGAAGGTGTAATATAAGTACATGTAAAATGAGTCCTGGTTATGCCTTTTTCTTTAATAATTAACTTACAGTTAGTGCTCTTAAAATTTCTACGAAAGCCTGCACATTGCTTATGGAGATAGTGATCCCAATTTCTAAGTTTCAAAGGGATTTGTCCGATCGTTCCAAGTTGCAGTGCATAAGAAAAAGTGATCCTTGGCATATTTTGAGTATTAAATAAATTGTCCATTTTCAATATAAGTTGAAATTAAATAAGATTAAAATAAATATTTGGACAATTTAAATAAATACTTGGACGGAATGTATTGCATAAAGTATCACAGCTCAAATACACTTCTGAGTGTTGTTAAAATGCAGATATATCGTTTCATTTTCTAATGTTACAAATGCACCTTTATTATATACATGTATATACCTGTAGGGCTATAATGTGGTATCTTTTATTTGTATAAAAAATCGAGTTAAAATTATCCTTAAACTTTAATAATTGTACAAAATTGAAGATGGGGGAAATAAAAAGAGGTTCTTACATGAGTACTTGTTTATTATTGAATTTATTAAACGAGTTGGCAAAAATATATTGTGTGAGGCCCAGTTGGTAAAAATATATTGTGTGAGGCCCTGCTGAGCATAAATTATATCAGTTTTACCACAAGTTTAATAAATTCAATATTAAATAAGCACGAATGAAATTCTTTTTATCGCATAAATCGTGGGTGGGAATGGTACTTTTACCAGGTCATCACCTTGATGTTCCAGCATCATTTACATGTTCCAGCAGGCGGAAAGAAGCTTAACATTTTTAAATTCAAGAGCAGAGTTATTCTGAAAATGCCGAGCAATTGAGATATGTTATAGACATTTTTTTAAAATGTAAATTGATTGCCATTGAAGATAGTATCACTAAAATCGGTTAACGAAAGTTTATTATACAAATGTGTCCTTTCCATTCTAATACACATCTAATGTATCGATGCATTGCGTCCAACAAGAGACTCCTGGTACTGGAGTGATGTGCAGTTCAACAGTACATGTATAACAAAATTTTTAAAGTCATGTCCACTTTTTGTTTTTAAGTTTGTTTTTGACTTCAATGTACACCATTGCATGTGATTTAGAATATTTTAAGCAACCACTGTACTAGGTCTGTACCCTTGCCTGTTGCACCAAGGCTTGGATCGAACATTGCCTCCAGCATCTTGATGTTGATTCTGGATACATCAAACGGAAATCCCTGTAATAATAAAGGTAATATTCACTATGATGTTAAGCACAGTGTCTGTCTGATGGTATGCTATATGCTGCCACACTGAAGTGTACCGCAGATATATGGTATGGTCACTCACCCAGTCACTTTATCACTGTAAAAATACATGTTTTTCATGTGGGTTGAGTGGTATTTAGCAGCACATGAATTATTGGTCTACAGACATGCGACGTGCATTATATGAACAACAAGCCCTAGAACTATCCTCTAAAGAACTGAATTTTTAGCTGTTGCACAAAATGTGTTGAACATCAATATATTTATAATGGAAGGGAAATAACAAATTTTCCTTTTTAATAAAATTTTTTGTTTCCCTTTTGTTTTCTTTAACTGGTAAAACTTCTGTTCCTTAAAATATTTTGATAAAACTTTGAGAACTGGTACTTAAATTGAAACAGAAGCTTGGTGTCACTTAAGAGTTCACTTGGCAAAAAGTCATGGTCACTGTTAATAAAAATAGAAAAAAATGTTTCCCACTATTTACCCCCAATGAAATTTAATTGGTTAATTGCATATATATGTATCAATAATTCTGACCATTTTCTTCAAGGTCAAGTTCATTTTGAAAAGAAATGAAAACGTTTTATGTGTAATAACTTTGAGTACCACTTAGATATCTTGATGAAAAGTCTGTATGTAAATTGCCTACATAGCATATCAAAAGAAACCCTGGAATTGCTTATAAGGTCAATGTCTCAAGGTCACTATTGCTAAAATTGTAAACTGGATTCTGTTTATTAATTAAAAATAATCCTTTGCTTATGTCTGACAATCAAAAAGCAAGTCAGATTTTATCAGGAGAGCATGTCACGGTCATGGACCTCTTGGTATGAACTGGAATGGGATTGAACCTATCACCTTTCCCATGAGAAGAGGATGTGCAGACCTAAAACTAGACCAATGCTACGTACAGTTTTTTTATAAGAAATAAATATATAAGATATTGTACTTAAAAATAAGAAAGTGTGGAGTGGTATTCTATTACTCAAAATAACAATGGGCTAACAGCTATGATATTATTATTATATAGCAATAATTTGCATGAACAAGTACAATATACTTTTACAAGTAAAAAAACAAAATATCCCTCTATTGCTTGGGGGTTTATGTACATCTACTTGCAACCTTACTTCACCACATGTAAAATTTGATCACCTGCATATACATGGTTTTCTGCAAGAAAAAATCTTTACATCTTTCCACATACTTCACTTCAGCTATTGCACTAATCAACATGTGTGTAACAAGATATATTTAAACTTGAATCATTGTCATTAAGGTTTATACATGGAAATAAACATTGCATATACCTCAGTGATGGAAGATGATGTATCTGGTTCCAAACTACCTCCAAGTAAGTTGGTGATATCGTCTGTACATTGACGCAACAAGTTCTGAAGAAAAAGAAAGAAGTTATTATAAGATGGCGCTTGATAATACTAAACTCAGCAAAAAAGAAGTTTTACTCTCTTTAAAGTTCAGTAATTTTTTTATTTCTATGTGTATAACTTATTTGTATGTATAAAAATGTTGATATTACGTCGGTGTGTTTGACTAGTGGAAACTTATTTATTTAAACACAAGTGATAATCCTCCTGCTATATAAAAACCCTGTTTCGCGTGATTTGCACATGCTAGAGTCCACCAGGTAGATACACTAATTTGCATTTCCTAAACAGATGCGTTATTAACTAAACAATTGGATTCACATCATAATTTTGTTTCACAACAATGCCTCACTATTTTAAGTATTAAACATGAGGGCCACAATGGTTCATTTATCTTTCACCTGGTGCTATGTTCTCTGGCGGCCATGTTTTAAACGAGTGAAGTTCATTTTCTCAATTTTGGTAGAGGATTACATACTGATAAATTGTACTAAATTATTTTGAAATCTGACTACCGGTTTTAATGGAAAAGATTTTTAAAATGTTTTCCTTTAGGTTGCCATGGCAACTAGAGTTCCATATGAGTCAAGTTTGTTTTAGCTATTTTGATAGAGACCTATTTAAGGATCATTCCTGTGATGTTTGCTTTCAATTGGAAGAGCGGATTAAGAGGAGATGTCATTTGTAACATTTTTTTCTTTACGGACAGATGAATGAATGACGAAGAGTACACAATAGCACATGTCAGATAAAACAAGTAAAAAAAAATGCATTAAAAACAAAAACAAATGGTATTTTGTACAGAAATGGTTCTGAGGTTTTAATGTTTTTAGCCCCACAATACCGTCCTTATCCCCACAATGGCACCCCTTAATGTAGTGCAGGCATGCATGGACAGACACAGCATACAAAGTGAACTTGACATAACAAACCATTGGGATTTTATTTACCAGTGTTAATGGGATGATTTTTATCCATTTTAAAATTAATTTTATTTTTTAGAAATTTATAGCATTTTTTTCGTTTTAATTCTGATCCAGCTCTGATTGGAAATAGCAAATCATTAAAGTAAAACACCCATATGTCCATGATAGAACCCAGAATTAAATCTGTTTAAATGTACTTTGTCGGCCCAATCTGAAGACTGTTAACTGATAAACTTGTAGTATTCTGTAAGATGTTTCTGACATACCAGTTCTACATCCAACATCTTCTTTTAAAGTGGCATAACCAGTAAATGAAGATTTTTATTATAATAATAACTTGTTTATGAACTTTCATCATCTTCTATTGATTTATAACAGCCAATAAATACCTTTCTTACACATGAATAAATCACTGTATTTTTTTAATATATATTTTCTCATCAGTAATTCTAATATGCAAATAAGCTGCTTTGCTGGCGTAAATTATCTTAAAATTTCCAATGATATTTGCACATAGACCTGTTGGTACAGTAAATTGCATTTTAATCTATGATGTTTGGAAATTTTCATATCTTTATCTCCAAAACTGACAATAAACTCTACCTCTAACTGCTCATCCTTTTGGACCTTGGGAGAAAGTGCCTTAATTCTCTGAGTTCCCTTCTTAGCCTTGGAAGCCGGAGTCGGAGATGGAGCGACTGGTTCCTTCTTTGATTTCTTGCTTTCACCAGCAGTCAAATAGATCTCTGCTCTCTGCTGCAACACTGCCAGTCTGAAATAGATTAATTACAGAAAAGGATTAACATTTTTTCTCAAACACTTGTTTCTAAAAATATATACTGGAAATGTGTATAAAAATACGATAAGTAGAAGTACAGCTTGACTTTTTGCTTGATCAAAAGCACCAAGCATATCTCTTTGTTACGGTAAAAATGTCATTGTTCAATATCTAATCACATGACACCTTTAACTTTGAGTTGCTAATTTCAAACTCAACAGGGGTTAACATCTCACCAAGTACTGGCGCCTTAATAATTTTATACCGATTTGCTTATGGTGAAGGAGATGCTGAGGTGAGTACATTATTACACATGTGACTCAAACCCTGTATCTAACCTAGATAGGACTGTGTGGTTTATATTTTTCCATAATTGATAAGGCCAAAATTAAAATATGTTTTGTTAGCCCCATCCCTACCTCCCATCAAAGAAGCTGCCTACTTAAAACCTTTTTTTCTTCAGCTTCTGCAGATGTTGTTTGTTTTATCATTATTTCACCCTGGTATTCAGATGTATGTGTATGTATGACATATATTGTATTTTTGTATGGTAATTCCTTACCTGCCTACCCAATTTTGGAAACTAGGATTGGAAGAGAGCAAAATCAAATTATTTTAAAGCAACACATCCACGTTTGAACTTTTAAAAAAAAATTTTTAATTGAGTTATGAGCACATTTGCCATACAAACATATGATCAATTAGCTGTATATGAGCATATAAACACAATCCCGAACAAAATGATGCCCAAATTATAATGCGTGACTAACACTTTATAAAACAAGCGTGTAACTCACCTGAGTCAAAAAAAATTGTCAAAATGACTTTCAAGGCAGGTAAAGTACACTACGCACTAAAACGTGAAGTTTTTTAATACGACTCGCATAATTCAATTTGAAGCCAAGTTGGAATCCTCGGCAATTTAAAAATAATTTATAAAGCGTTTGTCACGCTTTATAATTTGGACATCTTTTTTTATAATTCTAAAGCGTTCTGGATAGTGTTTGTTAGCACATATACAGCTCACTGACCATATATTTATGTATGGGAAATGTGCTTCTAACTCAATTGAAAAACTTTTTAAAAAAGTTTAAACGTGGATGTGTTGCTTTAACATTGTTCTACACAAGGTATACTGGTACATAGAAATGTAGGTATAAGGAATGAACACTACTTGTAGAATATTTATGAATATTCATGAGAGATTAACTTGCATAATTATAATATTTGAAGAAAAATTAATGTAAACTTCTTTGAGACTCACTTAATTTGCATATGATACACATGTTAATTCATATCTTACGATCTTTCAACAATAAAATTAATTCCTTAAATAGACCATCCTTATTTAATCTGTCTGGCAAAACTGTAAACTAACCTATCATGTAAATCGTTGAGCTGGGACAACTGTACCCAGGTAATCTTGCTCTGAAAGTTAATGGCGCTGGCTAGCTTCGTGTTGAGAGCATACATCAACAGGACTCTACTCTCAGGTCCAGAGGCCTCGGGTCTAGATGGATCCGCCTCCTCCAGGGACGGCTGGTACCACTGTAGTGTCACTTCATTGTCTGTTGGTGACACAATAGCTTTGTCTGCCGGTCTCATGGATTCCTTGTGACTGCCTGGTGGAACTGGAGCCTCACCTAGAAAAATACAACACAAAATGTTAGTTTATACTAACTGACTTTAGCTTGATTGCAAGGAAAGCTCAAAGCTTATATGAACCACTCTCAATTCCTGGGTGAAACCAGTACTGAGTGGTGTTTAAAGAGGCTCTAGGTGAAGCCAGGGATCGAACCTGCAACCAACACTATTCACTACACACAATATGTTTGCATTGTACTTAAGTAGTGTCTGTAGTGAGTGGTTTCTTAATAAAGGTGACCACTAACACAGGTTTGGCTTTATGTTATATATGCACCAATATTTATATACCTAACTCTATTGTCATTGCTTTCTTGAGATAGGCTTTTGCTAAATAAAAGAACTCCACAGAATTAAATATTTTGCCTGCATCCCATTATCACAAAGTCAGACTTCATGGTTCATACACACCTGGAAAAAATTTGTTCAAGAACTTATTTTGAAATTCAAGGAGTATATTTAACGAAACATTTGATCAGTTTGTGAATAATGTACTACTTAATTGCAAGTATGAAAGAGCATGTACTGCTACCTCTGCTGGTGGGAGAGGGAGGAGGAATTCGCAATTCCCAGATCTCCGGGGCTGATGTTTGCTGCTCTTTTACAACAGACTGTTTATCAAAATATGATTTAATGCCGTAGGTGCTAGGCTTGGACTTCTGATCATTTATTTTGTGTTTTTCCCCTTTGATATGCAACTTCAATGCACTTTCCCCTATATTTGATACATGGATAATCGATCGCACACTGTACACAATGTCTTACGTTTGTCAGCTTTAAATGGCTTTACCTAGCTACTAAACACAGGATTGCCTGCCCATTTCATATTGTACACACACTGTCCTTTGTTCATTGTTATATTGTCATGCTTCGCGATTTCTCAATGAAGTTGCTGCCATTTACGATTATGCTAACGAAAACAACCGAGGTTGCCTATTCTACGGTATTGGTATAAAAGCCGCAGTCTGGTTTACACGAACCCGCAATGGCAAATTTTGCAAGATAAACTTTATGATATAAAATATCAGATTTTGGTACAATTCTTACAGAAAAACATTCCAAAATACAAAAATGAAGAAGCTAACTTGCTACCAGGGCTTCTAAAATTCCAAAATGCAAATCGGTCCAGGGTTTTTATTGCCATAAGAATTGTGACTGTAAGAATCACACTTTTTCCTTTTAAAACCACTCTATATTATGCCCATGCATGTATATATATATATATATATCTCAATACCCCACCCACTGCGCAATTTTATCAGTTCATTTTAAGTAAACACAAACAAACTGCACAATTTCATTGCATGTATTGAATGAAACAACACATTTGCTTTCGTCTCTTGCATGGGCTAACATCAAAGGGATATTGTAAGGGTGTAATGTACATGATTTCAAGTTCTTGAAAGTGGCATGTTTATGTCGCTTCTTTTTGAAAATTGAAGCATGTTGTTGGATTGCGAAGTTAGTATTAATATGGAGGAAATATCAAACTAATGGATAAACTAAAGATATATAGACAGTATGGAAATTCTATATTAATTATTTAGTTGAAGTTACGTTGATGATGCACAGATCTGTACTCTGTGGACAACTTTTTTTCCAAACATTATGACGAACGCAAACAATTTCGGTCTGACTTCAAAATAAAATCGGTCCAGAAATTACCAAAACAAACACAACTGTTTTGATGAATCGATATGGGTCGCTGATCACACATTGGAGGCATGTTATGTAGAGATAGACTCTTCCTAAAAACTCCTTTACTATCGCTTATGGCTTAGTTAAAGTTGACATCCTTTCGCACAGCAGGTGACAAAACATTCAAACGTTTTTGCCACAAGGCATATTTCCAAGCTTAGTAAAGCGTGATAAGGGTATTTCTATACGACCAATAGAAAATATTTGGACTGTTTTTTTATTAAATTTTGATAAGAAAACCGGTTTTGAACAGTAGAAATCGGTCCAAAAACCAAAAAAACGGTGATTTTAGAAGCCCCCCTGCTACTATCATACTACAGAATATTTTAAGGAGCTTTTACCAAATTTCAAGGAGTTTTTCACAAAACTGAAGCACTATTCCAGGACAAATTCCAGTTTACCCAAATTCAAGTAGTTTTCAAGGATAACACAGAATTCAAGGACTTTTCAAGGACTGTGCGACCCTTGGACTTATAATGACAAAGTCTAACTATATATTCAAGGCCTCAGCTAGACAAATAACATCAAATAAAGTCGATATACAAATTTTTTTTTTTTAACTAATGACATTATAAAACATAACCAGTAAAGTAAGAAGACTAATTTATAGCAGCTTTTCTGGTATAAGCTGCATGCAATACCAAAGTCATATAAAATTACCTGGCGCCATTTCTATGTCGATCTGTAGTTGGGTTTCTTCTAGGTCGACAGGATTGGAGAGATTGTGGGAGTACGACTTTGTGATCAGGTGTAAATCTGTCGCAGGCTCAACTGTAGGTGCAAGGTCCAAGCCTGCTGGTGGATAAATGGCACAGCATTCACTGCCATACACGTGCAGGTTGTCACACAGGTATGTGTGCATGCGAGACAGACGCATTGTCCATGTGCCAGAAAACAACATTGATCTGTATAAAGTAAGACAACAAACAACAACAATTATAAGTACACAAGACGTTGTTTCAAATATTGAGAGTTAACTATACACAAGGTACATTACATACATTATGCATTTCATTTCCTCCATAATTTGCACATGCACTCTTACAAATCTTATCATTTCATTATGTTTTATCCAACATAATTTTTGCTTTATCAGCAGGGAAAGTTTATATTGCAGCAACACACATATTGATGATATCTTGTTTTTGTGTATACTGTTCATTATGTCATTAAATGTAAACTAATAATATGACAGAGTCATACAATTGAAACAAGAGGCCCAAAGGGCCTGAGGACGCTCTACTGACTCATAGTGGCCATATTTGAAATTCTACTATGCAATAGAAACATCGGGGCGGGTCATTTTTAACTCTAGGGACACCATTTGAACAAATCTAACAAAACTATAGTTGGTCATCATTACTACATAAAGATTTTGAAAATCTGTTGGACGGTTCATGAAAAGAAGATTTTTTAAGTTTTGGACTATTTTTAGTAATGGTGGCCATCTTGAATTTTAGATAGAAAAAATAAATCTTTTGTTTAGTCTCCTATGCAATAGAAACATCCATGCGAAGTTTCAGTTTAATTGGCCTAGTGGTTTCAGAATAAATGAAAAAAAAAGAGAATTTTCTGTTTTCCCACAGTATCCCTATGTAAAATTCCAAGTCCCCTTACAGGGCCCCTATATATTTTAGCCTCTAAATTCTTATCTGCAATCAAACCCCTACACTTAGGGATAATTTATATAAAATATGAACAAATCTGACATACCGGTTTTTAGAAAACATATTAGTAATTCCCAATTTTTACCCTTTTGGGGCCCCTCCTGACCCCTTAAGACAGTGGAACCCAGTCATTTTTACAAATCTGAACCTCCTTCACCACACAATGCTTCTGTGAAGATATAGGCAAAATCATTTCCATTTTAAAAAAAAATAATAAAAAAATATTATAATGACATGTGTCCCCTAATTGAACTCTCGGGGAGGGGGTCATATTTAACCCTAGGGACACCATTTGAACAAATCTAACAAAACTATAGTTGGTCATCATTACTACATATACATTTGGAAAATCTGTTGGGCCGTTTATGAGAAGAAGATTTTTTAAGTTTTAAACTGTTTTTAGTAACGACGGCCATCTTGAATTTCATATCGAAAAAAAAAATCTTCTGTATGGTCTCCTATGCAATAGAAACACCCATGTGAAGTTTCAGTTTAATTGGCCTAGTGGTTTCAGAGAAAGTGCTCCTAACAGACGACAGACGACAGACGTCAGACGACAGACGACGGACGACAGACAACGCGCCATCGCATAAGCACTCCTGGCCTTTGGCCAGTAGAGCTAAAAAACAACAACATTTTAAGTTCCTCCAATCAAATTTGAATCTATTTTCGGGTGCATTTGCTACGCTTGTTTGCTAGGATAAAAATAAGGCTGAAGCCTGAGCTCTTCTTAATTTTTATTCTCTATATATATATATATATATATATGGATGATATGGTAACTTGTAAGTTGTGGTAAGTAAAATCACTAAAACATGCTGAAATTATGCTGTTGGTGACAGCTCAAAATCAATACTTTTATTGCTATTTGCCATTCATTTTAATGAATATATATAGTGTGATAACACCAGCAAATACCTGACAACATCATGGTTGATGCTCGTGTCACATTCTGCATGGCTGATGAAGCCAAGATCAAAATCTGGTCCAAGGTCACCAGCTGCCGTCTGGTTCTTTTTGTCATCAGATTTTATACTGGATGCAGAGATAGTGGATGTGCTGCACAGCCTCTGTAGAATACTCTGATAACCTACACAGATGGAGGGTTTCAAGAAATAAATGGTTAATTGTTGGGGTTTTTTTTTTCAATTTTTAATCTAACCTTTAACTTACTTCTTCAGTTATCATTTAGAAAGGTGTATGAGATTAACAGACTGATAGGTGAAAAACAATAGACCCATATTGGACTGCATGTCACTTAAGTAAAACCCTTAACCCTTTACTTCATATAGACGCCTTTGGACACCTCTAAAATAGACGCCTTTGGACACCTCTAAAATAGATGCTTTTGGACACTCTAATATAGAAGGCTTTTGAATTATTGGGTGAATTATGTTTATATTAACTGACAGATTTCAATAATCGTCGTATTTGCAAATGAGTAATGTACAAAGGGTATGATTCCAATTATGTAACCAGCAGGCTTTTCAAATAAAGCAATCTCTTTATAAACTGAGTATATCCAGCACAGCTTCAAATGTTGAATAACTAACAAGTGCTCATCTGGTGTAATAACAAGCATATTTAAAAGCGTGTTTACATCTATTTTTAGCAATATTCTCTATTTCCCCACACTTCTAATGAAATACTTGTAGGGGAAGAGGTTTGCATCAGATGCCACTAATATTCAGTCCCCAATATATACTGAGCAAATGTAGAAACGTCCCACTTATGGATCTGACATATATCCGGCTATGTTTATGTTACACATTCAGTGAATGTACATGCGAGACACTGGTCATTTATAAATACACCCTTGGAAGGTTGACACCAAACGCACCCGGTCAACTGATATGGATTCCCAAATGAATAAACTTCATTTTCTGAATAGGTGTTAGCACCACCAACCTTATAGTTTTCCAGCAATCTTTCTTTGAATATGGTGGGACGTTTCTACATTTGCTCAGTATATTTCAATGTAAAAGTTTGATTTCTGTGGTAATCACCTTGAATATTTTGGCAAGGATAAACTAGAAATATGTCCATAGAACACAGATGTCCCCACTTTATGTTAGTAGATTTTACCAAAAAAGGGGCATTAACTCCTGTAAAATCTGACCAATGTTGACAAACATCTAAAAGTACATCACCCTGAGAAAAATACTGTCCATTGTTATTGAAATATTGAAATCAGTTTTCGAACATATTTATTTTTTTATAAATTCTTGCTACAAAAATAGTTCACTGCAGATGAGCTATAATTTAAGAACATATCTACTGGTTGAACTTGAAAGGATGCACATAACAGAGGACAACATTTGATACTATTCTATAACTGTATTTTAAAAAAAAAAACATTATCAGTCACAATCACCACCACCATCATCATCATAATCACAATAATCACCACCATCATTTTCATCATTCTCCTCCTCATCATCATCACCACCATCATCACCACCATCATCTTCATCATTCTACTCCTTCTCCTCCTCATCATCATCACCACCATCATCATCATTCTCCTCCTTGTCCTCATCATCATCACCATTATGCCTTACCTAGGAACTGTATCCAGCTGAGATCATTGGCTGCCTCCTTGGCCTTCAGTACCTGTTCTTCATACGTGTCTACATGTTTCACTTCCTGTGCCTCAATCAGGGGAGCCAACTCTTCCTCTATCTCATCTTAAATAAAGCACACATATGGTAATGCTAAACATCAAGTAAAGTTGAATTCAATACAAATGTGTCACATTTTCTATTGATTTATGCATATTTATTTACAAAGAAAAACTTACTCCACAGTTATCAGTATGCACTACCACTGGTAAACATACTTTTCAAACGTTCATAAAGTGGTCAGAAACCACAACCAATCTGAAAACAATGCGTACCATGTACTGTGATATGAAAGCTCGAATGCACAAATAGTTAATTTGTTACAATGCTTTGAAGTCAAATTTCCCAGTTAGTTATAATAAAAAAATAAACAATACTCTATTCAATATTAACGCTACAAACGTTCACCCATGAGTCCTTTTTGCTGTTATCCATAAACAATTTATTTTTTCAATTTTCAAGAAGTCTCAATGTTTTACAAATTCTGGACTTACTTTTATAAACCTTTTTCTTCTCTCCAAGCACATAAGCCCCTACGAGATCCAGAGCTGCAAAGTCGGGCATCTCTTGTTGAGCCTTTTCAGTGAGTTTCTGCGATGTGACGCTGACATCTCCTATCAGAAGAAGTCTGTTACGCTGGGTGTTAGACACAGATGCAGCACAGCGTATTGCAAGCCACGATGCTCGACGATCCCTCTCCTGCTCATTAAGGTCATCTTTTGATTTTGATTTTTCTGCCGCTCTCTCTTTTTTACTCTTAAAGTTATAAAACACAAAATTATAAGACAAAGGTGGATAAAGAGAGATAATCATGTATTTAAATCAAAACATTTTTGTGTAAAAAAATAATATAATATTATTTATCATGCAAAGGCATTTATATAAGCTTAGCATAATTTGTGAATCAGTCTTTAATTAACTGGGATTCATTTTCTGTGTAGAACCAAACTGGGTGTTGTTTCTGAGATGTGAATTTGTGTTTGAGAAGTCAACACCCTATACACTACACAACTGCCCCCACTTAAATGACGAAGAAGGATAAAAGCCCAACAAAGAATAATAAAGATAATGCCTACGAAGAAGTATGATTGTAGATAAAACTTGAATCTATCTTGTCTCTGTACACATAATTCAATGTAACTGTAAGTTAAATATTTGAAAAGCATTCAGGTGATCACGATTTTAGACTGGCTCAATAAAAACTGCAGTTGGATTCATTGAAATTGAATAAAGAATGTTTACATAACTATTAAGTTTTTAAGTACATGTGTATGTAAGTTAAACTTAAAAGACTCATGAAACTTCCAAAACGACTGATTTTTGTTTATATTTTCAGTCCATTTTACTATTCCAGTTCAAAGATTACATGTTTATTTGACCTTTGAGAAAGTATGCAAACAAAGATATAAATAATAGATGCATTATTTTTAATTAGTTTAAACTTCGTATTTATTTAACTTCGATTGTGAAACAAGTTCTTACAACTTAAGCAAATCACGCTGTTTGTTGACATATCAATGGTTATTACTTTCCAATAAACACATTGGCATAAAATGGGTAACCATGAGTCCGTTCTGAATGGCAAAAGGCGGTAATTTATGCACATATTGATCTGTGTACTTCCGAACAGTCAGTGTGTCAAATATGTAAACAATAGTTAAACGCTCTGTCCGCTCTTTTAAAAAATAAACATTTCCATCGAAGTTATTTATTTTCTTACTTTATTACAAATAGTCACTAAGGGGTCTATAGAAATGGTTTTAGCAATCCTAAAATTGTGCATTTCAGAAGTTTAATGATTGATTTATTGAATATTTAGCGTCATTTTTATGCCATTGAGGGCTAACACAATCAGTTAACTTAACCACTGTTTTTGGGCTCTTGGAAGGTTAACCAGTACTCGAGTACACCCTGTCTTCGCAAGTAGCTGATAACTTTCCCACTTGAATCAGCGGTGAAAAACAAATTATACGCAACGTTGTATATCAACCATCACAGAGATTGTGGCTGGGCGGCGTTTCAAACTCACGACTCCTGAATTGAGTCAGACGTACTAATGACTGAGCAAACCGGGCGCAGCGGAAATTTAATAAGGCTTTAAGAAAATGTTGGTGAAACAAAAGTAAAAAAAAAAATTGCTGTACAATATGGGGAAATTGCAACTCTGACCTATCTGACAACGTACTAAAATTTCAAAAACGTGCTGCAAGACTTATCCTTGATAAAGACATTGATACACCATCTGAAACATTATTTAATGATCTAAAATGGATGAAATTCCATGAAAGAGTAGAATATAAAAAGGCTATTTTAATGTTCAAGATCATCAACAGATTGGCCCCAGAGTATTTGCAAAATAATTTTACCCCAACACCAAATATACATTCTAAAAATCTACGCTCACAGTCAAATAATTCTCTATATGTACCAAAACCAAAGTTAGAAACATATCATAAAACTCTTATATATTCTGGATCCAAAATCTGGAATTCCCTTCCAAACCATGTTAAAAATGCTTCATCAGTTCAAGAATTTAAGAGATATTATATAACATTTAAATATAAAAGTGCCCTGTCACAACAAAGATAAATTTTCATTGTGTTACAAAACATTAAACTTGTATCCTTATTGCAGTCAGTTGATTCTTATAATCATTGAATGTATCATTGACTGTCTAAATATATTTTGTAGTGAACTCTTCATTTTCAAGTGTAAACTTTACATTATATTACTATTATTTCCTTCCTTGAAATATATTATTGAATTAGTTAAATAAACAATGAATATTCATTGCAATTGAAATATACATTACAAATTTAATATGTCAACAAAAATAATTCACTTTGTTAATTAGTTTCCAAATTGTATTGATTCTACTGTTTAACTTTGTTATATATATTTTGTTATTACTTTGTTACCATGTATATAATAGAGGACCACAGGGAAGATTGGAGATTGTTCCAACTGTGTTTTCTCTTTAAATAAAGACTTTATTATTATTATTATTATTATTATTATTATTATTATTATTATTATTATACCATAACCATATTGTAATATAATATATTAACCTTCCATTTTCTCTTCGACTCTTTGGAATCTTTAGTTAAATTACTGGCAGATTCGTCACCACTCTCAGCAGCATGATAGATGTCGATACACGACCCTTCCTTCATTATGGCTATACCACTACTGTACATGTAGATGAGAGCTATCTCCAGATAGGCCTGGCGTATCAGTCTGTGTGGACAGAGATATGGAGGATCCTGCATGAGTGCTTATTTATGCTTCTATATTTATTAAACGAGTTGGCAAAATAATATTATGTGAGGCTCTGGATGAAGATGATTAAGTAAATAATTAATAAAGTTTAGAATAAGCATATGTGGAAAAAGTGTCTTGCTCATGGACACCACACATAGCTGTGGGGGAGGATCAAATCCATGACCCTCCAATCCTGGGTTTGGTGATCTACCACTGGACCATGTACTTCATACTACAGGGTATCAGAATTTTAGATCATTTAGTTTACATGACAAGGCCTTTGGTCAACCAAAATGTGTGACGTAACTTAAGGTAATTTTATAACTAGAAATGTGTTCATAGGACACGGATGACCCACAATATGTTAGTAAATTTTACCAAAAATTCAATCAAAAAGGGGCTATAACTCTTGTTAATGTTTGACAAATGTTGACAATTATCGAACTTGATCTGTATTTTATAATTAAACAGCTACACATCAAATATTAATTAAATGCATTGACCTTTTCATAAGTTACTGACAGGAAAACAATTTGGTGGATGTGTACATGGACAGATGACGGGGATGCCCCTTCCCCACTCTTCTGAAGGTGGGGGCATAAAACCTTCTTTGGCCTTTCAAATATTAATATTCCTTTTACAGCAACATGGGATTGTATTATCCTTACCACAAAGAAGAATGACTGAAAATTGTTAATGATTTCAAACCTATTATGGAGTAAGTTCAGAGTTTATGTGTATGACTCTCGAGTCTGTTTCCTGGGTAGAACTAGTACCGAGTGTTGAATTTTAGAGACCATTGAGTTGAGGGTGGAATTAAATGCACCAATTTTTTTTAGATCTACAATGCCATAAAATAGTAACTACGTACCCAAGGTTGTGGTCCGTGGCGTGTGTAATCTTGATTGCCTGTATCAGTGACTGTACTGCATGTCTCGCCTGGTATTTACCCAAGTACACCAACATACGCTGAACCTTACCTACAGTTGTATATTCAAAATAATTATTCCAAGAAAATAAGAATAAAATTTCAAATTTTTTTGATTACGTTTTTCAAAATATGTTGTCTTTCTGAAATACATATCATGTTTACATACCGATTCAATATGTAAATTTGTAGTCTTGGTCATCTTTGCAGTTTTTCTATAAAATAAATTTTATGTCTTGACATTTTAAACAGAAACAAATTTAAAGCAGGAAGTAAGATTTGATTGACTGAGAAACACAATTTTGTTTCTCTCTTTTTTTTTTATTTAACCCTTTACTTCATAGATACACGTTTTCCTGCACCAATCACAGAAGGCCTTTGAAAACAGTGCAGGAAGAGTTCAGATTGCTCGTAACGAGCAATCTGAACACTTCCTGCACTGTTTTCCACTCTGTCAGTTAATATAAACATAATTCACCAAATGCTGATATGTGGTGAATTAATGCTTTCAATATAAGAGGTGTCCAAAGGCGTCTATATGAAGTAAAGGGTTAACACCATTTTCAACATATTTCAGATTATGTGTTGCATATCTATAATAACCCACTCTTTCAACGCATCACTTGGAAAATAAACCCACAGCCTGGTAATGGTTGACTGGGCGCAGTTGAGTTGGCGGGATACCTGTCTGTGCGATGCACTGCGTTGAAGCATACCAATAGCATGGGCGCGATCTTCAATACTTAATCTTGGCATGATAATGGAAATAAATGTCTGATTATAAATTTAATTCTTTTTTTTTTTTTTTTTTTTTTTTTTTGAATGGGGTTTAACGCCATTTTCAACACTAATGGGACTAGGAAAAGAGATATCGACCAACACATTTTTAAACGCATAACTTTCTTGATTTTCATGTGCAGCATGGAACTGGTTTTCTGTTGAAACAGCCCATGTTCAGTCATCCATGAAGATAATTTCTTCATGTTTTCCCCAATAGATTTCAAATATAGTGGACACAATATAAACAATAAAAAAATAAAGAATTTTCAGTTGTAATAAAAAATATTTCATAACTACAAGATGCATTGAGAGTGTGGGTTGTATAGTTTTATTGGTGGAAAAAGACATCAGAATGAATCTTAAGTAAAACCAACTTTCTTCTGAAAGTAACTAGCAAGCTATCCACTTTTTACTCCAATTTAAGTCATTGCAGATATTTTGTCTAAGATTGATTGATTGATTGAAAATTTAGCATCATTTTTATGCCATCGAGGGCTAACAGATGATCAGTTAACCTAACCACTGTTTCCTGGGATTAACCAGTACTCGAGCACACCCCATCTCCGCAAGAAACTGATAACTTTCCCCACTGAATCAGTGGTAAGAGACGAATGATAATGAGACACAATGTCACATATCAATCATCACGGAGACTGTTGCCGGGCGGGGGATTCAAACTCACAACCCCTGGATTGACTGAGATGACTGAGCTAATCGGGCCCGGCTTTTTGTCGAAGATATTTGTCAATAAAATCATCTAATATACACCAATAAAAACAAAAATAAACATTTAAATGATAGACTGCTGAAATACTACGGATTTTGCCGAGGTATTTCAACTGTTTGAATCAACAAATCAAAATCCTTTTTGTTCTTGTTCAGTCATTTATTTGTCTTTAAGAAGAGAAAACATCGAAGATGATCAGGACTAGTGGATTTATTGAGTCTTTTAATAAAGTCACTATCACTTTATAATTTGTAAATTATATACAGTTGCAAGGTTGGAAAATAATATACAACTGACATGGTAATTTGTTCTTTCCAATTCATTTTGTGTAACATTATTGAAATAAATGTCATTTACTTTTTGTTTTGTTTTTTTAAGAGTTTAAATGCCACTTTTAACAAATTTCAGGTTGTATGTGGCATATCTAGTTTTATTGGTGGTTAAAGACCACAGAATGAATCTCAGTAGAACCACCATTTTTCCTCAAGTGCTCACATAAATGTTTTTGAGCAAGCTGGACTCGAACCTATGGCCTTAGTGATGAAATTAAAGTATGTGATCTTGAGATGGCAATTAAGACCACTTGGCCATGGAGGACCCTAGACTATAGTTACCCTTGTTCACAAGTTCACTGGGTCTGTTATACGGACTTCACTTCTAGAATAAACATCTTAGAGCTAATGCATGTGTGTTCTTCACTTTAATGAGACACAAAATACTACATTATGTATACATACCAATATTGAGCAGCAGTTCTGCCTCAAGGTGTGCTTCCCTGGTCACACTGACCCGTGAAATCTCAAGGGCTGTCATCAATACACCAAGAGCATCAGACCACATTTGTATGGGTTCAAGTTCAGACCTACAGCAAAATAAAAAACAATACTTTATCTCAAAATCATGACCTTCAACTATGACCTACAGCTTTAAAACACATACACACACCCTTTTGCACTTTCTTGGCTTAAGCAACATGCATAAATTACAATTTTCTGATATTTCTATTATTTTTTTTTATAATACATTTTACTGTGATGGTATTAATTTTATTTGCATAACTGAAAGCTTATTTAAGAAACATTGACCCATGACCTTAAGCTATTGACCTTCTTTCAAGGTTAGACATGTACTGAGTATTTAAGACAAAAGTTAATCCCTATTATATCATATATAAACCATTGTGTCTCCTGTATAGTAACTGTTATACTTTCAGGTAATATACAAACTTATGATATATTAATTAAATGTTTTATAAATTACCAAGTTTGAACAACAACAACATAGTCTGTTTTGACTTGCCAAATGCATGCATATTTAAACCGGTGATCACACAGATTTATTATCTGGCTACCTGTCTTAAGAAACCATACTTTCCATTCCACCATACTTAAGATTTAACTATAACTCAACCTGTCAACTCTGCCTTAAGAGACCCCTTTTGTGTACTTTCTTAAATGATTAAGACAGGTTTGACTAGTTAAGTTCTGGAATATTTAAGCACAATAACACCAAGGTACATAGACAGGGTTTAGACAAATACAAGGGTGAACGAGAGATAAAGAAGATAAAGTAGATAAAGTAGAACTTTTTCTTAACCCTTTAACCTTTGGACACCTCTAATATAGACGCCTTTGGACACTTCTAATACAGACGCCTTTGGACACCTCTAATATAGAAGCCTTTGGACACCTCTAATATAGACGCCTTTGGACACTTCTAATATAGACGCCTTTGGACACCTCTAATATAGAAGCCTTTGGACACTTCTAATATAGACGCCTTTGGACACCTCTTATATAGATGCCTTTGGACACCTTATATAGAATGCTTATGATTTATTGGGTGAATTATGTTTATATTAACTGACGGAGTGGAATACAGTGCAGGAAGTGTTCAGATTGCTCGTTACGAGCAATCTGAACTCTTCCTGCACTGTTTTCAAAGGCCTTCTGTGATTGGTGCGGGAAAACTTGTATCTATGGAGTAAAGGGTTAATTGGCAATTACAATGAATGACTAGTATTCTAATACTTCAATTATATTGAATAAAAAAGTGTTTTCCTTACTTTTATAGGATTTCGAAATGTGTTGTTTTTTTTTTTAAATGAAATGGAATAAAACGGATGTATTAAAACAATGTTTAACTGTGTGCAATAGACAGTAGCTTAATTGACATTTACTTTGAAAAAATATTTATTGTCATATATTATATTAAATATCTATCCAAAATGCCAACTTAAAAGTTCTACTTTATATACAAATATGGATGTAAAATTAAGGTGCACAGGGTAAAAAATATGTCCATCTACAGATCTAGGTGAACACTACGTTTATCTACAAATCTAGGAGAAAATTATGTTCATCTACAAAATAAGGTGGAAAATAAGGTCATCTAAGGAAAAAATTTAAGAAGAAATAGATATTTAATTATTGTATAAGAATTAACACAGCATTTTACAGAATAAAAATATTAACCCCAGCCAGTCACATTATACAGACACGAGGTTGATTAGTTGAAATACCATCACCTAAAATTGCTTGATGTTAAGTCTTTAAAGCGTTTGACATAGCCTGACCTGGTATTGAACCCACAACCTCCAATATGTAATACCCAGTACTTCACTCAAAAACAACAAGTCCCCATGTACCCACAACTTCAAACCACAGTTAGGCTACATGTATAATATGCTGACAGACATTACACACCAATTACATACACCAATTATGCACATGTACCAAGTTTCATAACAAAGAAATTTTCCCTTTTTTAAAATCTTCCAAATTTATTTAAATATATATAAAATTAAAATTGACTCATAGCTCGGTGAATAAAAAAAATCATTAAAGACAAACAAAAAAATATTCCACAAAAGACAAACACTTTACTTTTATTTGTACAATGTGCAAACCACACACAACACTTCATCAATATCAAAAGTATTTCAATTTTTATACAATAATAAATTTCAAGGGTTAAGCGCAATACTGGTCTATTTAACTTATTTTTCTGTTATGAATTAGATTATTATTGCACTAAACCCTCAATACATCAGAATCCTGAAAGCATGCGTGACCAGATACCAAATACATGGACAGAAAATCTATTTTTTATCTACTGAAACAGTGAAAGCAACAGTTGTGTACTAAAGTTGGTGAAAATCTAACTACAGGCAAAGTGAAAGGATGAAAATGTTACCATGTGCCATGGATTGTTCTTTGAATTGCAATATACAAAATCAGTTAAATTCAACTTTCACATTTTAAACATAAAAGGCAAAGCAGTTACATGTATGCAATTACTATGTATATGAATGAAATAATTAAATGTTGGTATATAAAGTATATTCACTGTATTTGTAATATATATTATTGATCTCATGACCATCCTTAATTCATTCATTCATTCATTCATTCATTCATTCATTCATTCATCATTCATTCATTCCGTTCATTCATTCATTCCATTCATTAATTCATTCATTCATTCATTCATTCATTCATTCATTCATTCATTCATTCATTGTTTACCCTGGTAAACATCCATTACAACGACTCAGTTTCATTTTATAGCATGCCAAATTTCTTGTTCAAACCTAAATTAATACACAACTTGTTTCAAAACAGGAACTTGTTTAAGAACTATATACAATGTAAAATGCATTTTTAAAACATATGGCATATACCAGTAAGTATTTTAAGAAATGTTCTGCTAATATCATATTTGAGAAAAGTTCTAATATAAACCTGGTACTTTTCAATTAAAATCACCCAATATTATGATGCATATAACATTCATGTTGAAAATAATCATAAAATTGAAATCTATACTCTAAAATCAGGAGCAGGTGTCGTCTGCTAGACGCGTGTTCAACAATATTTATATACAATGATTTGCATATCAAATCTAAATAGGGTACAACTCTTGTTAATATTTAACGTTAGCCAATTTATATCTTTTCATGTACCAAATAAAAAGTTACCATGTTAACACTGATTCTATTTTTTTTTTTTTTTTTTTTAATTAAGAGGTATTTCTATTCATCTATTCATAAGGCTGCATCCCTGCAATTTTGACTCCAGCTACTCAATGAGATGATTTATCATTATGGTACAAACTATAACTAGTTGAAAAGCTAATATATATAATTATATTGTACATACCCATTCCTGATGTTTTTAGCGGCATTTCTTGACATGGCGTGGCCGACACGGAGCTTAATCTGTACCAGCTTAAGACAGTGAGGCAGATACACGTTACGTAGAGGACTGTGTGGAGAAGAGAAGTACTGGTGACGTCCTTCAGGGTGGTAATGCTCCAATCTCTCTCCCAGCTCCTCCATCTGTAAATCCAGTCAAAATTAGGATATTTTGCCCAAAAGAAATTATCTTTTATATTTTTGAGATTTTTTAACATCACAGTTTCTTCCCTCACACTTTGAAATTTGGGGGCATTTGTCCCCCATATGCTAAGACTTTATGGGCAGATTAGACCATTTTAAGGGACATTTGAATTAATAGTGTGACAAAAATACAAAATATGAAGGTCATGGCAAACCTGGCCATTACATAATAAAGAGATCCTTATCAATTTTGTTCTAGTTTGCCAATGTTTGCTAATAACTAATTATGTTATTTTTTAATTATAAAAATCAGACTGTGGAATTTTTTTTCAAAATGTGTATACCGGTAATGCCATTTTCAACACATGACAGGTTATATATGGCATATCTCATTTTGCTTTTGTGACGGAAGACTAGTACTACCATACTTCTGCAGGTTGGCTCCAACACCACAGCAGCGAAAGGTGAGAGGTCATTAAATAACAGCGTCTTATACCACTCTGCCACGGAACACCCTCATAATCTTCATATCAACAGTATCATCAATAAACAATGCAGACCCAGGCCAGTTCTGCATAATGTTGCCTCTCAGTCAGCAAAGTCTTACCCCATGTATAAGAAAAATGGAATGATCCAAACGTTTAACCATTTTACTAAACAAAGTACCAGACCAATTCAACACTTGATTTTCTTACTCGAAACTTGACTTTCTTACTCAACACTTGTTTTTATTACTCACCACTCTACTCTCTTACTTGACACACAACTTTTTACTTGACACTTGACGTTTTCTTACTCGACACTTGACTTTTTCTTACTCGACACTTGACTTTTCAACTCAACACCCAACAGTTAGAACTCCTCAGTATAAAATTCTCCATTGTTCATGCTTGAACGATAAAACTAGATGTAATTACCTGTTTAAGAACAATTGTGTGTGCCTGCAAGTAGTTCTCCATGGTGCGCTCAGTAAATATGATGGTGTCGTCTATACACTCTATAGCCTCAAGGTCAGTCCTCATCACAATGGCCTGAGCCAGTAACTGACCACCGGACATGGACAGGCATGGTACCTTAACCAGCAAACTGATGGAGTCCTGTGGAAGTACCAACAGAATAAGGTAAAATACACATTCAGGAGTCGTGAATGACTAAAGCAATGAATTAAAAAGCTAAATAGTAGCTAGATGTTCATTTGTCACATTTTGAGTATTAATCAGTTTTAACATTAAATATGTTAATTTCATAAAAATGTTTGCAGTCACAAGTTGAATGTAAGAGTCCGAACCCTGTGTTACATTCCTTAAGACACGCATATCTAAAAATATGATTCATACTCCATTGTCAACAAATGTGTCCCAAGCCCAATATATATACTGATTGATAACATTTGAAATAGAAAAATTTGTAACACGTTATGCATTTATTCTATGGTTTTACCTATCAATGGAAATGGATATAAACTGATCTATAAACTCACCGAGAGTAAAGAAATGGTGTGTTCTAGGTTTTTGCCCTCTATAATATTCAGTGTTGCCCCCTGTGTGAGGAACTCAGCCTGTCTCTCTACTTCACCACAAGCTTCTGATTCACCCAGACCTTCAGCACAGTACTGTCTGCAATCTGCAAGCTCCTGTAGCACCTTGTTGTCACTTCCTGTTGATCAAATGAAACAAGTATGATTTAATTCTAACAAAATTTGACAGATTTTTTTTATACAATGTCAGAATGATATATCAATAGTTTTTCTATTCTAGTAATTGCACAATTGTGTGAAAGAATATGAAATAGAGAAACCCTATACGTTTCACTATACAGTTTTGCCCCATTTTCCCCACTGTAACATGATTCTTACGCTTAGAAAAAAGGCCTATGTAATTTGGTTTTGATATATTTTCAAAATGGTTCATAGTGGTTGTGACTTCTTGCTGCAGATGAGTAGAGCAAAAGTTGGCATAGTATATACTGCAATAAGACATCATTGGTGTTAAAAAAGTGACTTTTATACGATTTCAACATATGCATGTATTTTTGAGCATTTGAGGACTTTTTTTTTAAAAAAATCTCAAGGTATCACTGCACCCTCAAAAAACACAAGCTGATTAACCTACCAGTTATTGTGCATTTTTATGTGGGTTTACATTCCTGATATGAAAAAAAAATACTTTAAAAAAAATTCTATGTTGAATTTTTTTTTTTACCATGGAAATCCTAGACCTTATTTCATATAGAACAAAGAACAACATGCAACTATGTAGTGAGACCTATAAGCGGAGCACAGATGCATAAGGTAACTAATGATTAGTATATACAATCAACCATCATCAGGACCTTCAGAACAAACAGATTTACAGTATGATTCAAATTGATATTATCAATGCATTTAAGGCATTGAAGAGGTTTTTTACTGTTTTTTTCTTATTATTATTCCAGTATGTTATATCCATAGTGCTTGTTTTAACCCTTTACTTCATAAAGATGCCTGTGGACATCTCTAATATAGAAGCACCTTTGGACACCTATTATAAAAGATTTTTGAATTATTGGGTGAATTATGTTTATATTAACTGACAGAGTGGAAAACAGTGCAGGAAGTGTTCAGATTGCTCGTTATGAGCAATCTGAACTCTTCCTGCACTGTTTTCAAAGGCCTTCTGTGATTGGTGTGGGAAAACGCGTATATATGGAGTAAAGGGTTAATACATGGCAGTTTTCATTTTTTATTTTACAACAATCCGAGTGACTAAATAATAAAAAACAGCTCCAATTAAACGACTTTTGAAACCAAGTTTTTTCAATTTTCAATCCTGTAGTGTTTTGAATTCTTTTTAACATGCTTTATACCATTTGAGCCTGCTTTGCTCATGCCTTTAGTGTGATCTGTGCTTGCTAACTGTGACATGCATGAAATATGATTTAGTTTCAATATAGATGGCTGACTAGTTAGCCCAGGTGGCTGCATGCAACCTTGTCATTAATGTAACCCGATTTGATTTTGAAATTCTGTGTAAGCAATTTTAGTGAGACGACACAATGGTCATTCAAATGAACATGCTGGCTTTTTCATGTTGTACTAGTCTCCGCCCACACCAAGACTATATCACAACTCTGCCATCAAGAGTAAATGCAAGTTTATATACACGTACATTACATAATGTTGTCGTGTCATGGAGAAATTGTGTATCCAAAAATTACTATAGATTTTTTTTTACCAAAACATTATCAAAATGTATAATTCATCACTGACGAAACTAATATAAACCCCAATTCATATTTATTTTTTATCTATTTATCTATATTTGTTTATCAACACCATTGCAATAAATAATTGAAGTGCAGTACTGCAACAATTCACTATGTCCAAGGATATCATTTTTGCTACATTTTTCATGATTTATCTATTAAACTATGTAATTTGGTTGATTTTTGCAATACTTCTATAGCGGACTATATATATAATATTGTATATAATTATAATTATGTATACTTAAAAATAATTTTATAACTGTTTCCATAATATTTCAGTTACTGAAAAGGGATTAGTTTTGTCACTTATCTTTCTTAAATTGTAAGTTGTTCTTTAATTAACTTTTGGTGAGAACAAATCAATTTTGTAAGATGGAACCATAAAATATAATTCATTCACAAATAAAAAACTAACTTGTATATAGTAACAATAACCTGTGCAATATTTGTTTTATCTTACTAAGAATGAACTATGTCAATGAATACAAAAAATGTAAACTTTTTTTCAAAATAAACGATTTCAGTAATCCATTGTCACTTGAGTATTATAAGACATCACATGTTGTTAACAAAACACAGATAAAGAAGTAGCAAATAAAGATGTAAGTGTTGATTGCGACAATGAGGGGGGAACAATTGTTGACAGACAAGTCAACAACAACGACAACACGGAGGTCTGCATGAATAGTCAAACCTGTGTCAAGTAACCAGTCAAGGGAACAAGCAAAAGTGGCTGCTCAATGGAGATGACTGTTTACACACGTTTGACTGTACAGCAATACCATGATTTGTAATGTCGTGACACAAAGTAGCGATCTACGTAAAAGACTTACAGGTTTACAATCTTCTTTACAGACTAGGGGTATATACATGTATTTGGTGTTTATATAACAGCTGACATGAAGAGGAAGAGAAGATAGAAGAAAACTAGCATTGCTTTTAAAGGATCATTAAACTTCCCAAATGGTCATTTTTAGTTATAATTTAAGTCAGTTTTACTCTTCCATATGATAGATTTCATGTTTATTTGACAATTGAGAAAGTTTGCACAAAAAAAAAAAGTATATTTATTTTAAATAATTATAAATGGGTTTTGTTTCCATATTAATGGTCATCTCTTTCCCATTACAACTTCAGCAGAAAATAGGGAGTCATCAAATTTGTTTGGGGTCGCATCGGTCTGTAATTTATGCACATATCATTTCAAGAGAGTAACACACTGCCATGACATTTCAATGACTGATATAATGGAAGTACAATCTTTGGAAATGTGTTTCTTAACTCTATGAATTGAAACTTCCAAAACTATAAAAATCATCAAAATAACAAACATAACCTACCATAATTAAAATTTTAATTGCTCCCTGAATTTATTTTGCTTTTTCAACTGTTGCAGTGAATGCTTGAAGCTTTTGTGACTGACTTTCAGGTATTACATATCCACCAATCAGGCTTATTGAGGCAGTTTCTCCAACAAGCTACAGAAGGTTACACAAGATGTCCTTTGATAAGGTAAAGGACAACTATATATACATGTACACATTATATAACCACAGTTTCTATCTCTTAACCGCTAGCATCGTGTACTATCTAATTGATCCTTACCTATCTCCTTACCCTGAATGGGATCACCTGGTTGGGTTGAACACATTCATAGTTTCAAATGTTTTAATTATGTTTAAATAAATAATGGAACAAAATATATTTCAAACCATGATAAATTATTAAGGAATATTTAATTAGCATTAATAGTCTCAGAAATATTCACTCACCAGACTGTTAACAATAGTTTTTTATAAAAAAGGAACACAATTTTCAGTTCCATGAACTGTTTTTACATTTTATTTTAATTTAATCCAATGGAAATGTGTAAAAAAAAAAAGTTCTACAAATTAATGAAAGCATTGCTTTTTGGTAGTTTTTTTTAATTATCTAATTTTTGACCAAAAAATGGCAAAAACAATTGACCTCAATAGAATCATTAAATAACACAGCAAAAATGCAATCTCCAATCTCCTGCTCATTGTTACATAATGGTGATAGGTATCATACATATGTAAAGGCAAACTATACTCAGCTAGGAACCAGAATAAATGTCAGTATACAATTGTATAGAGTTTATAAGGGACTTGCTTTATACAGTATCAATACATGATGGTTGTGTCTTGTAGCCAGCTATAAGGGACTTGCTTTATACAGAATCAATACATGATGGTTGTGTCTTGTAGCCAGCTGATTTTTATGTTAGCCGACGTGATCTCGAAATATTTACTCACCTTTGACCTCTCCCATTCCCCTGATCTCCATCATCAAACTTTTGACAAGAGCTACACGACAGTTGAGCCAGAGTCGCGCGTCCAACCGTGAACGAGACTGAAAGTTCTGGTACTGGAACTGGCTATTTTCTGGCTCGCTCAGTTTGATGGTCATGGCTGGAATCTTACGCCCACCTGTCCGGTGCTTCATTGAGGAAGGCCTTTATATTTAAAAAAGAAAATGTGTAAAACAATTCATCTGAATTAATTCGGGCATATAAAAATAATAAATAAAATCATCAAACATAATTATATAATTAAGACATCAAAATATCAAAATCAAAACTCATTCAAATCTTTCAATGTATCTAGTGCTACAGGTTTTCAATGCAGATACATGTTTATTTATTAAAATCAATCATAATAAAATTTGACATTGTCCGTAAGGTTTTACCTGGCATTCATGAATATTCCATGTTTATCCGTAAATAAATTTTCAGTATCCGAACATAAATAGTGATATTACTGTTGATAAACCAATATGAATACATTATTAAATTGTCATCATATTGCATTCACAAATAACTGCACAGAGAAGGTGTTTGAACACCCAGACATATTGACGAAGATTAATGAGTGCGTGGTAAAACCTTACGGACATTAAGAAAGTATAAATTTAAAATAAAATAAATCTTGTAATGCTAACACAGCAGAGACATATAACAGTAAACAGTTCTTCTTAAAACTAAAATTGTCGCAATGGGTTTCTAAATGCTCCCAGTCTGATAGATTGTACACTAGTAAATGTTGTTGAAAAAATGCATTCTACTCATTTCTAAATATCTCTGATTAATACTAAATACTTAACATACTATGGCCATTTACTTTTCAATTGTTGGTTTAATGAATTCATCATCTATTTTTTTCCATTTGTGAAAACTATTTACGTCCTTTCTGACAATGAAGTTGAATGAAGATAAAGTGACAGTAAAAGAAACTGCAGATTTCCTTGACAAAAATTAATCAACGTTGTGCAGTTGTGCATCACAAAATCATTCTAATGAGGAATAACATTTCAAAATTAGAAAATATCCAAATATTATGACCCATTCATTTCATCTGTTTTAATTTTTATCTCCCTTACAGAATTTTCTGATTTTTATTTTTTGACGATCCATCCAATAATTTTTAAACCAACACATATAAATAGTCTGGCCTAAGAAAGTGAAATATTGAAAATCATGTATGTACTAAAATTTTGATCTGAAATAACTCTTATAAACAGCTGTGTATGCAATTGTAATACTTTACTCCAGCAGGTTAAGTAGGCAAGCCTTAAAACTACTGTTATACTAGAACTATGTGTAAGTTAAAATATCTATAATACAGTACCATGTGACCTAGGGCTAGTTTCACTAAACATCTCATGCTGAGATTTTTCTCAATTAAAAAAATCTCCATTTCTCTAAATGATTACTTGATCTTATAACACATTAAAGAATTTCACAAAACTCAAGTCATAAGAAATCTTTACACATTGGTATATTTTAACATGCAAAATGTTCAATGTAAATGAAGTCATAGAATTTTTAAAATTTGAGTTAAGGAAAACCTCAAGTTGAGATGTTTAGTGAAACTTGGACCAGCCCCGAATTTTCAATTTTGCAAGGTGTACAGAATGATGTGTATCTCACAAATACAGAACAATGATGGATTTTTCTTTTGCTGAGTATGTTAATGTTACTTGGCATTTAATGAATTGTGTCAGAATGTTGTGTAGTAATTCAAAATTGTGACCTTCAATGTGATCTTGACCTTTTGATTTTTAGTCAGATCAACTGAGGGCCAGAGGAGGCCAACTATGTCTCTTATTTTTAAATAACTTTTTCATATTCACTCATCCATATTCGCATTACAAAGTAATCCCAAAATGGCCGCCACATTAAATTGGAGACATAATATAGTAGTAAACTAATGGACATAGAAAGCAGAAAAAAAAGAAAAATGTTTTAATATTATAGAAGAAAGTATGAGAGTAAAGTCTTCAGTAATTGTGTATAACCTTCACCAACATTATCGGTAAACTCAGGGGACATAAAAGACACCTGGTGCCAGTCTTATGATGAAAATTTCTTTTACAGAAGTCTAATTAGTGTAAGTAAATGTAACTCTTTCTGAAAACAATTACATGTATTGCTTAAAGCTGAAGCTTGTTTCCTAGTACCAGTTATAAAATATCTGACCAAATTCTACCAGTTGTAGGCTCGATCCTCACCCGGACCATGTGTTGTGTCCTTGAGAAAGGGACGTGATCTGTAATTTGCTTAGTACTGGTTGATTGATTGAATATTTAGCTTCATTTTTATGACATCGAGGGCAAACAGATAATTTATTCCTCGAATCCTGGAAGGTTAACCAGTACTCAAGCACAACCATCTCCTCAACTAACTGATTACTCTCCCACTTAATTCAGCCATGAGAGACTAATAACAGTGAGATGCAATGTTGTATAATGATCATCTTGGAGACTGTAGCCAGGCACAACCCCTGGATTGATAGTCAGACACTTACTGGGCCCAGCCGGTACTTAGAACTGACTGCATCCAGGAAGACATAGAATGTCATTGGCAGAAGTTGTGAGAATTGTTTCAGAGTCAATGTAAAATAATCTAGTCAGAATCTAGAGAAAAAAGAACCTCTTTCCAAACTGCCAACCAAAAGTTTAAGGTAAATAAACAAGAAAGAAAAAGATAGAAAAAAGAGCAAAACTAAATACACATTTTACATGTATAATATATTGAAACAATCTAATCCAACTACGTGAACTGAACTAACATTTACCTCTCATGATGATTTAAACCACTGGAAAATATTTCAGAAATTCATTACTAATTTCCAGCTAAAAGTGTTTTTAACAGTTCATATATATTGTATATTTTGGTGCAATTATTTTAGCAGACTTTGTTTTATTCCAACTATTGAGAAGTGCTCCAGTCCATGCAATGTAACTCTGGTACAAATACTTGTTTCATTTTACCTGCAGATAGTGTGATCCGACTTGGTAACCAGTGTTTTCACACAATTTCCTCTATCAAGACTTCATCATCAACTTAGTTTATACTTATATATTTTAGTTTGATTGCAAAGAAGTTTAAAGATTATATGAACCACTCTCGTCTCTTTTGTTGGGATCGAACCTGTTACCTCTGGTGTAACAGACCAGCACTCTATCAACAACTTTATCACATCAATGCTATCAAGAATAACTTTTATAAGCTATGTAACTTGATTCGTCATCATTTAAAAATATAAAATCATTGAATTTGTAATCATCTTATCAGTAAAACACTAGCTATCAATAAAGGTAGAATGTCATTTTTCTTTTTTCATTTTGCACAAATAGCAAAAAAAAATAATTTTAAATTACATTGTAAACTATGATTAATAAATAAATAACTGAGCCTTTATCGTAATATGGGTATCTATTAAAACATGCCAAAATAATATACTGAAAGAGATTTCCTAACTTGGCTTGCACTCCCAGGTTAGACTAATATAGATTTCAAGCTTAAATTAATAGCAATGCATTTTATGATGTTATAAATGAGTAATGTGACCTCAAGTTTGATTTCCATTCAATCCATCATATTCCCCACGTTGAGTTTGACTGGTCTAACATAAACAAAGAGTCTGAATGTCAAGGTGAAGGTCATCAAGCAGTGCATGCATAATATTTATTTTTAGAATGGGGATTATGTTACAATTTCATACTCTGATCAAAAATTGATGTGTCACATTTGGGCTGATTGGTAATTGCAAATTATTTTGTATTTTAGATATAAATGATAATTAGATTCTTTATATTCAGTTTAAATTTAATTATATTTTTTAGACAATAAAGATGATTTTTGTGACACCCTGCACTTAAAACTTAAATGTTTCATTCTGATGACACCACCGTGAGTTTTGACAAGTAATCCTTAAAGAATATTTTAAGATAGGCTGAACCGTATTATATTTTGACATATTATATTCATTTCTTTACGAACAATATGAAAGCATTTGGAAACATATTAAAATAGGTTTACATATGAATCTTTGAATCACTTCATTTTTGCACTTTCTTTATATAAGAAAATATGATAAAAAAGAATTATACCTTGGTGGGTGGGGTACCAATTTTTTCTTCTTAAACAGGTTAGATGACTGTAAGAGTCTGAGAGCAGTCAAGACAATCCTGGCAGCCATGGGAGCGTGATGTTTAAGACGCGCCACCTCTGACTGCTCCAGCTTACATAATATCACAAGTTCCAACTCTGCCGCGGACAGTCCCGTCAAACCTAATGTTTAAATGACAAACAAAGCAATACTGATATGTCATGTTTCACAAAACACTTCCATAGTTTATCTATTATACAAAATTAGAACTGGTCATAATAAGCTAAAATTCAAAGACACATAGAATTGCGTTTTAAAGTTATATATATATTTTATGAATGGGATTTAAAACCATTTTAGTAAACGCATAACAGATTTATACTGTATCCAGGGCTTCGATCAGTTCAGTTAAGCATTTGCTAACATAAGCTTACATATTTTCCTGGACATTGGCTCAACCTCAAATAAGTACACAGTACGCAACAATGTTTAACGGTGCTGAATTCAGCCCAGTTCCATTGGTGGAGGAAGACTTTAGAATGAATTTGAGCAGAACCACCATCCAAATGCAAGCAACTGGCAAACTTTCTTATATAAAAGTTGAGACTGAGCTGGGACACCTAAGTGGTGAGAAGTGATCTTAAGAGATTGTCTTGAGAGATTGACTTGGACCATTCGACCAAAGGTGACCTGTTACAGTAATAACCAGATTTAATGCATATAGAGGGTCTTCCGTGGCAGTGAACTATAAAGCACCATCTCAAGATCACTTGCCTCTCACCACTAAGGTAGTATGTTCAAGTCCTGCTCATTCCAAAAACATTATGTGAGAATGTTTACCAAATACTTGCGGAAGGACGGTTTATTCTGAAGTCTTCCTCCACCAATAAAACTGGATATGCCATTTATAACCTGAAATGTGTCAAAAATGGTGTCAAAAAACAAACTCAATTGTACTGAGGTAAATAAATAAGTTAATATATGATTTAAATGAATTAGAATGAACAAGACAGAGCACTGATGCATTTTCCCACCCTCTAAAAAGTATTCTACAGAAGTAGTGTACCTCCACTCTCCAGTTCAGCATTTTCCTGTATCACATCAGATATGGTTCCCACCATCTGGTCAGCAACAACCAGTAATGTCCCCTTGATAAACTCTAGGGTGATTGGCTTCCTGGCTCCGGAGAATCGCTTTGTGGCAAACCCAGCTATTGTCAGATTACTACCATCACCTGTAAGAGAACAACATCTCACGTGTCAACATAGAACAAATATACAGAATGACAAACCTGTCTTAAAGGAACATTGAAGGAATGTAATAAACAGATAGCAAAAATTGTATCTTACAGCAGATTGCAGCTTAGCACAGTTTGAATTACAATTGTGAAAATATAGCTAAACTATTTTAGATTCTTTTTTGACTTGCTGGTACCCCAAAAGTACATTTAATTCGTAACAGAAGCAAAGAACACTATGGGAGCCAAAAAGTTGGATTACTTCATAAACGGAACTGCATTATAAGTGTAAAATGTAAACAAACTGTAACGGCTTCTCGCAAAAACATGACAAATAATTGAGTTCCTGTGCTTGACTTTCTAAAAAACTTGAAATTGTGGAAAATAACATCGACTATGATTATAATAACCCTTAAAACAACTGTAAAAAATATACTCTCAATAAAAATATTATAACTTATACGTAAACTTAAAAAATAAAGACTGCATAACAAATTAGAAAAGTTAGATATGTGTGTGGGATAATAATGGAAGCAATGAGATGTGAAATATATGTAGTAATATTTTAATATTTTGTTAAGTTCAATATATTTCAACTTTAATAAGTTTTTTTAGTATTCATTAACAATGGTTAAGTTAATATTTCAAAATATATATATTATAGTTTAATTTATTCATTTTGGTAGTTAGTAAGATTATCTTAGTGAATTATTATTGATAATTATTATTGATAATTCACTAGTTAAAAATAGTCAACACCTGATCTCAGTCTATATACTGTTTGCAAATGGTATCACTGTATTAAACAGCAGGTTGTGAATGATATACAGTCAAACCTGTGTTAGTGGTTACCTCTATTAAGCAACCAATCATCTTAAATTAAACAGTCACATTTTTTCATTATCATGTTGTTTTTTTTTAATTTTAGTTTTAATTAACCTGTATTAAACAGCCACCTGCTTTAAGGTGTCAATTTGTTCTTTCTCTTGAATGGCTGCTTAAGACAGGTTTAACTATATTAACAATATCAAAATGACAGAAATATCACTTCTGTCATTGTTGTACCTGAATTCATAATGGTAGACCTCTGCTTTTATTGTGATGTGGGCCTTCTTTAACAATAATTAAATTTAATTAATATGAGTACACAAGTTTTAAAAACTTTGCATCAAAATCATAAAACTTGTAAGGCTCTTTTAATGTATGTTTTCATTGTCTGAAATTTTAATTTAATTTTAATGTAAAATCAATTATGATTTTGATACATAATTTTTAAATTATGCTAAATATTGTTGAAATATTTACTGACAAAAAGCACGGATAATATCTGTACCTGATGCTAACTGACCAATGCCATATGATTTGAAAAAAAAACCATTACAGTGAAAGTATATTATATGAATATTAATGATGGTTATTAACCAATCTTCAACTATCTCAACCATTCTATTGTCTTCAAAACAATAAATTGGTGAACCAGTCCAGCTTGTCAACATTAATGAACAAGTCACATTGGGAACCAATATATCATAATCCTGGGACTTAATTATAATGACTTTGCAGGGAACCAATGTCATATAGTGGAACTATGACTTCATATTCTAGAATTATGACTTTGCAGAAAACTAATGTCATGATCTAGAACTATGACTTTGCAGGGAACCAATGTCATATCCCAAAACTATGACTTAGCAGGGAACCAATGTCATATCCCAAAACTATGACTTTGCAGTGATAACAATGTATGTTCTAGCTGTAAACTATACTAACTACCGGTAAGGATCAAAGCTATCTAAACCAGATGGGAGAAAAAAAACTGAAAAGGAGTGTAATCTAAGGGAATGTTGTAAAATCTTGTAAATCAATGTCTGCTTCTTGAATAATCTTCACAGTTAGGGAGATAAAAAAATTTTTTTTCATATTTTATAACTAGTTTATAAAAGTATATTCCCAGTAAAACAAAAGTGGATTTAAAATTACTGGAGCCCATTTCACTAACATTCATAAGTTAACAAACTTCTTTGTGTAAAACCTGACACGTTCCTAGGTGTCACATTTAGTTCATACAAAAATCTTTAGATTAAGGAAGGTGAGTGACACAGGCCCCTGATCTTTATCAGGATACAAGGCATGATGAGCCCAATTAAACATGGTGCTGATGGCCAACTTTTTTTTTTTTTTGATATCCGGCGCCTCGGGAGATGCAAAACAAATATTTAATACTGGGCATACACATGATATAAAGCTAACAAACAATAAAGGGATAGAAAATAATTCAAGTAAGCATTATATTATCATCTTCTCAGGAAACACCCTAACCTGGAAACAGCTTCTACAAGTCACCTGCAATCTAAAAGCTTTGTGAAAAACACAGTGCATTTAAAGAAAACGCAGCTACAAGTACGCGAGTGTGAACACAGTATAACTGAAAACCAATCAGCACAAAATATATGAAAACCAATCAGAACAAAGTATATGAAAACCAATCTCATACTAGAATAGAACATGTAGAGTATGAACAAACAAAGGAAGTGTAGGGAACTGATAGTCAAACACCAGTGGAGTAAAACTCTCATTTTATCCAATGCCGCCCTTGCAAACTAAATGAAAAACCAGCTCACACTTGAGGTTCTTGAGGTCCGTTAAACCACTTTTGTGTGACCGTCTCAGCAATTAATATTTTTAGATTTAAAATTCTGAATTTTGTGCAACTGAGAATAGACAAACAGTTAAATGGCTGAGGAGGTTTTAGTGCAAAACTGAAGCCAGTTTATTGATGACGGTAGACGTTGGGCGTAGGATTCTCAACTCTGAATTTTATTTAACAGAAAATGAAAAAAAAAATAAAAAGCTAATTGCAGCTTTTGATAAAAGATCTTGGATGCATTTTAATGAACCTATATGAATTAAATTGAATACAGGTCTAAACCGCATCCTCTGACAAATAACTAGCAAACTTCCTCACTTATTAGAATCTTTTTAATACACATTAATTAAACATTGCTGAGAGGTCTAAGACACTATAGTCTAACAGCCATTTTTCTTGCATACCGGATAAGGAAATCTGCTTTTTTATCAGGGCTAGACATATCTATCTCACTCTAGTGCCGAGATAAAATTCTCGCACGATGACACTATAGCCAGTTATTGAAGTGACGTCACAAAACTAAATGTAGTAAATTATACAAATCGACAAATTAAAAATGATATCGGTTAAATATAATGATGAATTGATTAAAATATATTATTCAATATGTGTTTGGTATGCAAGAAAAAGAGTCATTCATGACTTTTTTGGTTCCGATAGAAAATTCCGTCCCTTGCGATAACTGTTTTCACAGGAACGAGGCTCGCCAAAACAGTTATCCATTGGGACGGAATTTTCTATCCAAAACTCAAACCCATTTAAGATTCTTATAATCTTCCACTGCTGAACTTATGGATTCAAGCCCAGCTCAATATAAAAACTTTGTGTGAGAAAGTTTGCCAGTTACTCGAGGGAGGGACGGTAATTCTACTCAGATCAATTCTGAGGTCTTCCTCCACCACTTTGGTAACAATACGAACTGTTGGATAGGCATAAAATTCCCTGCTTTTTCAAGGGGTTGAACAGACTTGATTCGGGAGATATCAGGGACTGGGATAGACTAACTATTACTTAATACTTCATAAGTTTGTGACCTTAAAACATAACATAAACTAATATAGCACCCAAAAACTATGATTAGATTTGCACATATTCCAATTATGACAATCCCATCACAAGTGGGGGTGGGGTCGGCATATTAATCATTAATTAATGAAAGTGAAATTAAGCAAAAAGTCAGTGTAGCAGTGAAAGGGGAGGCAACTGTGATATAACTTTGTGACTGTTTTTTATACTTCTATCAGTGCTGCTGCCGTCGTTACTCTCAGATTTATTATCTCCCTTAGATTCTGGTTTATTTGCAGACTGATCTGGCGACACTGGAATAGGATCTATTTCACCTGAAATTCAATGTCAAGGTCACATATCAAATACAAAATGCTTTAAGCTGTTTCATGCATATGCTGCAACGTAACCGTACCATAGCTGTAAATATTGAATACTGAGACTAACATAGTGTCCTTTCGCACCTAGACCACACCATAACTGCTATGTTATGGTAAGCTGTAACTATACTCAAATCCAGTTTGCATATTTTATGGACACGGTTGCCGTATTTAAATTCTATACCTGTAAGTGTAAGCCGATCACCTACCACAGATATTACCACGTGACTGTACAATATGTAGAAGTTTATTGGATCCAATAACTTTTATATTGTTCAAAATTCAAGATGGTGACCATCAGAAAAAAAGGAAATAAATTTAGTAAAAATTTCAAGGATAAAAATAAACAACCGACAAAATGTTCTGCATGACGACGACGTTGATAAAATCTGAATTTCTGTCAATGCAACTTCTGCTCTTCGTCTGCTGTTTTGAACTCACAGTTTATATTTAAAAGGATCTTGATTTTTTCTTTACTCATTTGATAAATTTCTTTCAGATTGTGGTATAGAATAAAAAGATCATTTTACAGTGTTTACTTCTATGAACATTGACACACAGAACTATGCTTACTCTTTTCCTTGTCCTCATGTTCAAATTACATTTCTATTTAAATGTCACCTGTACTCATAATATATTACAATCATCATCTATTTAAAAGACTATTTGTTTGAATATACGATAATAATATTTACATTATTTTACTGCCGCTCACGCCAGAGGTTGCGGGTTCGATCCCCAACTCGACCAGATGCCACTCATAAAACAACACTAAGTACTGGATCTACCCAGGAAGCAGACTCGAGAGCGGTTCATATTAGCTCTGAGCTTTCATCGCAATCAAAGTAAAATAAATTAGTATAAACTAATGTTATTAAATAAATGTTAAACAACTATGTATTCTATTTAATTTAGTATTCAATTAAAAAAATATATGATGCTACCACTACATTTTGGTGTTTTATTTCAGGCGGCTGAGGACTGAGAGTAAAACATTTGAGAGGTATCTTAGACATAGCTAAAGTTAAAATAAACATTGTTCAATGATTGACACTGTTTAAATTTCAAATAAACAAAATGTATAAGACAATGAAAACAATAGAACAACAACAGAGAATTCTTAATTATGTGAAAAAATCATAAACAAACAAAATGTATCAGCAATAAAAAGATTACTAATTACTTTATAATATATACTGTCACTTATCAGCAAAACTAATTTATAAATTTGCTGTCAATTTTAACTGCCAGTACTGAAAACACAAGATGGGAAGGTCACATCTCTGCCCACCCCAGGGGTCCTCCATGGTTGAGTGGTCTAAGGTACCATCTCAAGATCATTTACCTCTCACCACTAAGGTTGTAGGTTTGAGTATCGCTCGCTTCAAATTTTATTTGATCCAGTTTGCCTGTTACTTATGAAAGGACAGGGATTTTACTCAGATTCATTCTGAGATCTTTCTCTTCCAATATAACTGCTATGTCATATATAGTATAAAATGTGTTAAAAGTGTCGTTTAACTCTATTTAAAAAAAAAAATAATACCCACACCACTACTTAAGGAATTAAAATAAACAGTGAGGATACTTTCTGATACAGAAGGTGAGCTAAATGGAGTAATGTTTAACTATTTCCAATACTACAACCCGTGATAATTTTTAACACACCTCAGGCTTCTGCTTTACCAACATTTAACTTGAATACATAAAAACTTAACTCAATTTAGACTGATTATTTTATTTATTGTATAATCAATGTAAAAAAAACCATATGCATTTTTTCTGAACCAGACTCCAGTCTAGCTGCTTTTTTATATATAAGTTTTAAAGTATTTAAGTACATTTTTTAAAGAAGCTGGTTCCTGTTTCACCAACATTAGTTAAAAAATTGAGAAAAGCAGCCAGGGATCATGATTATAGATGAGTTTCAGCGAAACTGTATATAGTTTCATTGATATTGATTATATAATAGATAAGTAACCAGTTAAAATTAATCTTTTAAAGTATTTTTAATAGTAAAATGTTGGTGAAATAGAAACCAGTTTATGTTGAAAACATTATTTGTAAGTGCTCAGACAAACTGAAATTCTCTAGACATCTGATGAGACATATATATGATCTCAGAAAACTTTCAAATATCAGATACAAAGCAATAACAATGATATAATTACAGTTTGTTTGTTTGAATATCTAGCATCATTTTTATGCCTTCGAGGCGAAAAGATGATCAGTTAACTTGACTGTTCTTTCCTGGCATCCTGGAATGTTAACCAGTACTTGAACACACCTACCTATGCAACTAGCGGATAACTTTCCCACTTCAACTAACAGTGAGAGACAAATGACAATGAGATGCAGTGTCATATATCATCAATCACCACAACTCACGAATCCTGGATTGGTGAGGTGAACAAAGATGAAGCCGTGTGTGATAATGTATATATCTATATGATGCATATTTATTTTAAAGATGTGAAGTACTGCTAGAAATAAAAAATATCTACAATATTCAAAACTGTAACCTTCATCTATGTTATCATTAAAACACATCAGAATTGGAACAGAAACTAGCAATTGCATCAAATAGTATTTCATGGTGCTTTGCAATGATTTTAAATCAAACTGATGATGGTGATTACTTAAAATATGATTTAGTATTCCATTATATAATGTCACAAGCACGCAACATGTTATCCAGTCTCAGAACAATCTCTAAATGAGTTATACGAAGATGCTTATAACATCATTATGAAGCTTTAATGGTACAACTCGGCTGACTCAATCGCACAACCTCCCGCATGTAAGTTAAGCACTCTTCCTCTGCGACAATATACTCAATTTAATACTTAATCCATAGCTGTTTTTCTAAATACATATGTATACTAGAATAAAAGACAGGAATATCCGCATACTAATTATTCTTAGGGTAAATGAGATGGCAGGTAAAACATCTTACTTACATGTCATGATTCTCAAAGAACTTAATATATTGCCATTTCATTTCTGATGTATTACAATGATAAGTTACATTCACATGTGATATTAAATACTGATGATGTCATACAGATAATAAATAATTGTGGAATCTTAGACCTACAGATCCATTGTATGCAGCCAACCTGTCTTAAGCAGCAACTCAACATAAATACCAGAAACAATCTCTAAGGGCAGGGAACTACTTTTTTCAGAAAGAGTGCCACTTCAACCATAAACATGCAAATAAGAAAAGAAGGCCAAAAAAAGAGAAGAAAAATGGCTGCTTAAGACAGGTGACTACTTAATACAGGTGACCACTAAGGTGTGACTGTATCTATACAATATATATTCCATAACATCATCTACTGTGACAATACAAGGTTACATACTTGCATTGTAAATTCTACCACATAAATTCAAAAGCAAAAATCTTAACAGAATAAATAAGGAAATTCAATAAAGATAGTCTGGCCTTAATTATCACCAATGTTCTAAGTACATGTACTCAAAGTTTCAATTCTAAATTCCCATTTAAACAACTTTTAACAATGAAACATGGTCTGTCTAAAATAGATTTGCACGCGAGTTCAAAACTAAAAAATAACAATAATTTCCACACTATTTTACACAATATATATAAATATCACATCTTTTTAACACTAAAATATTTTGTTGCAAAAATGTAAAATATTGAAATATTGAGGTTTTGAGTTTGAGTCTGAGTTTATGACCCAAAATTTTGATGAATTTAAGATCAACAGTTATAAAACTTTATTTCATGCTCAACTAAAAAAATAATGGAATAATCATAAACGTAATACGTGTAAATACCTGTAACTTTCTACATCAAATCTGATTTAACTTAAATCTGTCACATTCGAGGCAGCTCAATTCAAATTCAAATTCAATTTTATTCAGGTATATAAGATCATTATACAACATATATATCATGATGATGATAAAATAACAGTAATAAATCAAGAAAATAAAAAAGTAAAATAATTATAGTACTCATCTAAAAATTAAAGATCTTATAACCTGGGATAACCCATTAAAGCAACAAACGTGCTTATTTCCAACGGGTCATGCCTTCCTTTAAAATTGTGATTTTTTTTAAAATTTAAAAAAATATTATATACATGAAATGTTAAGAATGTAGACATTTGATATAAACTTGTTAAAATGTAACAATAAAAAAATAATTGAATTATCTTATACCCTGAATAACTGAATAATACATATAAGTGGTTCACAATACAAGAAATATTTTCAACATATACTTAAAAATTAAATATTCAAATTTTCTCTAGCCTGCGAGGAGATACATAAATGTTTTTTAACTTCACGTTTAAAAGTTTGCTTATTGGTTAACTTCTTCAAATTGTTAGACAAATTATTACAGTCCGCAATTGCATTGCAATAATAGGTGCCCGAATCGAAACTCTTAGCATGCGGAACTATAAAATTACTTTCACTAAACCGTGTGCGATTATGCATAGAAGACACCATATGGAAGTTATCATAAAGATATGTTGTCACGGTGCCATGGAAAATATTAAAAACATGATAAAGTCTTAGTTGTTTTCCTCTATCCTCAACCCCCAATACATTAACTGTTTCTAACATAGCGCAGGTTATACTAGACCTTGGTGATAAGTTAAATAAGAATCGTACAACTTTATTTTGAGTGACTTGTAGTTTGTGTTTTAACTTTTTAGTAAGACTTGTATACCAAGACGAGCAGGAATAATCAAAATGACACTGTACTAAAGCACTTATTAAAGTTCTCTTAGTTTGAAGGTTAAAATAACGACAGTTTCGATATAAAAAAGCAATCCGCGAATTTACTCTTTTAACAATGGAGTCAACTATCGCCTCACCGTTTAGTAACTTGTCAATAGTCAATCCTAATTATTGTACCTTTTCCTGAGACGGAATTTCATAACCGTTCCATGTAACCGTAAATGACTGAACTTTTTTAAGTCTTCAACATAGTATATAGCTGGATCAAGTGTTTGTACTGCAAAATGTGTCTTTATTTTAATTCTAGAAATTGAGTTTGAGTAAGAATTTGACTCGAGCATGAAAAAAGTTTTATAACCTTGGGGCCAGATATCTTCATTTCTCATTTACTAATTGTTTCCCCAACAGTCTACTGAGAAAGCTTTAACAAATAGATGTAACTATATCCTGCAACAAAAGGGTGCATCAATGTCTATGAGAATAAGAAGCATGACTGCTATGCCAAGTGCAAGTAATCTATTTGAGATGGTGGATATCAGGTTTGTTCAGCCCTTTTTATTCACTTTTCCTCCTTATTTGCTCCATTGTTTCGTATTCCCATTTCCATTTCTTTACTTCTCGAACCATTTCTTAATCGTCTTTTCTAATAGGATATTTTTCCCAGGCCACCATCTCAAATACAGTTTTACAGAATGGAATTTAGTGAAGATGTACTTGCAGTTAAAATAGAGTTGTTGTTTTTTAAATCCACAGGTTTATAATTTTAGGTACATTAGTACTTATGGTTTAAGTACATGCGTACTGAACACATCTTGCAACTTACCCTCCTCATATTCTTCATCAGTTTCGTAAAGTGTGTCATCTAAAGGTGTGCATATGTGTAATTTGTGGTGTATCAAAACTACATACATATATAATTTACCCATATGAGCAATAAAAAAAAATATAAGATGATAAAATGTCACAAATGCCTGTATCAGGACCTTGATATTTCAACATTCAAAATGAGCTTTGATTGGAAGCTATTTGATATAAGCTACTTAATATTTTCACTCTTATGGCAACAATAATTTTGCATGGAATCTGCTTTTGCTACTATCAATCAAACGCACTGAAGTATCATTATTTAACCCTTTACTCGATAGATATGTGTTATCCCACACCAATCACGGAAGGCCTTTGAAAACAGTGCAGGAAAAGTTAAGATTGCTTGTAACGAGCAATCTGAACACTTCCTGCACTGTTTTCCACTCTGTCAGTTAATATAAACATAATTCACCCATTGCTGATACGTGGTGAATTAATGCTTTCAATTTGGAAGAGTCCAAGAAAATGCTCAGGAGCAAAGGGTTAAGTGCTTAGTATGACCAATTTGAATAATTAACATCATTTTTATGATAAACAGATGGTCAGTTAACCTAACTTCTCACCTCTGAGACCAAGCAAGGGTAACCAGTGACGAAGCTGACCCATTTCTGCAACAAGACACAATGTCTTATATCAATCATCACAGACACTTTGGCTGGGCATGACCTCTGGATTGAAAGTCAGACATGCCACCAGCTGAGCTGAACGTTCAATCTGGCTTGTGACCAATGTTGTGATGCTGTTTAAAAAAAACAACCTTACCGCTTCTCTCCTTTTCTAACATATGTTATATACAAATACATGTGCATGAATGATGGTGCAGCATTATGCATAGCATCACAATCATACACCATAATACTGAAAACATGAGGAAGGCCAGATTTCTTTTTATAAGTTAGTTTATGCGATACCTTGTCCTTATTTTTCTCAATGAAACCAAAACTGTACACACACTGTCAATGCTAGGACAGTTAAGCATTAAAATGAAAAAAATATCAATAAATTTGCTGGTTTTATATTACAAAGTTTTGTCCACAAACCTACAAATAAAAAACATCTGGCCTTCTTATATTGATCGAGTCATATCCAGCAAAACAAAAGCACTTGTCAACAAATACTGTAACAGTTATAAAACTCGTAAATATTCTGATCACAAAAAAATACAAAATCAACATAAAAGTCAAATTATTTCCTTGCATGCAAGCCCTGCTGTCCAAAACCACACTGTAACATACATACCATCTTTATCAGTTTTGGATGCCTTTGCGCCCGGGCGTTTTGATGACTTGGCATCAGATTTTTTCGAACCTCCAAATCCTGGTTTCGATATGGTGCTCATGGTCAGTTGCTTCAGATTGCCTCCCTCTGGGACACTGAAACAGTAATAAACAATGTGTAATACTAATCATCTCTTAGCAGGTGACTACCGGTAAATAGTTCTGCAATTCAATACATAACTGTTAATAATTTTTACTCCAAAGATTACACATAACATCATATACCATATTCCCTCAAATAAATGCTCCCCGCCACCACCAATTTTGATAAAAAAATAAACCACAATAATTATTGTTTGTAAACGTCTTCAAAAATAAATTATCTAAATTTTTTTTCAGACCCAAATAAACGTACCCCTTTTATAAAATGCATCACCCCCGGGGGTGTTTATTTAGTGGAAATACTGTACCTAAAAAGGTTTCTACACTTTTTTGAATGAGAACAAAGGTATGAATAACTGGAAAAATAAATGCATCCAAATAATTTGAAACAGGCTTCATGTATGAAAATATGAGTTGAATAACTGCAATACTTAATGTGTACAATAGAACAGAACAGTAAACCAACAATTAGCCCCATTTCATTTATAATTTATTACTGAAATAATTGTTCATACTCTTTATAATCGTCTTATATTTTTATTTTGTATTTTCATAATAACATCATACACCAATAACACAGAGTTTGTGCAAAAACAGTAATAAACAAAGAATCTTACATGAGAGTTCATTTATTATTGAATTTATTAATTGAGTTGGTAAAATTATATTTTGTGAGAGTCTGCCGAGCATTATATCAATTTTGCCAATGTGTTTAATGAATTTGATAATAAAATGAGTACAGAAGCAAGATTCTTTTCATCACATAACTCGGGAAAATGGTAAATTTACCAGGTCACCTCTATAAGGAGAGAGAAAAATTTGGTGATTTTAGTTTCTGCTGGTCATCGTACAACACATCTCAAAATAATCTCATTTCAGCTTGTCAACGTCATTTAGATGTTGAGGCAAGTTGAAAAACAGCTTGTCATTTTATCAGCGAAAACTGAGTTATACATAAATCAAGAGTAATTTTACACTAGGTTAATATAAAAAAATCGGATGGAATTATTACACTCCTGTAGTGTAAATTATGTGACAAAATGATTATTTGTCACTATTCAGTCATCTGCTGTTTACACTTACATCACATCCTCAGTACTGGGCAGTACAGGTATAGTCTTTGCTATACTTGTAAACAGATGTGCCTGGACCAGGGACAGGTGGCAGGTCATGTGAGGTCCGTACAGGGTACCCAGATTGGAGGAAAGCCGCTTGTCTAGCACGTTCTCCAGCACCTATAATGGCCACCACAAAATCATGATGTTATTGTTATAATCTATGATAACTTAAAATATTGGTAAGATAAGAGGAGGTAATTAATCAAAACAATAATTTGATGTAATATCAATATCAATATAATATAATATATCTACACGTCCCTCTATCCAAGTCATTTTGGATTCCCTTTGAATTTTCTGAAGATATGCTCCACACAAGTAAAAATAACAACAAAAATGAGTAGAAAAGGGGAGATAATTATGTCATTATTCAAGACAGTTATGGTCCTTTACTCTGCATATCCACCTATTACAATCTATCTTATTCAAGTACTGTCCCTTTAGTACTTTTAATGGTTTTGTTCCGGACAAGGATTTTGATGGATGCACAGGCGTATGCATGTGCACATGGGCACACAGACGGACGGACAAAGCTGCAGCTACATTATTACCCTTCTGGGAGCATAAAAAGTGATTGCAATGCATGACAATGTAATCTGTTAAATGCGATAACAAATTTTTAGCTTCATTCTCATCTTCATAGAGCTGCCTCAACCAAGTTTCATCTAATAGACACAAGACACAACATCTCGATGTCACATTTAGACTTCAGAAGGAATTTCATGGTCTTAAGAAAATTAAATTCTCTTTTAAAGATGATAGTAAATTGACCAAAACCTTTTGTCGGCGCGCGGCATGGGGTGAAAATGAATCAAACCTACAATGTCTCACATGTGAAGTGATATCTTTTAATAAGTCACTGTAGGACATTACCGTTTCAAAAATTAATTGTAAGAATGCCATGACCAATATTCAAGATTTCAACTGTAACATTTAGGTCAATGTTTATAACACAGTGTTACAAATTTTTATACATTTTATCAACCACAGTCCTTGCATGTGAATTTTAAAGATACTTAAGAAAGTTATATTGAATGTTCAGACAAATTTTATTGATTGAGAGTTTGACACATTTTTTTCAACAATGATATGTCAAATTTAAATTAAACACCCCAATATTTAGTTTACTGACCTTGAGATTAGTGGGTTGTGTGATTGGCTTGCTTGTATCAAACTTAGTGGGTATAATCTTGGACTCCACCTGTCTGAAGCTACTGTCTCCCGTGTGTGGTAGACGCTCACCATGTAACAGTCTCTGTAACACCTGGAGGGCCTCAGTGAACAGTCCAAGGTCGGCAAGTACTCGACACTTCAAGATGCGTCCATCAACAGTTCTCTGCAGATCACGGCTTATGAATGTGGCAAAGAACTGATTCAGCGTCAACAGTGGCAGGACCTGCACAGGAATTAAAGACACATGGTGGATTAGCATTCTACCATTAAAGACTTTGGGGTAGTTATGTAAAGGGTAGAGTGTTGACTCTCGTCAAAGGTTGTGGATTTGATCCCAATCTCAACTTAATGCCTCGCAAAAACAACACTCAGTACTGGTTCTAGCAAGGAAGCAGACTTGAGAGCGATTCATATAAGCTCTGAGCTTTCTCCGAAAACAAGCTAATATAAACTATTATTCTATACCTGTACATATATACTTTTTGCCACTTTGGAGATTCGAACCCACGATGTCATGAAACATCGTCATTAATATGCTAGGCGCTGACGCCGCGAATCGCCAAAGTGGCAAAAAATATTTCATAAAATTGTCAGGTGAGTAAGATATGTGCCATTTCTCTCCATTGAGTCATTTAAAGTAGGAATAATACAAAATAATGAATGTACATATATAGCCAATCAGCTACCCCAGATGTTATCATGTGACCATACAATATGTAGAAGTTTATATTAAGCAGTTAAAAATTCAAGACTAAAAAAAAAGGAAATTAATTTAGTAGAAATTTCACCAATAAAAACAAACAACCAACAAAATGTTCTGCATGACAATGACGGTGAGAAAATCTGAATATTTGTCACTGCAACGTCCTTCGGCTGCCACATTGAACTCAAGGTTTATTTATTTCAAAAGGATCTGTATTTTTCTTTATTCTTTCACAATGAGGTATAGAATAAAAAGACGGCATGTCATCCAATATGGTTTTCACCATAATACATACTTATACAAAATATTCCTATATTGTATTAACCCTTTACTCCAAATATACCCGTTTTCCTGCACCAATCACTGAAGGTCATTGAAAACAGTGCAGGAAGAGTTCAGATTGCTCGTTATGAGCAATCTGAACACTTCCTGCACTGTTTTCCACTCTGTCAGTTAATATAAACATAATTCACCCATTGCTGATTCGTGGTGAATTAATGCTTTCAATATTAGAGGTGTCCAAATGCGTCTATATGAAGTAAAGGGCTAAACACTGTAAAATAACCTTATAGTAAAAACTACTGGCCGAGTAACATTAAACTATAAAATCAAAACAAATGTGCAAAATTGTGTGTTGTGGCATGGGTGTAACAGGTCAGCTATGTATTATACTCTAGTAAAAAAAACTTAAACAGTTATTACATTCTGGAGATGTATCAATGTTTTGTTGTTTTTTTTTTTTAATAAAACCAGCACAGAGATGCATTTCAATCAATCCATAGTGCATTCGCATGTGTTCCAGTTGATTGTTATTAATTTTGTTTTAGTTAAATTCACAATGAAAGCCAGCATTTTTTGTGAATTGATTTTTTTTATAGAATTTGTACTAGGTTTTGTTTATGAAAGACCATTGGGCTGAAATTGGGATCAAACCTGCAACCTCTGGTGTGAGTTTCAATAGCATATCCTCTACAACCCCACTTTCCCAGTTGGGTAACACAATAACGGAGAATATGAGGAAAGTGATATAGCAACACTATTTTTATATGTTTATTATATGTTTGAAATACCAAGAATAAATTTAAAACACATATGCGTTGTGAAATACTGGTGAAATACAGTAACCATTCTTAAATGAACATGTAAAATAATCATATTTATGATCAAAAAACAAAAAATTGAAGCTTACAAATAAATTATGTTGCCCTCTGGCCAGTTCCTCAATCACCCAGCGTAGAGCTGCCACAAGTTGCCTACCATCCGCTCGGTATTTCTCGGACAATATATCAACACCGGGTATCAAGTTTGTCACTTCACATCCTTCCCCAACTTCATACATGGCATAATCTCTATCAGCCAGGGGGTGGGGTAAAGATGCCCGGAACAATGCCTTGTGAAAAAAAAAGATAAAATATGAAGAAGAAGAATATTTCATATACTTAAACTTACAGTTTCTCATTACAAAACAAAGATATACATTGTATATTCAACTTATATTCACATGTCCGTTGTCATAACATACAATAACCTATTTCTGTTTATATTATTTGTTATGTTATTAAATGTATCAAAATACTGAGGATGAACTTAAAAGTATGAGTTTATCAATCATATATGTGTACTATTGTGTGGTGCGCATAATCTTAGTACTGATTCTACCCAGGTAGTTTACACTATTAAATATCATTATGCATTCTCCAATCTGATTGGTTGAAAACTAACCAAAACTGGTAAAATAAAACAAACTTTTGACCACTTATTCCTTTAAAAATGAACTATTGACCACTTATTCTGTCAAATCCGGTTTCATCTGTTTACCGAGTCAATAGTTCAAACAAAATGTTTTTTTCCATTCTCATGCTGATAGTCCATTCAAATTCCATTTGCACTAGATAAAACAACAGTTAAATTAACTGTTTATTATATTCCGTAAATAAAAAGTTTAACTGACACTGAAATATCACAAAAAAAATAAGTTCAAACTAACTTTGAAGAGATATCCAGACAGGAAGCAGCATTCTGTTCTCAACCCAAGGTCAGAGGTCAAAATGAACCTAAAAATCAGAATATTGTTTCAGATATCATTTTCAACAGATCGCAAATTTAAAATTTAACTTCATTTAGACAATACATCAATCAGTCTTCATGTTCAGTGTTCAGTCTTCAGTTTTATATTTTAGTTTTTCTGTTGACTGCCTCATTTGTTGTTGAACTCTAATGGCATGAAGTCATATTAGATAGTAAACTTACATAGCCATAATTTTAAAGTTGTTCAAAATAATTAAATAAAATAAAAGAAGCCATTGCAAGGAAAAACTCAACATATTATTTAATCAGAACAGATCTTTTTTAGACTTTGGTTTACACAATCTAAAAAAAATTAAACACAGTTGGACATCTAAAATCTTGGGTCCTCCATGGCCTAGTATTCTATGGCAATGTCTCAAGTTTTACTTACCTCTCACCATTAAAGTCCTGTGTTTGGACCCAGCTTGGTAAAAACAAAAAAGGCTTGAAAAAGTAACTTGTGGAAGGATGGTAGTTCTACTCCAATACATTCTAAAGTCATCTTCAAACAATAAAACTCGATGTCATTTGCCACATACCGGGTATAACATTTAATCGATTGAATTTTTTTTTTCATTAACAAAAGTTTAAAATCTTATACCGGTACACAGAAAACAGATACATACTGGGCAATATTTGAAGTAAGTGTCCCAGCCAGTACACAGCTCCAGATACCGCATCGCTGGAGAACCTCGGCACTGATATCTTCAACATCCTTAAATATGTCTCGCCACGTGTGAAGGACATCGTCAGCATCCATGATGAGGTCCAAGGCCTCAGACCACCATTTGTACGCGGCCCGCAGGTTGTTGGCATGATAGTGAAGGTTGCCACTCTCGTGCATGGCCTGGGCAGCCAACTGTTTCTCATTCTTTGCCAGCAACATCTCTAAAAATTGGCATGTCCATATAATTATAGTGCATGTATAATTTTGATAAACAGTTTTTTTGAATATTAGTGTCATTTTTATGCCATTGAGGGCTAACAGACTCAGTTTACCTAAACACATCATGGTAAACTGTGGCCAGGCAGCGATTTGAACTTATGATATCTGGATTGATAGTCAGATTTAACCAGTGTTGACAAATATCAAACTTGACCTGTAACTGATACTGTAAGGATAAAGGTGAATTTCAGACAGCCACATTATCACACTAATGTCAGCGATATTTACAGTTTTAGAATATGCATGTAAAGGTATTTCATCCATGATTTTGTCAATAAGCATGACCAAATTGTCGGAATCATTACAGACATATTCTAAAACTGCAAATATCGCTTACAACAGTTTGATAGTGTGGCTCTGAAATTCACCCGGCATTGCTTTAACCTTTCTGAAAACATAGACCCTTTCAGAAGATATTCATTGAAACCAACTGACAGACAGACAGACAGACAAACAGACATACAGAGTTAACACTTAATGTAATTTCTCTATTCTGTGAATGGTGGAGACATAATAAAATGACAAATCCTTTATCAATATTACTTTTATTTTCTATCAATAACTCTACTTTAACCCATCATTCACTTTTTGAGATCCATCAGAACATACCTATAGTTTTCTCATATGATGTAATAACTGTTCCAATCTGTGACCTGGGTATGGGTGCCGTCTGTACATCCGAAGGATCAAGGTACTCTTCCCTGCTGATATCTGGGGGCATAGTGGGCTGAGGACGCGCAGTGTTTGGAATAAAGTCCACGCGTGATGGCTGTCTACTTAAAGCTCCTTCTGACACTGAGGAAAGAATATGAACATATCAAAAACACTAACCATAGACACGATACAATTACCGGATACTTTTTGAAGTTTTGTTGATTTACATATCTCATTACTTCTAGTTTATTACTGTACATATTATTCAATATGGTTTTATCAATTTTCATACCTTATAACCAAAAAAACAAGTAAAATGTATAGCAATTTATATAGAAATGATTATCGGAAAATTACGATGTACAAAATGAAAAATTTATGGGTGTCCAAAAATTTAGGAGTGAAAAATTTTCAGATTTTTTTAAAAATTGTAATGTGTCCCGACTTTTATTATCAAAAAAATTAATTATTTTCCTGAAAAATAAGGGTGGTCCAAAACATAGGCTGTCCCAATACATAGGGTAAATACGGTACTTTTAACAGTTTGATTGATGTGTATAAATATTTGCAACTTGTTAAAAAGGTCATATTTATCTATAAGCTACTAATTCACTGAATAGAATTTCATCCTTGTGTACACAAAAATGTGGTAGACCTTCAACCCCTGACCTTGCCATTTCACTTCAATTATCAAATGTTATATTCATACAATTTTCTGGAATGAGGTTTAACGTCATTTTCAACATATTTCAGGTTACATATAGCATATCCAGTTTATCGGTGGAGGAAGACCTCAGAATGAATCTGAGTAGAACCATCGTCCTTCCGCAAGTAACTGGCAAACTTTCTCACATAAAGTTTTTGGAGCGAGTGGGACTAGAACCTTCAACCTTAGTGGTGATAGTTAAGTGATCTTGAGACGCTGCCTTATACAACTCAGCCACAGAGGACCCCCAACCCCTACATGATTTCTAAACACCACTGGTAACTATATGTACTTACTGTTTTGTTGATTGGCCAGATACAATATCATGAGTTTGCGACTGTGTTGTAGAGCCCTGGATGTGTACTGTGACTTGTCAAAGGCTTCATAAAGAACAGACAAACTGTATGGTACATCCAGGGGCACTGATATATTCTTGAGTGCATCCTTGCTTGTGTACAATCCGTGACCCAAGGGATCAATCCCTGCTCCTGGGGGTACAGGGGCACGATTTGTTTTATCCATGACGAGCTCCAACTGTTGCGTGAGATATGTCCTGGCGGTGATGACAGAGTTGAGTTTCGACATGAGTTGCAGGTAGTGAGGCTGTGGTGGTATCTTTCCTCCAAGGTCTTGAATGCCCTCAGTAAGTCTACGTTGGGCTTGAACCAGAAGTGGGACGATTTGTTCTGCATACCTGTCACTGAGAGTAGGAGCAAAATACAAAACGTTATTTTATTGCTTCACTCAACATTCAGATGTACTGTAAAAGGCTTAAAACTAGAAATGTCAACCCGAATGCCCTCGCTATTGATCAGAAACTAAAATTTTACCCAAAATTAAAGGGCCAGAACTCCATAAAATTTTATTGACATTTCCAAATATTGAACTGGGGTAACACTTTATGACCCTCATCATTCTTTGAATGGCAGCGACATAAACATGCTTTCGGAGTAAACTAATCTGTATTAGGCAACAACCTGTTTCTTCCCTAGACTGACTACTTAAGACAGGTTTGACTGTATACTATTGATGTTTTGTGTTACATGCATGGGCTTGTAACATGTACTTTGATATTGATATTTTGTATTATATACTATGTCTATATAATTATAATGTATTTTTCATTTCTTTAAAACTCTTAATATTATCATTCTGGTGTATATTGCATTGTGAAGATGAACATATGGGCGATTGCCATACTGCCGTTAAAACCTATAATATGGAAACCTATGTTTTCATGTTTGGATATATGAATGGTCACATATACATTTCTTATATCCTAGAGTTTTCTTCTGCTCTCTTTCTGCACTCGAATTATGGGGGAAGGTAGAACTATAATTCATAGTTCTTCCTTTATGGCGTATTCTATCGAACCCTTCACATTTCTTTTCTTTTTTCGGTATTATTTGAATATTTGCAATATATGTTATTGATATTATGGCACATGTGTGCCTTGCTTCTGAAAATGTAATGTATAAAACATTTATGGCACATGTGTGTCGTTCTAATAATGCATAATGATAACCATGTTTTATGACACATATGTGCTTTACATATATTGCATAATAATAACTGGTCACAATGTGACCCATTCAATGCAACCTTAGTTCAGTTGTCTTTTCAAACCCATGGCAAGATTTATAAATATATATATATATACATATAGAGAGAGATCTTACTTTGTGAGGGCACTGAATCTCAAGGCTATGTCTACCAGTTTTTCCCACTTTTCTTCATAGTATAAGATCTCTAGGACACGCAACATAAGTCGTCTGATGAACCGAGCATCTAGTACAGTCTGGTTGTCTAGTGGATCCTCAAATTGAAGACTGGCACCCCCAGCTTCATTGAGTATAGAACCAGTCCAAGATTCAAAATACTCTCCGAGCTTCTTCCCTTTGGCCTTTGCCTGTTACAGTAAACAAAACGATTGATGCATTGCAATGACCATGTACATTTTTTAAGTCTATAAATGAAAGTGAACTCAAATTTACATAACTAACATACTGCAGGGGTAGACATTAACCTTTTTGTAAACAATTATCCGTGGGCCAAATGTTTTCATAAATATATTTGTCCGCATTACTTGTCTGCATTTTCTTTTTCAACATTAAACTAAATTTACATAATAACCCAAATCTGTGAAAAAAGCAGTTGTTTCATTCTACTATCTAACTAATGGAAGATTATCAAGCATGAAATGTTGTGTTTAACATCATTCTAATGTCATGGAAAATGACCACGACGTGGTCTAGTGGTAGAGCGTCCGCCTCGCATGCGGAAGGTCGTGGGTTCAATCCCCGGCCGGGTCATACCAAAGACTTTAAAAATGGTACTAGAAGCTTCCTCGCTTGACGCTAAGCATTTAGAGGAGAGTTCTAGGTCTGGTCGGCCCGGTGTCAGTATAATGTGACTGGGTGGGGTATCATACCATGTGTCTACGGCATGATACTCCAGTGTGATAGCGCTTAGAATACTGTCTCAAGTAGACACCGTTGTGATATGACTGAAAAACTGTTGAAAGTGATGCTAAACATCATACAGCAACAACAACATGTCATGGAAAAAACACATTCAGAATCAAACTGATTTCCCACCAATTAATAGTAATTTGAGTTTCAAACTTTTATGTCCAGGGAACAACAATTGTTTCTCCACATAGACTTCACTTCATTTTTGATAAACAACACACAATCAACATAGTACTTCACCTTGGCTGCCTGTGCCTGAAGGTCTGTCTGTAGTTGTAACATCATGTCGAGGAGACAATCAGCGGCGACATGGAGGGGCTTCCACGCCATACTGCGAATTTCATCAATCGTCAGCAGTCCATTGTCTTCCTCCTCCAGAGTCGGGGTGTAGGCGCGTAGCAAAGCAGTGTGAGCACAGTTCCACAGTGCACGTACTGAGTTCTGCAGCAATGTCCAGTACTGTCCACGGTGGGCCAGCACCTGAATTATATTGTTATATATATGTATGTGTGAAAGACAACATTTAAGGAAGTATTTTAATAATAATGATAAAAATAATAATGTCTGTATTTAGAATATAAACATTCCTAAATTGACACTCCACACCATGTGTACCAGAGATTTACCCATTTATTATTTTTGATAAAGTTGAATCAAACATGATGGAAATAAATAAAGTGTAAAACATTTACAGAGTACGATCACAAAAAGGATTATGTGACTCCATGGGGAAGAAAAGTTCAAGGTCCTTTATAAGTTAACCCTTTACTTCATAGATACGCGTTTTCCCGCACCAATCACAGAAGGCCTTTGAAAACAGTGCAGGAAGAGTTCAGATTGCTCGTAACGAGCAATCTGAACACTTCCTGCACTGTTTTCCACTCTGTCATTTAATATAAACATAATTCATCAAATAATTCAAAAGCCTTCTATATTACGTGTCTAAAGGTGTCTATATTAGAGGTGTCAAAAGGCGTCTATATGAAGTAAAGGGTTAAAACAAGAAAATCGGTTGAACTGATGGAATGCTTCCCACTAGAAATGCTATTTTCTTGTATAAGAGGCAGAAATGCTACTGAAGGAAAAATTTTGGGAGAAAATATGAACCAATCAATCCATATATATACAAACCCACTGGGATTGTATAATACCTGACTTGGACAAGGACTTGGTAATGGACAGAATCAATGGACATAACTCTGTGAAAGTTCATTGAACTGAAACACAAAGACAATATGGACATCTCCACTTGGTTGTAATATATCCAAGCAAGTTTCATAAAATTTCAAATATAAAGTGTAGAGCAATACATGTAGAATGGACAAGGATTTGGTAACATGTATGGACGAACGAAGCAGCAACTATTTGCTCCGTAGTTCAGAGAGCTTAAAAAAAAGACAACATACTAACATACAGAATGAAATATACAATCTTCAACTAAGAAATATGTACAATAATCCTGGAACCCCGATACCTGCAGATCTGCAGAGTTTAAGCCGATGCCACAATTATAACTTGTCATAGATAAATTTTCCCCACCCCAATTACAAAATGCACAAGACACAGTGATTTTATTTTTGCCATCAATCATAAAGTGCTGTGGAAACAAACACAGTTTGGTAATTCAACCAATCATAATAAAAATGGCACAAAAAAATTGAATGAGCATGGCAGTCACTTAAGTAGAGCATTTAGCTCCCTTTGAAGATATCAGCAGTGGTTCTTTGAGTCTCACTAAGGGTGGCTATTGCTCCCATATTTTTTTCATGAATTATTCAAAGACTTTTCATGGATTTTTTCACAGTTTTCAAGTCGTATTTTTTTAAGACAATTCAGTACACTGAAGCATAGAAACTACTTCAAATTATCTTTTTATTATACAATTCTGCAAATTCGATCTATTTTGAAAAATAAATAAGACAACACTTATAAATGTTTAAATTTCATTTTTAATTTTATATCTTAAGGAGTGTTTAGAATACTTCAAAGATTCTTTTTGGTAAAATTCAAGTGCTACTCGGGAGTTTTTAAGGAGTACCCAGAAGTTCAAGGAGTTTGCTAGGACCATGGTCACACTAACACCTGCAGACTGCATAGTCATGACTGAAATACATTCACTTGTATAATCCATATTACAAGTGAAATAATTCTACAGATACTGCATTAAACAATGTTTCCACTCACTATAGCTTTTCTGAAGAATGTGAATGATTTATTTATAATGTCCAGTGTTTCCTGCGCGGTCAACATGATCTTCTCTGCCGCCTGTTCCTGGGTCTTCTGTGCGTGGAGACGGGCAGTGCTCATATCCGACCTGTATGTGCGAGGTGTGTCCTCCACAATGGGTGGTTCTGTGAACATCGGCGGGGGTGGCACACCTGCAATAAATCAGGTCAGACAACTAAATACAGGCATGGTCCTCTGTGGAAACTGACCAAATCAACATAAGAGAAGAACAAAAAATTATTTTTCCCTGTTTACCGTAAATTCACCATAACACCTAAAAAGAATGTTAATACACCAAAGAATAAAGTTTTAATGCAAAAAGAAAATAAAACAAATGCAAAAGCAACAATTGCTAAATGATCAGAAAATTATCCTACTATCCAAAATTATATCTCTTTTAGAACTTACTTATTTTACAATTGTGAAAAAAGTTCATACAACTTAGACAAATCATGCTCAAAGCAACCACATTTTTTTTCAAATATTTTTCAACCATCCAAACAAATATATGAACCCTTAACTATAGCCACAAAACAGATTTTAGCCACATAAAGCTGTTTTTAAGTGTCTACGAACAGCTGCATAATTTTTTTTAAACTGTCCAAAAAGTGACTAACCCTAAACTCTAGGCCCTTAAATACTCATGCCTATGTGCGCACAAACTAACAGACAGACAGGGTTAACACACTATTCTCCTTCACCAATATTCAAATGGCGGAGGCACAAAGATGTACCTGTGGCAAGGGCAGCAGCGATCTCAATGCCTGTGGCTGTTGTTTTTGGGCGCTCAAATCCAGCCAGATCGAGGGAATCTGCCATGGGTCTGTGAGATTTTTTTGTCTCAAATTCTTCATCTGAACTAAAATCACTTTCATTCCTTTCCTGTATGGCTGATGCCTTTGTACCATCCCTTCTCCTTTCCCCTGGTTCTGCCATGTTGGCATGGTGGAGTGGTCCCCCTTCCCAACCAACAACCAGGGTACCAGCCGTCTCAAATACAAACCATTCCTGGTCCAGAAAATTTGTCCTATAATAAAACAATTAATAACATAGCATGCAATCAAGCGACATTCATCAGTAGCATTCAGGGTTTCCTTACATTTATCATTACATGAAGCCATCTGGATAACCAAAAGGCAGTTTTGTGACGGAAACTTTCCATGTAAAGTTTTTCTAAAAATAAATCAGTATTATAGATATCATAGTTATCAAACCGATATTATCAATTACCTTGAGCTGGGTACCATGAGAAATAAGTACCATGGTGTACTCCATTGTTTTAGTGAGTATTGTGGTATATATACAGTTTCGATTCTTAAGACCAATTTTCTCCAAATATCAGATTTGACACTCTTGTTGTGAACAATTTCCAATTCGTTCGTCATTTTTATTACGCTTGATGCAGTCGATGATATAACATCTGATGATCTATTTTCATTAGTAACATAAATACCAAGTAAAACTGGTCTGATAATGCATGACTTTTACAATAAAGCCAACTAAAAACTTTAAGATGTCGAAATATTACTTTCTTAAGTAAATGGACACAAAAATACGACACCTTTTCGCACTTTCACAAAAACCGGTCCTCAACAATAGAATCACAGTATGTACTGGCGTAAATAAAAATCACAGTTTACAGGTATTTCTGTGCAGCTCTACAATTACCGCTAGGTATAAGTCAGCCTTTCTTCTTTAACAAACATATCTTTATTATCTATTTCCGCTAAGATCAGGCTTTCCTCATGAATAAAATCTCTATCTTCCATGACATGCAAAATCTTTCTCACATGACCTGACAAAAACCTGGGACTAGATCTATTTGTGTGATCTATTTCCTTATCAACAACCCATAATCGTGTATGTTTTATTTTCAGACCTACAAAAATTACAACTTTATTTTGTTGAAGGAGTCCTTAAAAAGATTTGAATCTTAGGCCATTATAAATTAATTACTAGATTATCATCCAAAATTTTCTTAAAAAGGTGGAGGTGAGGGAGGATTTTATTTTTTTTTTTTTTTTTTTTTATGAAAATAAAAATGGTCAGGATGGCATGAAAATTAGGGGGCAGGCAGGTATGATAATCATGCAATTAATTTATTATGGTCTTATGTGAAAATAATGATGTTTTAATATTTTCATAACATCTTGTTTACACATGTGAACGGAGCCAGGATTAGCATTATAATTTTGTGGAGGAATATCACATACTTGTACATGATGGTGTCTTGGTTGCCAACCATTTTCTCTCTCTTCTCCAACTTGTGAAGGAAGGCATTAAACTGTGCCAAGCCTTCAATAATGTTCAACTGCAATAAAATATAGATACAGATATTCATCAATATTTTGCCATGACTTCTATGAAATACAGATATTTATCAATATTTTGCCATGTCTTCAATGAAATACAGATATTTATCAATATTTTGCCATGACTTCAATGAAATACAGATATTTATCAATATTTTGCAATGGCTTTAATAAAATGCAGATATTTATCAATATTTTGCCATGACTTCAATGAAATACAGATATTTATCAATATTTTGCAATGGTTTTAATAAAATACAGATATTTATCAATATTTTGCCATGACTTCAATGAAATATGGATAATTAGCATTATTTTGCAATGGCTTTAATAAAATACAGATATTTATCAATATTTTGCAATGGCTTTAATAGAATACAGATATTTATCAATATTTCACCTTATGGCTTCAATAAAATAGATATTTATCAATATTTTGCCTTATTGCTTCAATAAAATACAGATATTTATCAATATTTCACCTTATGGCTTCAATAAAATACAGATATTTATCAGTATTTTCAATGACAATTAATTCTACACTGGAGATAGTCCAAACTGGTTACACTGTGCAAAATAAAGTATTTTCAATCTTCACAGACCATTCATTAACAAATCTGGAAAAAACTAACCATGTCAATTAATTGGACCTTTGGCCAGTGGACCAATTCAACAGACATTATATGAAATTCATGAATACTACATATAGTTTTCCGATTACAGAAAATCCAATTATATTATATGGCGTTTTATGCATTTTTTAACAGTATTTTGTTACAGCAGTCAGCGCCCATAATCATTGGTCCTTGAAATCACTAAGCGATTGAATCACCAGTCCTAGACACACCTTATCTCTACAAGTCAAATACTACTTCCCCACATCTTCATGTTCATAAAACAAAGCTTTCAAACACTGGCTGAGCAGAGATTCAAATTCACAAACACTGAACTGACAGTTAACCTTTACTGACCATGCAAGCCAATCTCAACCAGATACAATATGATAAAGTATGACTGACAAACCTGACATTTCCATGGCAACTCATCTCCACAGATTTTCCTCAGACGCTTCTTTCTGTGCCAGCCTCTGTAAAGGTCAGGTAGATGTGTTCCCACCTTCTCCAAACTCTGTGTAAAATATTATAACAATCTAGAAACTGTATATTTGCTATCATTGGTTCAAATGTCAAAAACCCGAAATATTTTTAAATCAATAATTTGTCTTTTCCTTGAAAACTAAAATTTTCTAAACAAATTCTATTACAGTTTTTGTGAAAATGATTTGAACCAATAAACAAACCCATTGACAGGTTAAAACATTTAAGTAATACTAGTATTTTTTTATCATTCATTAATATTCCTTTCATAGATTCCTTCATTATTTATTTGTAAATAGTTTTAGTAAATTTTCAACCATATATATTTATTATTGTCATCATCATATTCATTAATCTTTGCGTGCATCAAATGACCTATTTATGTGTCGATGTGCCATAAAACACCAATCATCCATTTATTCATTAACTGAACCAATAAATTAAGCTCAAAGAGTCATTGTCACTCATTATAAATGCCATATAATTATCTGTAAAGATTCCATTGCCAATTACAAATAAATATGTAAACATTGGTGAATATGATGTATTATTTCACTGTACAAACAAGATGCACTCTGAACCCACTGCTATATGTAAAAGTAGTGGATAAATACCTTAACTTCGGCTTCTTCCTGGGCCTGTCTAGCCATATCAGACATGTTGTTGTTCACATGTAAGGGCTAAAAAGGGAAAAAAACATAATTTACAATACATAATGTATAACATAAATATTTAAGATATCATTTTTTTTAGCAAAAATGCTGAAATTATGACTTTCATTAAATGATTTACATTAAGGCTGTCAAAATTAAAAAAAAAATTCTTATTAGGCCATTTTAAATTAATAGCTAGATTATCAGCCAAATTTTTCTTAAAAACAGGGAGGGCGGGAGGATTTTATGTTTTTATTTTTAAAATGTTTGATGTTTTTTTAATTAAAATGTTCGGACTGCATGAAAATTAGGGGGCTGACCGGGATGATAACCTAGCAATTAATTAATCATGGCCTGTATATTAATAATCACAGAGGATGTGGCTGGGTGGTGAATCGAACTCACGAACCCTTGATTCAAAAATCAAGAAGTGCTACTGAATAAGCTAATCAAGCCCGACTAATACCACTTTGAACACTATACAAAGGTAAACAATAATAAGGAAGATGAGCCACATGAACATGTGACTGACGGCTCTACTGATTACCTCATGTAAATGATTACACATTTAATAACCAACATTAGAAATTAATTCAGCAAACCTAGACTCAACTTAGAGCCCCACAGAAAACTTCCCAGAAGCAGACTGATTATTAAACACCAGCATATAAATGTGTAAAAAGTCAAATGTAAATAAACTGACCTTGTATTTCTGTCGCCTTTTAGGTTTTGGAGCAGATGCAGGCTGGCTTTTATTCTGGACCATCTTGGATCCGCCCATAGGTGCTCGTGGAGACGAGTACTCCTGTAAAATCACACAATTCACTTTTTACTTCAACTTATTTATTTTGAAACAACTTATTAAAACTTAAGATAAATCATGCTCAATGTGTTCCTGGGTACGACTAGTACTTAGCATATGCAGATAAAGTGTCTTGCTCAATTAAATGACATATAACCTTGAAGGAGGATCGAACCCGCTACACGCCGATCCTGAAGGATCAACCCACAACATGCCAATCCTGGGTTCGATGCTCTACCACTTGATCACACACTCTTAATCTATCACAATTCAGAATAAATACAGTAAAACCTGTCTTAAGCAACCAGTCAAGGGAAGGAGCGAAATGAGTTGTTGGTTAATATAGGTTAATTTGCCCTGAAAGCATAGAAATAAGAAATAGCAAATGTGGCTATTTAAGACAAGCGGCCACTGAAGAGGGGTGACCACTTGCACAAGTTTCACTGTACACGATATCCATCATAGTTAACCCTTATCTGCAGAGTTTCTATGATAAATTCTATCATGGTATTGGACCATCACAGTCTCATTTTGAAGAGATGTCATCAATATTTTACAGACTGTGAGCTAAACAACATATATCCCGATCGTACTCTGTTGTGTTACATGCAATCTTGTTAATCTAAATTCTTAACAAATGGTATATGGAGACACGAAGAGCGTTCTAAGAGTTAAACATGCTATAAAGTTCCTAATCAAAAGGAATTATTTCAAACTTATCTATTTTACATCTTACAACTAATAGATAAATCATGCTCAAAATCTTCCTGGGTAGAACCAGTACTTAGCACAGCACATTCGGATAAAAATTCTTAATTTAAAATAATTAAAAGGAATAAGCCCATTCTTGAAAAATTGTTCCTACTTTCCTCCTTATAAACTCCATGAACATTTATTGTAAATACCTGTATATATTATCTTTGAGAAATGCCGCCAATATTTACACTTTGCAAGCCCATTGAAATTTGTCACAGTGAGTGCTAGCATTAACCCTTTACTCCATAGATACGCGTTTTCCTGCACCAATCACAGAAGGTGTTTGAAAACAGTGCAGGAAGAGTTCAGATTGTTCGTAACAAGCAATCTGAACACTTCCTGCACTGTTTTCCACTCTGTCAGTTAATGTCAACATAATTCACCCTATAATTCAAAAGCCTTCTATAATAGGTGTCCAAAGGCGTTTATATTAGAGGTGTCCAAAGGCGTCTAGATTAGAGGTGTCCAAAGGCGTCTATATGAAGTAAAGGGATTGTATCACAGCACCCTGACAGACAACAACTTGAGCAAGGGAAAAGTTGAAAATATTTCATTGGTGTACGTGATGTTTTACTAAAATTCAATTACAAAAGTAACTCAAACAGCAACTTTAAAACAATCAACAACTGTTCTAACACTGCAGTCAGCAACAACATCCCACACTTTTATGTGAAACTACAGACACGGTACATCTATTTACACATAATGAATTGTATCAATATTTCAAACTTAATATTTTCAATCTGCAAGGACACAACATGCACTAAACTTGGGAGATAATGACTGTGCCAAAATGTGGGGGTTAAAAAGCACATTTGAGAAAAAAATGTTGATATCAATAAATCGGAATCACTCTTTTAAAAAGTACAAGATGATCAGCTACCAGTATATGGTACAGTTTTAAAAATGAAATCTATGTAAAAGTTGGACTTCACTAATTCTGTGCAAATTCAAATGGGAGAATGAACTAGGCATTCAAAAAAAGTTGTATTTTTTTATTTTAAGTATTACCAATCAAGCAAAAACTATGTGTGACTGGAATAGAAATAACTCTCACAAAGATGTACAACAATAAATGAAACCATCTTGAACATGCCAGTACAGATGATAAACTGTGAAAACAACACCATGCAGAACTATATCAGGTAAACCTCTTCTTCTTCCTGTATTTGGCCAATCTTTCCAGCTTGTTGGGCTTTACTGGTCACCATGAGGTTCATGCCCATTTTACTTCCCTTGCCAGACTGGGAGAGATTGAAGCCGACCCTACTCTGGGTTTTACTTGTGGTTGACGAATTCCCGACCTTACTCTGGGATCTACCGGTCTGTCCCATCCTACTGCCAGGCTACATTTGTTGTTTAAACATGATTCATACATTGTAATTATGGCAAATGTATTGTTCACAACATTAACAAGAGGGCCAAGATGACCCTATATCGCTCACCTGACTGACCTTTAGTCACCCAACTTAAGTAGATTATATAATACATGTACACTCAAAATTCCAGAAAAACGAGATGGGATAGTAGTTAGATTTTTGATTTGCTTTGAAGATGTAACAGATGTGTGGAAGAGTTCAAACTTGGTAGAGGTTCATCCATGGCAAATGTCAGAGAAATTACATTGAAATCAGGTCAGTAGATTCTGACAAGAAGGCTTTTGAAGTTTTTACTATAGCTGCCTATAAAGTCAACTAATACCTCACTGTGGCGATCATGTTTTTTAACAAATCACAACCGCTTGAAAGAACTTGGTAAAGGGTCACCCAAGGAACATTTCTGTAAAATTGTTTTAAAAATTGATCCAGTGGTTTCTGACAAGAAGATTTTTTAAGTATTACTATAGCTTATATTGTAAACTAACCCTACCCCCTGGCCGCCATGTTTTTTGACAAATCACTAAGGTTTGAACAAACTTCATGAAGGGTCCTCCAAGGAATATTTCTGTGAAATTATTTTAAAATCGAGTTAGTAGTTTCTGACATGAAATTTTTTTAAGTTTTTACTAATTAAACTTGCCCCACCCCCTGGCAGCCATGTTTTTTGACGAATCAAAATGGCTTGAACAAACTTGGTAGAGAGTCACCCAAGGAAAATTTCTGCGACGTTATATCAAAATTGGCCCAGTGGTTTCTGACAAGAAGATTTTTTAAGTTTTTAGTATAGCTTAAATTGTAAACTAACCCCGGCCCCTGGCCGCCATGTTTGTTGACGAATCATGATGACTTAAACAAACTTGGTAGAGGGTCACCCAAGGAACATTTCTGTGAAATTATTTTAAAATCGAGCCAGTAGTTTCTGACTAGAAGATTTTTAAAGTTTTTACTAATTAAACCTGCCCCCCCCCCCCCCCCCCCGTGGTGGCCATGTTTTTAGACGAATCAAGATGGCTTGAACAAACTTTGTAGAGGGTCACCCAAGGAACATTTCTGTGAAGTTATATCAAAATTGGCCCAGTGGTTTCAGAGAAGTTGTTAGAAGCTAAAGGTTACCGACGGACACCAGGCGATCACAAAAGCTCACCTGTAAGTCTTCAGCTCAGATGAGCTTAAAATACACTAAAGGGAAATAAACATAAGTTTAAATATTTGCCAATACATGCAAAAGGAGCACTGCATTTAAAAATCACAAACACCTCTACAACATACCCATGAATCGAACTATTGTCTTTCAGAAGTGGCCTTGAACCTACAAATCTGAATTTTGCACCTGCAATTTTTTTCTGAACATTTCTGTGATAATTGATGGAAAATCCTTCAGAAGTTTCTCAGTGGCAGCCTGCAAACTTTAAACCTTCAATGGTGACCTTGACATTGAATGTATAAACCTGAATTTGTGAACAAAACACCTTCCTATTGTTCGAAACATTTCTGCCAAGTTAAATGAAATCCTTTTATGTAGTTTTACAGTAGCAGACGAGACACAATTTGAGATTTACAAACTTGTGACCTTCAAAATTGACCTTGAAAGCACAAACCTTATTATTGCATGCTACACAATTTCTCATTATCTGTAACATTTCTGTGAAGACTGATGGATTTCTTTGTGTAAGAAATAGCAAAGAGCCAGATTTTGACAGACTAATGCCCTCAAAACCTTAAGCCATTTAACAGAATAAAAATAGCAATGTTATGTAAATTAAGCAACTTACTGTTTGCTTTTCATTTCTATATCACACTTTAATTACTAAAACAAGACAACTTCATTTATATAATATGTAAGTCAGGTGTTTTGTTAAAATCTTCTATTATTTATGCACTCAAGCAGACACGCACCTTTTCTTTACTGTATTCCACCATTGCTGCCGCAAATTTTTTCGGGTCATCTCCGGTCACTGTCATGGTGCCTCCAGGTTGCTTGGTAAGGAAGGCCCGGACACCAATTATCTGCTCGTTACGTCTGAAATAAACCAGCTCTTCTCAGTAAGACAAATAAATAATGCTAACCCATGCATTGGACACTGACCTTATACCAGCTGTTATTCAAATATCATAAGCACCAATAGGATTGTATTTTTTTTCCTTGTAAGTGTTACTTTGTCAGAATATGAGAATCTTACATGGGTTTGAGGTTTTCGGATGGAAAATTCATTATGAGAGATAACTGTTTTGGCAGGAACAAGGCTCTCGAAAGACAGAATTTTCTTTTTGAACAGTGTATGCCATGAATAAGTCATGAACTATTAATTTTCTTGCAAACCAAACACATTGAATAATTATATTAATTTAATTCATTGTTATATTTTACCACAATTGCTTTTCATATGATTTACGTGATGTATTTGATACTTTACGTCATAACATTCAGCGTCTGCAGGGGGTGTAAAACCCATGGCAACACTTTTAAAGTATATGAGAATGTATTCCAATATATTCTAATGCTAGCATGTACTTGGACATATTCAATGTGTTTAGTTACACCTGAACAGATGTTAGGTTATCTGACATTACAGTCACAGCAGACTGACCTTAGCTAATACTTTAAAAAATATTCTGCAAGCACAGACATCATATTTCTTTCAACTTTCAACAATAGGTTTGAAAAGAAAATGTTACATCTGACAGTGTGATTATTATTGCCCTATCAAGCTTCATTTAATAAAACAAATAAATGTGCCAGAGCAAAACTAGATTATAGGTCAGATGAAAAATGATCGTATCTAAAGTAAGTGACCTTGAAATTTGACTAAATTACCTGGACAAACAATCTCAAATTTGGAGCAGGGCAGTAGTGTAGAGGATACTGGAGGGTTGGCCACTCATGCCAGAGGTTGCAGGTTCAATCCCCAGCTTGACCTGATGTGTCTCAAAAATACTCTATCAAAGAAGCGAACTCGAGAGCACTTCACATCAGCTTTGAACTTTTTTCGCAATTAAACAATAAAAAGAAGTAACAAGAGTTGTCAGAAAACAACAAAGCTCGCCTATGGGATAAACCTCACCACCCATGCAAAGATTGAGATTGGAGGCAAACACCAAAACTTAAAGGCAACTACACGCAAAAGTTCAACCTGGGTGTCTCAAGGCAATGCCAATGATACCACCGGGGTCATGGCACTAGCTCCCCCTGGACATTTGTCCTGGCGAGCTAAAAAAGAAATAAAACTGCTTTCATGAGTAGCAACCTGTAGTGATAATTCATTTCAGATATCTTCAAAATTAATTGATTCATTCATTCAATTTCATTACATCATATCGACAAGATAGACTAACCAACCTTGAAACCCAATTCTCTGTATCATCGCACCATTCCAAGGCCAGTTCTGGCAGACCCTCCGTCAATGCTTTCTGGGCTACTTGTACGAAGAACTCCAAATACCTTGCACGTTTCTTAAACTTGGCCACTGTGGAAAAAAAAGAAGAAAGAAATATTAATACACTGACCATATGACTGAATACAGTTCTAGTCCTTTCACTGTTTGATGGTGAATTCAGTAGATTTAGTAGATGTACATATTGCTCTAAAACAATTACAAAAAAAGGAAGATTTCATGTTAAACAAAAAAATTTGGTTATAAGAAATCATACATTGGAAATTTGACGTCTGTTACAGTATTCTAGGAAAATATATTTTCACCCTTAATAGTAAAATATCTTATATCTATTTTGAGTCTTCCTGAACAGTTCTTGTGCTATTAAGAAAATCATATAAAGACCTTTGCTTAAGGACCCAAATGTTGTTCCAGCGGAGGAACACACCCACAAATCCTTCTGTGTTCTGCACTTTTCTGTCGGATCACTCACATAGCATTTTAATTCAGAGAGACAATTCATCATTCCATATTTACTTTTGTACCCACAAATATTGAAGAATGAATGTTGAAGAAGAAAGAAGAGGCCATACCTTCCCTGTATGCTATCCTGCTAGGAAGATAAGCTATGTAGGCGTGAAGTATACTTGGATCTTCATTGCCAGACAACTCGTGTTCACTCTGCGCCTGTTTTGACATACTCAGCATGTGAGCTTCAAGAGCCTTCAGTTCCTCGTTCATCGGTCCTTCGTGCTCGTGTTCCTTCATTAGGCTCATTGTTCCTCTTTTACCACCACCAGTCCTTCGTGATTTGGTTTTCATTACCTACATGGACATAAAATTATTATGATTATATATCAGTGCTGAAAAGGAATTTCTTCTTTTTGTGGCTTGCAAACACCATCAACTGATGATCATCTATCATGGAGTCATAACCAAAAACTTTTTAACATTGATATTATGTATATATGTCCTCATTTCTGGTACCCAGCATTATACAGTATACACTTGAATTTTGTTATGCAGAAATTGCTATAAAGAACTTTAAAGCACATTTTTAGACAGAACTCTCGGAAACAGTCCATGTTCTTATATATCAGATTTACTTAAGTCGAGGTATGGCTGTGTGATAGTGTTTTTTTTTCGGTTCCTACTGATATCGACATACATGTAATAAGGTTCTACTGTATATGATATACTGCAGGTTGATAAAACTTTTTTGCATTATTATTTCTGGTATTTGAGTTTGTGCTTATTTATTTAACTGAAACTTTACTGAACCAACCTTTTTAACATTATTATTTCTGGTACTTTGTGTTAAGCATATTCAAATATTTACATAAAGGTTAATGGAACCAGCAGACTCAACATTATCAATGCTGGTATCCAGCAGGTTTCCCCTGTATAGCTCTTTGGCATCTGAATATATTTACCTGAAGGTTGATGGAACCGGCAGGCTCAACATTATCAATGCTGGTATCCAGCGGGTTTGCCCTTGTCTAGCTCTTTGCCATCTTTACATATTTACCTGCAGATTGATGGAACCAGCAGACTCAACATTATCAATACTGGTATCCGTATCCAGTGTGTTTCCTTTGTCTAGCTCTTTGGCATCTTTACATATTTACCTGAAGGTTGATAGAACCAGCAGATTCAACATTATCAATGCTGGTATCCAGTGTGTTTACCCTGTCTAGTTCTTTGCCATCTTTACATATTTACCTGAAGGTTGATGGAACCAGCAGACTCAACATTATCAATACTGGTATCCAGTGTGTTTCCTTTGTCTAGCTCTTTGGCATCTTTAGCTGGATCCTGGCTCTCAATAGCCAATAACTTACGCCCAGCATCATTGAGACTATTTGCCAATGACTTTTGGCCCCAGTTTCGCAGAACCTGAAAGTTCAATTGACCATCTTAGATTCAATGAATGTCTTATAAAACATGAAGTTACACGAGGCAGTCAAACAAAAAATGTAATATACACTGACAGCACTTTAAGTTTAATGCTATGGAACTATTACTTGTGTTATTACCTTGGCCATACGGAAAGTGAAATAGCTCTGTGTTTATTATCTTTGTCATATGGAAAGTGAACTATTTCTGTGTTTATTACCATGGCCATACGGAAAGTGAAATAGCTCTGTGTTTAATACCTTGGCCATATGGAAAGTGAAATATTTCTGTGTGTATTACCGTAGCCATATGGAAAGTGAAATATTTCTGTGCGTATTACCATAGCCATATGGAAAGTGAAATATTTCTATGCATATTACCATAGCCATATGGAAAGTGAAATATTTCTGTGTGTATTACCGTAGCCATATGGAAAGTGAAATATTTCTGTGCGTATTACCATAGCCATATGGAAAGTGAAATGTTTCAGTATTACATAGCCATATGGAAAGTAAAATATCTGTATGTGTATTACCTTGGCCATAAATTATGGGAAGTGAAATATTACTCTGTATATAACCTTTGCCATATGGAAAGTGAACTATTTCTGTGTGCATTACTGTAGCCATAAGGAAAGTAAAATATTTCAGTGTTTATTATCTTAGCCATATTGATAGTGAAATAGTTCTGTGTGTATTACCTTCGACATATGGAAAGTGAAATATTTCTGTGTGTATAACCTTGGCCATATTGAAAGAGAAATATTTCTCTGTATATTACCTTGGCAATATGGAAAGTGAATATTTCTGTGTGTATTACCTTAGCCATATGGAAAGTGATGCTGGCAGTCATGTGATGAAGACTATCAGCAATAGACGCAGGACGTTTCTGTCGAAGGCCGCTAGGAATCTCCTGAAGAACGGCGTGACATCTCTGTAAAATCTGTCAATAGGAAGAAAAATTATTGTTAGAACAGTACAAAAAGTTATTCAACTAGGATTATTTTTAGTTAAAACCCATATTTCAATACAAAACTTCTTAGCAATGACGTTGGCTGATGAGTGATATGAAATAAAAATATGTTGGCCTACATATCATGTAGTGACAGGGACAATAAGGATTAAAATAACATTGTACAGTGGTTATCTATGCACTACCTTTAAGGTGGGGGATGGGGTACCACGTTATAAATTAACACTCTTCATATGTTATGAATTATAACTCAACTCTTAAACTGTTTCATTATCTTTAAGGTAATGTAAGGTCTAGCTTCAGCGTGATTGATGAACTAAAGCAACTACTTTAACAGTAAGTCTGAACTCACCTGGAAGACTGGTATGGAGGGAATCTTGTAGAAGATGAGGGGTGCAATCAGGCCATAACATTGCACCACAGCCTGCAGGGCCAGGTTTGATTCATTTAGCCAACCAGCCAGCTCTATTGCCACCAGCATCTTCTCACATTCTTTCAGGCGGCTGATCTGTATACATAAATAGGTGGTAATAGTGAACATTCTGTCCCATTATGAAGATGGTACAGCTTGTTACCAGTGCAAACCTGATTCAAGTTGCTGTCTCTGTAGTGAAACTAAGTAGGGACAACTCCCCAATTATACAGATGAGAAAAGCAGGTATTAAACAAATTCAAGACTAGTTAATCTGTATCATTAGATGCACAAACTTTATATTGTCTTAAAAAACAGTTGGCATTCATACACATTCCTAATTTCATTGATACTATTGTAGTGCTTGGTTAATTTAAAACAACATTTTTTTAAAAAAATAGCATCACACAAGGTATTTTTTCTTGTTTCATTCGTTGCTGCTTGCATATATAAAATACATAAAAAAAAACAGTTTGAGGAATCAAAAGACTGCAAAGCTTGGTAAATTGATCACGACAACATAAGCGGGCTATGACTTTGGCATAAATCCTGGTAAATAATTAGTATTACCTGTCCTTTGTAGAGGGGTCCCTTATCACAGAGGACATCACAGAAAAGTTTGCCCTCCCTCACATTGATGTCTACACTTATAAACATACTGGTCAGGAACAGCCTCAGTATCACAGGAGACGATATACACACTATCTTTTGGTTCAGTCTACAAGTTGAAACATTTCAAAGTTTGAAGAAGCCACATTGCCAGGTTTTGTAGTAATATTATTATCTAAAAATTACAGTATGTGAAATGTCCATAAACTAATGACCATTGGCTATTATTATATTTTTTCAAACTTAGTAGCTTGAAAGTAACCAAAACACAAAAATGAATAAATGAATGAATTAATTAATTCATCATTTTTCTCTCATCCTTCTTTTAAAACTCAATTATATATAGGTCACTGTGTATTGAGTGATCTCCTTCTAGTATTTCTTTATCAAAATATTTACAGTAAATATTTTAAAAAATGTGTTATCTCCCTTTGGTATTTCTTTTATTACATTCCATGGTTAAAATGCATTCTTCACTATTAAACAAAAAAAAATGTAATTCTAACAACTTTAGAACAGAAGATTTTATTTTGAAGGCTAAGAGCTAAACTAGCCTATTGCCTTCTCTATCTAAATGGAGTTAGACTTGTTTTGCACTAAGTCCTTGATTTAAAAGATAAACAATGTTTACAGGCCACATGTATGTAAACATGCATTTTTAACTGAATAAATCAGGGCTACCACATGTTTTATAATCAATCATCCACTGAAACTATACTGGGGAGGGTCGTAACTTATATGACCCATTCCATTTGCGTAAAACATGGCAATAAAATATGTTTAAACTTGGAAACTTGAAAAAGTAAAAATATTTTCGACAAACCTCATTAACGTGAGTTTGAAGTCATTTTCATTGGAAGTTGTATAAGTAACTCCCTCTGGTGGTGGTATTTCAGCGATAAAGTGATCCCATAACACACCTGAAGCTTTACGCGAAATATCATAGCAACCAATTTGGTAGGATATCTGCAACAAAGATGTGAAAAATACCATTCATTTTCAGATTTACAATAATACAGTCCAAAAAAGATATAAGGTAAACATGGGTATTCATTTTTATCAACTTGTTCATTCCTTATCTATTGTGAAACTAGTTCTTACAATTTAGACATATCAGGGATAGTATTCACCAACAATTCTTAAGACTATTCTGAGACTTGAACTCAAGAATGAATTTTGACAAATACACTTACAGATCAATTTTTTAAGGGCCAAAATTTGTAAGCATGCAGGGACGCCTAATATAAAGTCAAATAAACTCTCACAATTACTCTATCTGTCACGGTAAACTAGATATCTATGGTTGAAATTTAGATATTTAAGCTCAAGTCTAAGAATATTCTCAAGAATTGTAGGTGAATATTACACCAGGTTTTCCTTGTATTGGTAGAACCGGTGTAGAAAGAACACAAAAATAGCCGTCTTGGAGAATCGAACCCATGGTCCTCTGATGGTGGGTCTACTCACTCCAAACATCGGTATCATTAAATATCTTAAAATATAGGTACACCTAACAGCATTTACTCACCATCACTTGCTAGTGAAAGGAAAATAATATAAACTGTCTTATGAAGATCAAAAATTTTACATGGATTTATCTTAAGTTCACTGGTAGGATTTGGACCTCTAGTACTCTCTGTGAAGGAATATGACATTACCTGACTAAGGAAGGCCCAGGTGGTAAGTACAGGTAGAGGATGAATGGCGAGGATTGGTCTTGTACTCTCACCAACACTGTCACCAATCAACTTGCCCTCTGCTGTGTAGGCCGCCACAGCAAACACGTACCTCTCACTGGCCTTGAGTCCAGACACCCGCAGTTCCTGGTGATGGTACGGTACCTAAAATAAATAAATTGTACGTTATGGTAAAAGAAACTTCCATCTCTGTTTTTAGATCATTCAATTTCTTTACTAGAAATGTGTCTGTTGACACGAATGCCCCCATTGTTGACCAGAAACCAATATTTTTAAAAAATTATGTTGAAAAGGGACAATAACTCATGTAAAAATAGACCGATGTTGACAAATACCCAACTTGACCTGTATTTCATAATTATAAAGCTGAGCAAAAAATATTATTTAAACACATAGACCCCTTCAGAAGTCATTAATTAGAACCAATCTTTTACCTCAGACAAACATACAAATGGACAAAGCAAATGACTGGGGCATAAAAAAGGCTGGTACTAAGAATTGACTGACTCGGAGCCAAACAATGTAGACCAGGCCTTGTAGTCTGATCTAGGTCTACAGACTTAATGTATACTTAAGTGACTGAGACCACAGGGTGGTCTAGTGGTAGAGCATATGTCTCACATGCAGAAGGTCATGGGTTCAATCCCCAGCCGGGTCATACCAGACTTTAAAAATGGTACTAGAAGCTTCCTGGCTTGACGCTCAACATTTAGAGGAGAGTTCTAGGTCTGGTCGGCCCGGTGTCAGTATAATGTGACTGGGTGGGGTATCATACCATGTTTCTATGGCATGATACTCCAGTGTGACAGCGCTTAGAATACTGTCTCAAGTAGACACCGTCACAATATGACTGAAAAATTGTTGAAAGTGACGCTAAACACCATACAACAACAAAAAAAAACTTAAGTGACTGAAGAAATATTTTTGAAATGATTGATCTTGGTAATAAAACAGTTATTCTGTACCTGTTCTCCAGTTCCAATAAAGTAGTAGTCATTAAGTCTGGCCTTCACATTACTTCCTGTTGCGTTTCGGGCAAATATTCTGTACCAGGCAATCTGAGGTGGAAAAGTATTAACATCAATATAAATATATGCATGGGAACATTATACTATTTAAGTTAAAATCAGTAGTCTTCCTCTCATCTGAGAAGTCAGACCTGGTTATCTCAGTTGGTAGCGAGTCTGACTATAAATCCAGAGTTCGTGAGCTTAAATCCCCGCCCAGCCACAGTCTGGCTGCTGATTCAGGTCGGAAAGTTACTTGATGAGATGGATCCTTTCTAATAGTATAAGTAAAAATAAGAAAACTGCCAATATTGGAATTAGTAAAAAAAACATATCATAGAAATGTGTCCATATGGTATGGATGCCTCAGTTACATGTAAGTCAATATCACCAACAAATTTAAGTTGAAAAAGGGTCACTCTGGTAGAATTTGAATGCTTTTTGCAAATATTGAATATAAGTTGAATTTTATAATTTTACAAATATTAATTTAATACATAGACCCTTTCAAAAGTTAATGATCAGAAAATATATATATATTGAACGCCGTATAGTATAGTCCAATATGAATCCTGAAGGAACTCCATGAGAAATAGGAGCAGCTTTATGCTTAGTATTTCCTACTTTTACATGCTGCGTCCTGTTATTAAGATATCATCCAAACAACTTTAGGGAAATTTCAGTACAATAATAGATATTTTCGGTATAATAGTTTGTGATCAATAACATCAAAGTTTTTTTTCAATTCCAAAAATACTACTCCATTTACGTTCCGTTTATTCATTGCTTGCATTAAGAAAAGTAACATTAAGATACTGCTCTTCATATAAACAGTTTGGTTTTTACCTTTTGTTCTGTACTTGGTTTCCATGGAGCTGGTCGGAACACCATCGAGTGGTCAGTCCTTGAGAGGAGTATAGGGGGTGGGGGAGCACGCCCCTCCGTCACCTGATCATCAGTAATACCCGTATTATCCAGGTATGTACGCTTCTCCTCCATCTGGGACTTCTGTATACATGTCACAGCATTCTGTAAACAATCACACACAATCATGTTTCATTTGAATTTTTTCATACTTTCTTAAATATTACTCCAACCTGACTTGTTTCACCAACATTTTATCTATGGTAAATACTTAAAAACTTAATTTTGACTGGTTACTCATCTTTTATATAATGAATATCAATGAAAACATATGCAGTTTTAAAGGAACCAGTCTAAAATCATGATCACCTGGATGCTGTAAAGAAAATGCTCATTTTCTTAAACTATAAAATATCAAATTTTTTTTGTTCAAACAATCTCATCTTCTTTAAACATAAAGGATAAAAAATACATTACTAAGGTTACCTCCAACAACTTCTTCTGCTCCTTGGAGACCCTGCCTTCTCCAGACATCAAGTAAGCCTTCTGCATGTACAAGAGAGCCTTCGATAAATTGTTTTTGTTGGCACGTCCAAGTAGCTCCTCTGTTTTTTCTACATATGAATCAACCAAGGATCTGTCACTGCCCTGAAACCATGAAAAGTGTTATATAACAGATGCATTATTTTTATACTCTTTCTTGTTGGATATTATTAGCAATTTTGTACATCAATTACAACCATCTTGCTATAATAATTATAATAAAGCTAAACTACTCATATTTGATAGGGAGTATTTCAAGAACAGTACACAATACTTTTACTCATTTTAGTCAACTATCATTTAAAATTTTCTCAGATTTTGTTTAAGATACATGAGGTCCAAAAGGTTTTAAAAGAAAAGAAATTACTGCACAAAAAAACAACCATCAAAAAAACATTGAGTATGGTAAATATTTCATTCAGATGGTTTCATTGTTTCAGAGAAGTCATTTAAAGATAAAGTGGACTCATTTTTTAAACAAGTGATAACAGACCTGTCCCGGGTTGTCAATCATACAAGTTGATAATTCAATCAGCAATCAGTATTGTTTCCTAGACTGCCATTTTCTTTAGACAAGCTAACAGTCTCTCTAAATAACACTATATTGTATTTACTTGGACAAACAACACCATGTTGCCAGTAGACAGAGTGATAGTCACTCTCGCGTCAGGTCAATTGGCTATGGCAGCTGAGAAACAGGACAGTAATCTAACATAACACTTTATACTGATCTAGTCATTTAAATGAACTTACAAACTGCATCCTGGAGCAGGTTCTACGTTTGAAAGGTTTAGGCAAGTTGTTACTTGGCTCTGCACCCATCTGCTCCAGCTTGAGACACACACGATGGTACATCAGTATCAGCTCCAAGTGTAGGTCCTTGATTGTGTTCCACACAGCCGTCGCACTTCCTCGCAAGCTCTCGGGCAGGATCTCATCACGATTGATGTGCGTGTCCTCTGTCACTTCTCCGTCACGTCGTATATCCGGGGTGAACAGCTCCTGGTTCAACTCCTATAATCATTAAAATATACTCAAAATATCAATATGAAGTTAATGATCAATAGACAGTGGCAGAGAACACAATGGTGAAAACTAAGTAGGATTATGAAATAAACGGAATATTGAAGAAGTTATAATTAAATAAATGATGTCCAATGTTCGATTTCAAAAATAGACAAACATGTTTTATTTAAATTTGTAGGCACAGAAATCATGAAAATAAAAACATTTATTTTAATATTGAAATAACTTCTTATTTACATTTATTTTCAACTTATTGCAACTTTTAAAGCTCAAGGCTGAGTTGTCCAATGCTCTGTTAGCTTAATGCCCAGTTAGAAATTTTATATGTTCAATATCATTAAAATTTTGAAAAAGTTTTCATATCAAGTTCAATGGGTTATAAAAGTAGAATGACATTTTTTTAAGATTTTCAGTACTGGTAAATTGTTACATTGTCACATAAATGTAATATTAAATCTCAAAATATCATAATTCAAAAATTGGTATTACTGTGGTGTTATACTAATAGTGCTTTGAGCAACTAAGTCAAGAGATCTAATAAAAATCTCTAGAATCCATTTCCTGGGTAGAACCATTATGTATATGTTATTTTTGAGAGGTCATCGATCACGACAAGGATCAAACTCATGAACTTTTGGAGTGAGTGGCCAACATATTATCCATTACACCACAACACTTCTGGTATCAACCATCAGGATATATGCCATAACAAACATATCAATGATTACATGGACAGTTTGTGTAATACGTCCAGTACAATTATCAAAGGAATTATAATTTATACTACTAGCCTAATGTGACTTCCAGGAAGTAAAGTAGCTCAGCCAATAACCCCAATTACTTCTCAAAAATAAAATTTCAATTTTTAGGGATTATCAATTTCTTCCTGATTAAGGCCTTCATCCCAATCATCTAAGGTGACTGGTATAAGCTTATATTATAATTTAGCTCAATTTAAAATCCATGTAGACAGTTTACATGGTGGTTTCATCTTGCCAGCATTGGTTTAAAGTTTGTTTTGAGAGAATTGGTTTAACACTATTTTCAACACATTAACTTTATACCAATTTATATCAGCTTGATATGGAAGTAAGACCAGAGCTTGTATGACCGCTCTCTAGTCCATTTTCTGGGTAGTACCAGTACTGAGTGTTGTTTTTGAAAGACCAACAGGGGGATCAAACCTGCTACTCTAGGATGAGCGGCCAACAATCTATCCATTGCACTACCGCCATGCTTCAACATATTTCAAATTATATATGGCATATCCAGTTTTATTGGTGGAAGAAGACCTCAGAATGAATATACTTGAACCTACCACCTCAATGGTGAGAGGTAAGTGATCTTGAAAAGGTACCTTAGACAACTAATTATGCAATAACTGCTATGCTTTATTTGACATTGTTTTCAATTTTCTTTAGTGCTATCACAACATTGTCTGGCTTTATACTTATTTTTATAGTGATGAAATATCATGTGACAGATGGATGTCAAAATACCCCACCCAGTAATGATACATTCAATTATATGCATTCTATATCAGAACTATATTCATCAGAAAGAATCCTATAAAAAGCAATTAAACATTTACATATGAATTAATTTATAAAGTAAATGTTGTTCTTTTAGCATTGTTAATCATATTAATTTTATATACAGAATTAATAATTATTGCATAGAAAAATTAATAAAATACACTAATACAAAAATTAATAAAATACATATTAAATACACCTAAAGTATGTTACATCATTGCAAACACACACGCAAAACATACACACAAAAAAAGCTTTTTTGTCAGCAAATTTATTAATTCATTTAGCAGATAAATCAAACTAATTTGGAATAATTTCAAACCTTGCTTTTAAGAGTCTATGGCATATTTACAGTATCATGGGCAGTAATACAGTGAAATGATCAACCATAAGTGTGTTTTTTTAAAGTTGAAATATTGTTTTAAAAGCAATTTTCCATTGAGACATCTGATGTATTCAACTATCAATTAAATGTTCCAGTTTTAATATTATAGAACCATTCCAGGACATGTCAGGAGCAGAGAACCAAAATTGAGGGAAATCCAGCTTTTAGGATTATAGAATCATTCTAGGGCAAAATTGTCAGAAGCAGAGAACCAAAATTGAGGGTAATCCAGCTTTTAGGATTATAGAACCATTCCAGGACATGTCAGGAGCAGAGAACCAAAATTGAGGGAAATCCAGCTATTAGGATTATAGAATCATTCTAAGACAAAATTGTAAGAAGCAGAGAACCAAAATTGAGGGTAATCCAGCTTTTAGGATTATAGAACCATTCCAGGACATGTCAGGAGCAGAGAACCAAATTGATGGAAATCCAGCTTTTAGGATTATAGAATCATTCCAGGACATGTCACGAGCAGAGAACATAATTGAGGGAAATCCAGATTTTAGGATAATAGAGTAATTCCAGGAAAAGTCAGGAACAGAGAACCAAATTGCGGGAAATCTAGCTTTTAGGACTATAGAACCATTCCAGGACATGTCAGGAACAGAGAACCAAACTGAGCGAAATCCAGCTTAATGATTATAGAATCATTCCCGACTGCATGTCAGGAACAGAGAACCATATTGAGGAAATCCAGCTTTTAGGATTATAGAACCATTCAAGGATATGTCAGGAACAGAGAACAAAACTGAAGGAAATCCAGCTTTTAGGATTATAGAATCATTCCAGACTGCATGTCAGGAACAGAGAACCAAATTGAGGGAAATACAGCTTTAGAATTATAGAATTATTCATGGCTGCATGTCAGGAAAAGAGACTCAAATTGAGGGAAATTCAGCTGTGGGATTATAGAACCATTTAAGGACATGTCAGGATCAGAGAACCAAATTGAGGGTAATCCAGCTTAAGGATTATAAAACCTTTCCAGGAATGTCAGGTGCAGAGAATCAAATTGAAGGAAATCCAGCTTTAAGAATAGTATGATACCCCACCCAGTCACATTATACTGACACCAGGCCGACCAGACTTTGAACTCTCCTCTAAATGCTGAGCGTCAGGCGAGGAAGCTTCTAGTACCATTTTTAAAGTCTTTGGTATGACCTGGCCGGGGACTGAGCCCACGACCTTCTGCATGCGAGGTGGACGCTCTACCACTAGACCACGCCATGGTCTCGGTTTGAACAAACACCAAAGAGCCAACTAATTGACATCTCTCCCCAGGAATACCCCATGTTGCGAGGAGCATTTATTACTCTGTGTGTAGGTGCAGGCAGCGACTTAATACTGGTACGGGTCAGTAACTAAAATGCATTATGTAATAGAAATACTTGAATTCAAAGGTCACACTAAAACATTTGTTTCTTCTAAAATTCGTTTTTAACGAAATTCAGTGTCCACCAATATTTCCTTGAATCAAAAACAACGAAAATTAATACTGATGAAAATTAATGATTTCACAGTATGTAGAATTGGTGACAGCACCACCTGGCCCACATGGTACAGAATGCAAATATCACACCTGTTGGTATATATCAATTTCCTTTAAAAAAATAATCTCCCCTTTTTTCTGGCAGACAAATAAAACCCTTATAATTTTGATTAAATCAAAGTCGGACAACATTTTAGTACAAATATAAGCATAAACAATAATAACAGTCTAACAAAGTTTAGCAACTATTCTTAGTTACTGGACAACACAATTATTAAAACATGATAGCCCAAAAAATTAACATTTTATAACATAAGGTACAATTAACACTAAACATATAAAAATCTGTGTCTATACTTGTATGTTTTTTTTAACTACAACACATGTAATTCACATGTATTTAGCACGCATTTGTCTACCTTTCTTTGAGCTAGAACATGCTGCAAAATCAAACACAAATATCATGTGATAAAATAGAAACGATTTAAGGATTAGTCATCATGCTGGAATAAAGAATTCTGATGTTTACATGAACAAAACATTTTAACCTCCTTAGAAATCTGATATTTACATGAACAAAACAATTTAAACTAAATGGAAATCTGATATTTTCATGAACAAAAAACTTTAACCTCCTTAGAAATCTGATATTTTCATGAATAAAAAACTATAACCTCATTAAAATTCTGATATTTTCATGAACTAAAAAACTTTAACCTCAGAAATCTGATATTTTCATGAATAAAAAACTATAACCTCATTAGAAATCTGATATTTTCATGAACAAAACACTTGAACCTTCTTGAAAATATGATATTTTCATGAATAAAACGCTTGAACCTACTTGAAAATATTGTATTTTCATGAACAAAACACTTAAACTCCTTGGAAATCTGATATTAACATGAACAAAACACTTTAACCTCCTTGAAAATCTGATATTAACGTGAACAAAACACTTAAACTCCTTGGATGTCTGATATTAACACGAACAAAACATTTTCATCACATTGGATGTTTTCCATCATATGCAGTAACAAAGGTATAGCCTGCTTACACTTAAGCATATTTCTATCATATTCAGTAACAAAGGTTGAGCCTGCTTACACTTTAGCATATTTCTATCATATTCAGTAACAAAGGCAGAGTCTGCTTACACTTAAGCATATTTCTATCATATTCAGTAACAAAGGCGGAGTCTGCTTACACTTTAGCATATTTCTATCATATTCAGTAACAAAGGCGGAGCGTGCTTACACTTAAGTATATTTCTATCATATTCAGTAACAAAGGTGGAGCCTGCTTACACTTAAGCATATTTCTGTCATATTCAGTAACAAAGGCGGAATCTGCTTACACTTTAGCATACTTCTATCATATTCAGTTACAAAGGTGGAGTCTGCTTACACTTAAGCATATTTCTATCATATTCAGTTACAAAGGTGAAGCCTGCTTACACATAAGCATATTTCTGTCATATTCAGTAACAAAGGCGGAGCCTGCTTACACTTTAGCATATTTCTATCATATTCAGTAACAAAGGTGGAGCCTGCTTACACTTAAGCATATTTCAATCATATTCAGTAACAAAGGCGGAGCCTGCTTACACTTAAGCATATTTCTATCATATTCAGTAACAAAGGCAGAGCCTGCTTACACTTAAGCATATTTCTATCATATTCAGTAACAAAGGCGGAATCTGCTTACACTTAAGCATACTTCTATCATATTCAGTAACAAAGGAAGAGTCTGCTTACACTTTAGCATATTTCTATCATATTCAGTAACAAAGGCAGAGCCTGCTTACACTTAAGCATACTTCTATCATATTCAGTAACAAAGGCAGAGTCTGCTTACACTTTAGCATATTTCTGTCATATTCAGTAACAAAGGCAGAGCCTGCTTACACTTAAGCATATTTCTATCATGTTCAGTTACAAAGGTGAAGCCTGCTTACACATAAGCATATTTCTATCATATTCAGTTACAAAGGTGGAGCCTGCTTACACTTAAGCATATTTCTATCATATTCAGTTACAAAGGTGGAGCCTGCTTACACTTAAGCATATTTCTATCATATTCAATAACAAAGGTATAGCCTGCTTACACTTAAGCATATTTCTATCATATTCAGTAACAAAGGCGGAATCTGCTTACACTTAAGCATACTTTTATCATATTCAGTAACAAAGGCAGAGTCTGCTTACACTTTAGCATATTTCTATCATATTCAGTTACAAAGGCGGAGCCTGCTTACACTTAAGCATACTTCTATCATATTCAGTAACAAAGGCAGAGTCTGCTTACACTTTAGCATATTTCTGTCATATTCAGTAACAAAGGCAAAGTCTGCTTACACTTTAGCATATTTCTATCATATTCAGTAACAAAGGCAGAGCCTGCTTACACTTAAGCATATTTCTATCATATTGAGTAACAAAGGCAGAGTCTGCTTACACTTAAGCATATTTCTATCATATTCAGTAACAAAGGTGGAGCCTGCTAACACTTAAGCGTATATTTATATCATATTCAGTAACAAAGGTGGAGCCTGCTTACACTAAGAAACAAATTTGTTACATCAAAGTGAAATCATTGAAGTTTAAAAGCTTGTAACTTGTAGAGTTACAGGAAGTTTAAAGTTATAAAATTAAAAGTGCTGTATACAGTAAATATTCAAAAGTGCTGGATGAGTCTGTTAGGATTTTACAAATGTGCGCTGTTTAATCACATACAAGGAAAGACATATATAAAAATATCAATGACATATTTGTTGGTGATAGTGCTGGCAAACTGGCAAAACATTTGGACTTAGAACCTAGAAGCAAAAATATTGCAATAAAAACAAATTTCTCACTAGAGGAAGAAAAGTTTTTACAATAAAATAATGAGTAAAATTGTTATATGAAATTTATAAATGTAAGAGAAATTTGAAGAGAACTTTTTGAAAAATAAAATAACTTACTAAAAGTATCGTCTTCAAGGTAAAAATATAGATTTGATCAAGTTTACGAAATGATATAATTTTTTAACAAAGTTTTAAAAATCAACTAAATGAACTTCATGGGCCTGTATAAATATATGGTAAGCCTTAGGTCACAGTAACTGACCAGAACATGGGACAAGCCTTATCACATAATGATAAAAACTTAAAATTTCAGGTCAGACATAAAAATTAAAATTTATCCTTAATGATTGGAAATTATTGTTTATGGATATACAGACTGGTCATCCAATACGAGGTTATGTCTTTATTTTTCTTCAACTTCAAACATAATTTTTACAACAAAAATAATAAATGATCACGTGAAAATAATAGTGCAGTCACTAGCCATTGCCATAAACAAGCTGTACAGTCTAATACATTATATATTGTATTATAGTAAAAACTAAGTCGTCTGCAAAATAAAACATGTCCATCGTCGCCGATGTTCATCTTTTTGTGTCATTTCCCGGAAGTTAAGCTATTCTGTACAGGCATATAAATAAAAAACATCAGCAGCCATGCTATTAATTATATATATGTATATGAGCTAGAATACATGTACCTCCATACTGCAATCTTTGTCACTCGAGAGCTTGTTACTGAAGGTGATCATCCTCACACAGTTGCTTGTTACAAAAGTTTTGCACAACCAGATGTATACATGTATATTCTAAACTTGCAAACAAATGAATGAGAAACTTGCCAGCTAGGGTGGTATTCACCAACTATTCTTAACAATTGTCTTAGGCTGGAACTCAAGATTTAATTTTGAAAAAAAACAACACTATTAGCGACCATTTTTGGAGACCAAAATTTGCAAGCATGTAGGGACACCATATAATATAACCAAATTAACTCTCACAATTTAGAATTATTCTATTTGTCATGGTAAACTAGATATCTAGGATTTTCAAGCTTATGTCTAAGAATATTCTTAAGACTGGTTGGTGAATACGACCCCTAATCGGGATTTATATTATCTAGATCTCAGTCACTTATTTACACTATTCTTTGCTATAATAAAATGATCAAAAACCAAGAATGAAAGAATACATTTCAGCAATGTATCTGTATTGCATTCACCTCTTTTTCAATGTTTCATTAAGTAATTAATCAATTCAATCACATCAAATGCAATTTTATTTATTTTTCTGCATACATCTGATTGATCAAGATTGAGTTGTTATAGAAGTTGATCACATTCACTTGGGAGCCTGCACTTACCACCTTCTCGGCATCACTTCTCATGCTCCGAGTTTCTAGATTTTCTGAAGGGGTGGGAGAATTTTCCCTGTGGGACTCATGAATTGTGGGTAAAAATGGGTCATTAATTCCCATTAGTTCAAGGGGGAGTTTGTCAGGGGGGAGAATATTCTGTAAACAAAAGCCACATAACATTTCAGACTTGAAAACGAAAACATCTTTTGTACATTTAGTTTAAACTTATTTATTTTACCTCGATTATGAAACAAGTTATTACAACTTAGACAAATAGCGTTTGAAGTCTTCCTGTGTAGAACCAGTACTAAGCATAAGCAGAAAAAGTGTCCTGCTTTAGAACACCATACATAGCTGTGGCAGAAGATTGAACCCACAACCCTCTGATCATGGGGTCGATGCTCTACCACCAAACTACTAGCTCCATATTTTTGTAAATTTATGTCAACATATCATATAATGTCTACTGCATTAACATCTAAATATACAAGGAATCCAAAGTTCAAAACACCTAAAACGCACATAAAATAGATCATATCTGTTAGCAGCAGATGATTATCAAATGTATCCTTGTAATAGCCTACCGTATACCCTCAAATAAATGCTCCCCCCTTATAAATGTTCTCACCCAACTTTTAAGGAAAATAAAATGACTGGACACTCTGGAAGTTACATGTACATTTCAATTCCTGTTTAAATATTTTAAAGTTGACTATACTGGCATCATCTTTTATGGCATTTTACACACATTTCATTCAAAATTTTAATTTTGATTTTCTCGATTTTTTGCAGAATGCACTGCCAACAGGGGGTAGTTTATTCAGTGGTATACGGTATATCCAAATACTCTGGGTCGCAGACCAGCTAATGTAACTACAGTTACCATGGGAACTTAATACTCGGGGGTCAAGCTTCAATTCCTTTACAGTAACATTATTTGAATTTCAATTAATTTTCAGTATTTATATCAAAAACATTTTTTTGTGAGTTATTATTATATTTAAAGTTAACATTTTTTAAGTTTTACAAATTTGAATGGATTTAAGATTCATTTTTTGACAAAAAATCTTGTAATAATTATAGAATATTTGCACTGACAAAACCGTCATAAACATAGTGGTAAAGGCAAACGTTTATGATGGTTATGTCTGTAATTATTATCAACTGTAGATAACTGTACCTTCAGAGAATCACTAGTCATATAAACATAAATTAACAATATTTAACTGAAACTTGCTATAGATCAAAAGTAGAAATAGCCACCCAGTGAGAAGGTATAATTCTAAACAGTGATATAAACTGACTTAATTTTTATACACATACATGAATACATATTACTGACCTTTGCCCAGCTGACATCAGCAATAGATTTTCCATCAGAGAGAGCCACAGCCTGTCGAGCAAATGACACATTTTGGAGACCCAACTCTAGAATATCTCTTGCTTGCAACAGCTGATTACGGGGGTTAACAGCCAGAAGTGATGAAGACAACATCGACGTACGACTGAAGTGTTGACTGCCATCTTGAGCACCCCCGAGATCCGACATGGATGAATCCTTCAACGGTGACTTCCCATCTGAGAAAATGTTGTATTCCATATATCAGAGTTGTTTATCATCTTGCAGATAAGGATTTTAGCAAAACCAGTAAATAATAATTGTTTGCTTCACTGAGTGACCACTAAAGTGTTATGCTCATAAATGGTGGCGCCACAAACATGCTAATTTCATATGTTAAATTAAATTGATATTTCATTGAAACCAACTATTTTATCTCTTTTTTTTTATATAGAAAATAGCTTTTAAAATTGAATATAATAATAATAATTCACTGATCTGGAAAATTTATTAAAAAAAATAATATGAAAACATACATGTACTTTTTTCACCAGACTATATGGTAGATTTTTTTTTAAGGGGTTAACACCATTTCTGACACAAATGTATATATATGGCATATTCATTTTATTGATGGAGGAAGACCTCAGAATGAATCTGAGTAGAACCACATGACCTTCTCCAAGTAATTCACAATTTTTTTGGAGCATCAGCAGGACTCGAATCTACAATCCTAGCAATGAGAGATAAGTGAAAGATAGTGTTTAAGTTATAGACCACTTGGTCATGGTTGACCATTTTACCGAAGAATTCTATAATTCCAGTTAAGTTTAAAATGAAACCTGACTGGTTTACCAAATTACTATAAAACATGCACAAATTGTCACTATATAAACACACACACAAAAAAAACTACCAATGTAAATTGTAATAAATCTATTACCATTAACACCTTATTAAAAATATTATCGGACAAAAATATAAGCATAAAGTTACAACCTATATAAAAATTATTTTTGAAATTTTCAACATATTCTAAATCAAAGAGCATGCCGACAAATACCTGACTACAAATATAAACACAGACAAAATTGCAAGGACATTCTGTGAGATGCGACGTTTATGTTACCTCTGGTTTGGGAGACTGATCGGGGTGATGGTACGAGAACATCTTTACCAGGTGACGGAGTTCTCCACCGCTCTACCACAAATTTTCTGCCTTGATTACATAAGTAGGTGAGGAAAGGTTAGTAGTGCAAGAGTAACAGTTAGTAACATTTCAAGCAGAATTGACCTAACGCAGGCTGTCATTAAAACAAGTCAATAATCTACTTCTCCATTTTCCTTAGACAGACAAACTATGTCTAAGTAAACAATACCTTGTATTTACTTGGACAAACTATGCCACGTGACAAATGGGCAGAGCAATAGCTGTTCTCGCGTTAGGTCAATAAGTGAGGTGAACAAAATAGCAACCAGTCAGAATAATTATATTTAATATGAAATAACAAGTAGAAAAGTAATGCAATGAAATGATACAAAAAATATAAAATGTCTCCAAAGATCTATGTCCCATTCTGAAAGATTAGAGCATAACTAGTCTATCTACATCCTTACTGTTTACTTAGCCTAGTTCTGCAGCTAGCCCTCAACTCTAACTTTCAGTCGTTGTTCACTTATCTGTTTGAAACTTATTTGTTTCACATCGATTATGAAACAAGTTTTTATAATTCAAGCTCTAAGTCTTCCTTGATAGCACTAAGTATATGCAGATAAAGTGTCTTGCTTAAGGACATCACACATAACTGTGGTTGGGGATCAAACCCACGACCTCCAAATGTTGGATCCGATGCTCTACAACTGGCCCATGGGCTCCACATATATAAAATACATGTACATTTAATATTAAAGTTAATTTGGTCTTTAAAAATGGGCAAAATTACACAACAGCACTGTACCTAAATGACTGACAGGGTTGCTTAATGATTCATTTCACTATTTTAGATATTAGTTTTGCCATTATAAACATGCAAAGCCATGCAATTACATGTGTACAACTTTTAATGATTGAGCCATTTGTTGCATGTTCTACAAATACCCAAGGATTACTGTTACCAAGTTTTATTGAAATCAGTCGGGTACTTTCAGAAGAAAAGTCAGTGAATATTTATAGAAAAATAAACCACATATTGATTAGGACATCAATGAAATATCCATTTTTTTATGGAAAGATTCTGTCAAAACTGCTTCAGTATGTGTCTATAAATAATACGATGAGTTTTACATCGATTGCTCATTACTGAATCTGTCTTCGCCTCAATCAGTAAAAGGTGTACATATATGCAGAAATATTACATAGTCACTTTAACAGTTAAAACATGAAATGACCAGTGTGGCAGCTTAATTATTCTATCTGCTCCATAGAAATGTACAGCGTTTTATACATGTAACATGAACTAAATAAGTAAGAATACATTCTGAAAGGGATACAGAAGTTTTTACTAATCACAGTTTGAATGTAAACGTATTATTCTGAAGCTGAAACTGTCTTTTTATGACTTTCTTAATATATACATTTTCTACTGCCAAATTTAAAATAGGATTCTTTACTGTCTATTTCATCCTACATATATCATTTTTTTTTCTTCAAAATAATTTTTTTTTTTTATATATCTATATATTTTTAATCCTTTTTGTTTGCACATGGTCCAAAAGGAGATATAAGTATGTACTAGAGCTCTGGCATAACTACCTATACATGATGAGACAATATAATTTGTAAGAGTAGGAGAGAAAGACAAATTTTAAAGGAGAATATAGCCAGTGTCTTCTTAGTGCTCAGTGAACATGCATGGTAAGACAGTGTTGTTAAGCTAACATTATGATTATTGCCTAACAAAATGTCAAAATATTGTTATTTCCTCTATAGAAATTTAAGAAAAAACTAGCATGAATGATAAAAAGATTCAAGGTACTCAGGGTGTTCCTATCAAATTTTTTGACACCTGACATTCACATCAACTTCGCCATAATGATTAGATGTAAAGGGAACACAAATTATATTTTATCTGTATATATCACAGGAAGTTAAAAAATATTATTTAAAACAATTCTGAATAAAAACTTATTTTTTTATAAGTAAAAAACGCTGAAAATCGTCCAAAAAATACATACCAGGGGGCACTGTTAACAAGAATCTCCGGTACTATATTTAAAAAAAGAAGCTAAAACCAAAGCTGAGACTTCATAGAACAAGTGTATAGATTTTTATCATTTATGCCAGATGTCAAAATATTTGATAGGATCACCGCAAAATAACTTAAATGTGCAGGAATATAATTATATGTGAGTATATTTAAGTAAGTGGTGATTTAGGGAATCATGTCATACAAACCCTCTATCTGATCCAGATGAGCGCTACTCTCCAGGACGAGGCCAAGTCTGAGGACAACCTCGGCAGTGAGAGCGGGATCCACGCTGCTTATACCACACCAACACAGCAACTGGTGAACCACATCCAGGATGAAAACCCACTGTAAAATATACATATATAGATAGTTTGTTATATAGTCAGTTTGGGTTTGTTTAAATATTTAGTGTCATTCCTATGCAACAGATGATCAGTTAATCTAACCATTCTTTCATGGGATCCTGGAAGGTTAACCAGTACTCAATCACACCCATCTCTGCTAGTAACTGATAACTTTACCACTTGAATCAGCAGTGAGAGATGATACCAATGAGATGCAATGTTGTATATAAATCGACACTGAATGTTGCTGGGCATGGATTCAAACTCATGACCCCTGGATTGACAATTACCCAAGCTACCAAATGAGATACGACTGGGCTCATATAAAATATATAAAGATATCCTGTTATACATTCAGATTACCTCTATAAGACAGTCAACTGTTTGAACCTGTTATAGTAAATACCTCTATTAAGCAGTCACCTGTAAGTTAAGTTATCAAAAAGAGGGCTATGATAGCCATATATTGGTCCTATGTGACAAAAGAGATCAAGAAAAAATAATATACTAGTATAACTAATGGTCGAGTCTGGCCAAAGTCCAATGATAAGTTTGGTGTTAAGAGTGCACACAAGGTAAATAATGTTATTCTTAATAATTCAAGAAGAAATCTTATGACTATATGACTACTAGGGAAATTGGATTAGGGTTACAATGAAAAATATTAGTGCTAGAGTGCATACAAGGCGAAACATTACAATTTTTTTACCATCAGAGAGACATATTTTAAGAATTTTTTCGTTTATTACAGTCCAGGGTTTTCATTTTAAAATCAAACAACAGATTGAAAGAAAAAACACAAATAAGGCTAGGGGTCAAGGTGGGAAAATGTTCAATGTTTCTGGAAAAACAACCGATCCATACCTGATTTTAACCAATGATTTCAATCGGCGATCGGTTAAAAATGAAAACCCTGCAGTCATTTAACTACTGTATAAGTTTGGTGAAAATACAATGAAAAAAAGCTGGTGCTAGAGTGCACAAAAGGCTAAAATACTGCTTTTTTTTTAGGACTCAACAGCCGCAACTCAGCCATAAATTATACGATTTGACGCGTTCTCCAAAACATTATAGTTATATAACCATTATGTAAGTTTAAAGGAATATCCAATAAAAAAAGGTTGTACACTATCAAATAATGCATGTTTTATAATCAAGGTCTGTAACTCTGATATAAACTATCACCAAAGCAGATGCATGATTTATACTTATTTTCTAAAGTATCACAATAATATGGACTATCTGCAGGTCCAGGATTTTGACCTTACCTTTGTTGGGTTCTCCATCTTACTGAGATATTTTGGATTATCCACAGAACCAGTCTGGTATTTCTGGAACACAGCTTTACATTTATTCCACAAGTACAGAGCCGCATCAACAACGATGTCCACCTCGATACTTTCAGGCTGAAAGTGAAAAGAGGAATGTCACCACCAAATCAAAGACGAATGCAATAATACTTAAGACATGACGACATCTCTTCTATAGTTTGTAAGGTATTAACACCAGACTCTGATAACTGTGCAAGAGGGATCAGATTATCGGTACCTTTCATGGGTTTGAGGTGCAGATGGAAAAATCCGTCTCAAGGTATAACTGTTTTGGTGGCAACAAGGTTTGCCGAATTGTAGGCAATACAGTTATCCCTAGAGATGGAATTTTTAATCTGCACCAAAAAGCCCATAAAAGGTACTTTTTCTTACATAAAACTGAAACTGTGTGATTTTTTAAATTTTTTATAGTAGTGCAAAGATACCATAGTATTTATAAATGAATACATCATAGCTCGAGTATTTATGAATGTATACGTCATAGCGAGGAGGGTAGTATAAGCACATGAAAGGGGTATAGGATTACCCTGTAACAAAACACAAAAAACCATGTCCTGTATAAAAGAATGATCACTGAACTATGAGTTTTACCTGCAATCATATGTCGACATGCTGAAGGACCGAGGTCTTGCCCAGATTCATATTCCCCAGTTTAAGGTTTTCCTCCGCCAATAAAATTATTTGCCATATAAATAACCTGTGATGTGTTGAAAATGGTGATAAACCGCCCTATTACCCTATTTAGTCATGATGAAATCTATATGTTATGGTGCAAAACACTTTTATATGTATTGTTATCTCTATTATGGTTTAAGTAACACAAATCTTGTAATAAAGACAGAAAAATGTTTCTAGTTTTGAATATAATATTGTTCATAAACAAACTTTCTTGCTTTTTTTCTTTTTATTCATTTTATTTTTAGCCCAGCTTTATCACTGAAGGCTTAGTCATGCTTATGACAGTGTGATCAAGTTGTGTAGTCTTGATCACCTCCAAAATGACTGTACACATCATGGACTACTTTTTTATTTCTAAAACTTCTTCTTTTTCCCCCTGTATTTTATATATGCAGCAAATCAAACAAAAAACAATAAATTGTGGACATTGTATTATGTCATTCTTAAACATATTGCATAAAACAACCCAAATATTATATAACCATCAAATTAGGAAAATTTATTAAAACCCAGCTATCATTACTTTTAGTATTTTGATTTATAAACGTTATCTTAAAAACTGTTTTACTATAATCTTTAACTTACAGAGAATTGTCCAGTGATGACAGACATCAAAATATCAGCAAGTTGTATCAATTCATCATTCATGTTGATGGACCTTGTTGACTGGGCTGTAAATTAGACAATTACTAAAGATATACAATGGCAACAAAATCTGATTGCTTTTGTTATGTAGCAACAGCCCATGACTGCTTACCTGGAACAGATAGGGTATGTCAATGACTATGCACTGTTTACTAGATACAGCTAGATCTTACCAATAACATGACTATTTTTTGTCAACAAGTCACAGTCAAACTGTATCTATAAATACAGACTGTGGCTGTAGAGTCAGACTGTGTCTATAAATACAGACTGTGTCTGTAGAGTCAGACTGTGTCTGTAAATACAGACCGTGTCTGTAGAGTAAGACTGTGTCCATAAATACAGACCGTAGCTGTAGAGTCAGACTGTGTCTATAAATAAAGACTGTGGCTGTAGAGTCAGAATGTGTCTATAAATACAGACATGTCTGTAGAGTCAGACTGTGTCTATAACTACAGACTGTCTGTAGAGTCAGACAGTGTTGATAAATACTAAGTGTCTCTGTAGAGTCAGACTGTGTCTGTAGAGTCAGACTGTGTCTATAAATACAGACTGTTTCTGTAACGTCAGACTGTGTTTATAAATACAGACTGTATCTATAAATACAGACTCTGTCTGTAGAGTCAGACTTACCTTGTACATACAATTCTTACCCACCAAGTACAGATGACATACTAATTCCTATTTACCTTGTACATATTATGATCTACTAATTCCTACTTACCAAGTACAGATGACATACTAACCACTACTTACCAAGTACAGATGACATACTAACCACTACTTACCAAGTACAGATGACATACTAACCACTACTTACCAAGTACAGATGGTGCCAAATCGTGATCTACATGATCTTCATCAATCTGTGATGTGGCCCGCTTGTGCTTGCGGCTACTCACAACTCGCTCCATGGCACCCAGTATCTGTAGACACTTCTCATCCCACAGATGCATGTCATCACTTACTGCCTGCAAAACAAAATGGCAGTGACTGTAATGACTGTACAACTAATTCATCATGTGGTTTATTTACTAATAGACTTGTTACCAGATGCTATAAAATCATTGTACAGTCAAACCTGTGTCAGTGGTCATCTCTATTAAGCAGCCACTTGTCTTAAACAGCCACATTTCCTATTTCTATGCTGTCAGAGCAAATCAACCTGTATTTAGCAACAACCTGTCTTGAAAGTCCATTTTTACTCTTCTCTTGACTGGCTGCTTAAGCAGGTGTTTATGTGTCATCAATATCTGAATGTGTTAAATATCATGTAGTAAGTTTGAATATTTAGCATCATTTTTATGCCATCGAGGGTCAAATGATGACCAGTTAACCTAACGACTCTTTCCATTGAATACTCTAGCACACCAATCTCCCTAAGTAATTGATATTTTTCCCATTTGAATCAGCAGTAAGGGATTAATGACAATAAGATGCAATATCATATATCAATCATCACAGAGACTGTGGACAGGTGGGTGGGAAATCAAACTCATGACCCCTGGATTGACAGTCAGACGTGCTACCATTATATTTTTTTCCAGTTCGGTCAGACAATGTTCATTTCCATGATCTTTTATGGGATACAGACTATAAAGTAAACTCTTGTTTTTATTAGTTTTGGACATGAATATATTTTTGTATTTGAGTATCAAAAAGAACATCATATGATTATATGTTATGATTTTCTTTTCGCAGAATTTATATTGTAGATAACAAGTATACAAAACAAAGTTTCCCCCATTAGCTCAATTGGTAACATGTCTGACTATCAATCAGTCATGAGTTTGAAAACACTGCCCAGCCACAGTCTGTGATGATTGTTATTCAACATTGTGTCTAATTGCCATTCATCTATCACTGCTGATTTAAGTGAGAAAGTTATCAGTTATTTGTGGAGATAGGTGTGCCCAAGTTCTGGTTTACCTTCCAGGATCTCAGGAGAGAGTAGTTAGATTAACTGATCGTTTGTTAGTCCTCGATGGCATAATAATGATACTAAATATTCAAACAAACAAAAAAAAACATTTTAAAACTGATCTTACCCTGAGGTATGCCAGAACAGTATCATTGAGAGATTCAAACACTTCCCACTGTTCAAAACAGAAAGCAAATTTAACAAGTTTTATGGCCCCGTCTATGGTCGCACCATCTTCACCTGTAATGACAAAGTAAGTGTTCTGAAATAAACAACTTTCCGACACAGTTGTATATACATTAAATTGAGACTTGTACAACTTAACAGAGTTCTTACAGAAAAAAGTTCTAACACAAAGTCTTAAAGGGAATATTATCAGGATGTTTCAAAATTTTAAAATTGGCTAAATCATTTTTTCCCCAATATTGCATGCCTATATATACTCACTGCAGACACCGTATTGCCAAAAGGATAACATGCCAAAATAATATATTGAAAAGGAATTTCCTAGCTTGAGCTATGTGCCTAGGTTAGACTAAAATTGCAACATATCTGTTGTGGTGTATTAAATGAGTCATGCAATTTCAATTTAATCCGTTATACAGGTTTACATGTTGAAAATATTGTTTCATCTAAGAAAAAATATGAATGATGATGCTAAGGTCATTAAGCAGTATTTAAGTCCTATTTAAGTCTATTTTTAGTTTAACACCCCAATTTAAATATTGATTTGTAATTTTTTTGTGAATTTGGCATACCTTACCATTTAAATTTTATTTATCAATGATAATGAAATGCTTTTAATCTATTTTAAACAGAATTTTATTTTTTAAAACACTTATAGCAATTTTTCCTGATGTACTCTCTTTAAAGGTCATTGGCCTTTCCCTGCAGACGTGCAGGTTTACGATTTTAGTGAAAAAAGTACCCAACTAACTCAGCTATATCATGCTCATTTGGAAATTGTTACCCACCTCCAAGTACTAGATTTTTTATAACCTCAGTTGTGTTAGAAATTGTGTAAAACCTTTAAACATGAGAAAATTATACATGTACGGTCAAACCTGTGCAAGAGGTCGCCTCTTTTGAGTGGAAACTTATCTTCAGCAGCCACATTTGCTTTTTCCCATTTCTATGCATACACAGCAAAATAACCTGTATTAAGCAACAACCTGTCTTAAAAGGTCATTTTCTCATTACATTGACTGGCTGCTTAAGACAGAGTATATGAGTTATAGTGTATAATAAAGCTTTTTAAGTTTTCATATAATATAGCAATTAATTAATTATCAATATGAGACTTAAATAAAGAAATATCTATCTACTAAACAAAAACCAAATATTACCTCTAGTTGCCATTTCAATGAGAGACTTTCCTGGTACAATGCCAGCTAGAGCTGGTATACCTACAGGACTGGTAGGTTTGGTCATACCAGCTCTGTGTCCAGCACCACCTGAAAAAAAATTGCAATATGTAACAACTTGCAATTTAAACAAATTAAAAAAAAATACACACAAAAAAATCTACAAATCTGTTATAAAACAAAATAAACCATTATTGGAAAGAAAAATCTACAACAGTTAACCAAAATTTTCTTGCACACCTGAGTTGCATTTCGCAAAAAAACATACAATGAAAATCTGTTGTAGAAGTAAAGTAAGAAACTTTTATAATATTTTTCTTGGTCATTGACAAGAATTTAAGATTTATTTTATAAAATATTCAATCTGAGGTTGGGTTAATCTGGATTTAATAATTCAAATATTATGAACGATACTTATTTAACGTTTATGACCTATTTTAATCGTAAGTTTTTTGTGTGAAATGTACACCAGATATTAAAGACATCAGCGGTGTAACCAGGGTGGAATGAAAAGGTTGTTATCTCACTCCAGAGATCTGCGCATCCAGGAAAAATATTCTATCATTGGTATACAGTATAAAAAGGAGACTCCAACACAGTATCATTGATTTGAAAGTTTAGTGGAAAAATATTAAAAAGTAGAAATGTGTCTGTTAACACGAATGTGTATTTAGGACAAGGATGCCTCTGCTATGTGTAAGTAAATATTACCAAAAAATTAAGTTGAAAAGGGGCGTTAAATCCTGTAAATGACTGATGTTGACCAATATTGAATTTGGTCTGTATTTTGTTATAATACAGGTTCAGGCGAATTATGAATTAAATAAATAGGCCCCTTCACAAGTTATTGATCGGACACCAATTTCTTACCTCGGACAAATACAATGAAGCCTCTGGCTCGAACATTCTTTTTTACGCTCGATATATAAATATTATGTCAAAGCGTTATAATTTTATAATCTCTCATTGATACTCGTGAAAGATAGCAGATTTATTCCCTTTTAACAAAATAACTCTTACAAGAGTTCCTCACATACATCGTTTTATAACACTTAAAATACAAAATAAATTCATGATAAATGTTATTTACATCTAGTGAAAGATTGTATGCTTCTGTAGAAATATCATGAGTTTTGAAAGTCGTAAATTATGTACATGTATGTTAAAAAAAACAGTTTACAGGTCAACATTGTTTTAAACTGTCAAACTGGCATTAAACCCCAATAAAAAACATTGATAATCAAAATTTGAGGGGAACATTTTCATAAACTAAGGGAAAAAACATGTTTTGTGGAGGGGAATGGAGCCGAACTTCGACAAAAACAACCCAGCAAAAACAACAACACTGTATACAGTTAATAATACCTGCAAATATTTCTTGGCCAGCTAGAAACAGTTCTGCATATACATCCAATATCTCCACATCACTGTCTGGAGCGGGCGGAGACGAGATCAAGATTCTACGATTGGTGTCATTCAGACTCTCCAGTACACAGAGCAGCTGCGTCGCACTGCCCTCAAACATGTCATGCAGCATCTTCTCACTAGGAGTACGTGGCCACTGCAACTATAATGCACAAAAGAAATGCATTATAAGGAATGTCATTGACTGATATGACATTACAGCATGTTGACTGACAAACGAAAAGTAAATAGGGATATCGAGTTTCATGGTAGTTATGTGTATTTTTATTTCTATTTATTTTTTTTTACAGCCGGGCCTGATAAGCTCAGTCGGTTACACGTCTGACTATCAATCAAGGGGTCGTGAGTTCGAATCCCTGCCCGGCAACAGTCTCCGAAATGATTGATATACGACATTGTGTCTCATTATCATTCATCTCTCACCGCTGATTCAAGTGGGAAAGTTATCAGTTACTTGCGGAGATGGGGTGTGCCCAGGAAACATTGGTAAGGTTAACTGATCGTCTGTTAGCCCTCGATGGCATAAAAATGACACTAAATATTCATTCAATTCATTATTTTTTACATATATTTTCACTACTTATTTCCACCCTGATACCGTAAGTTGTTTGCATATAGGTGACCAGAATCACTACATGTATGTCTTACACTTACATTTTGAGCATCTTTCAAGTTCGCTCGTGTTTTAGGTCTGAGCAAACCCTTTGGTCGTCTTCTCGTTTCAAATGCTGAACGTCTGAACACCATAATGGCCATCTGTACCAAAGAGGAAATATACAGATAATTTTGATATGAATTCAGTTTAAAAAATATTAAATAAATAAATTGAGCAACAAGCCTGGAAATGCTTTATTTTAAATTTTGGAAAAAATCTGTATTTTTTTAAATCTAGTATTGGAATGTTTAAACAATGTCAAGAAATTAATTTATAAATTTTTAGCATCGAATCATTTTTATATGAAACAAAATAAATTCATTTAGCTAACAAGAATTACAAACACATACAACATCTGTAAATTTAATACCACACTGACATTCTAATCAGTCAGTATGCTAAAAATTGAGTAAAGGTTATATTTTAAGAACAAAATGACATACCTTAATTGTAGCATTCCTAAATGCCGCCTCTCGTTCAGGAGATTCTTTTGAATTACTCATCAGTTCAAGCTGGCTCAGCTCATTGATCTTGGACAGACCTCGACGGGCAAAACTCTAAAGACAGATAAATAATATCAAAGATCAAGCTACTCCTAGTGAGTGATCCAAAATTAAAGCAATCATGCTTCGCAAAAATGGTTTCCTTCAAGAGTATTAGCTGTAACGTCTCACTACACAGTTGGTCCCCTTTGTAGTGATGGTAACACGATTTTTGCGCTTGAAAAAGTCCTATGTACTTTGGTTCAAAATAGTTTGAAAATGGTTTATAAGGGCTGTGATTTCTTGCTACAGATGAGTAGAGCAAAAGTTGGCATAGTGTATACTATAAAAAGACATCACTGGTGTTTAAAATAGACTTTAATCATATTGTAACAGATGGATGTATTTTAGAACATTTGTGGATGTAGGCGTCACTGCACTATCTTTAAAACAAAAAATAGCTGGTCAACCCACCAGTTATTGTGCATTTTTATGAGCAGATACACTCCTGCTATGGAAAAAAAATACTTTAAAATAATATTTTAACCTCTGCTAGTATAAAACATGTCCTATTTCTAAAAGCTCTGATCTTTCTTCGCAATCTAGCTAAAATAAATCAGCATAAACTAAATTATGCTTGTCCAAGTGTGGTGTTGTCTCAATATTACCTACCTACTTGGTCAACCATTAAGTTTTAGTAAATTTGCAAGTCACTAGGTCAAGGATGCAGATTTTGCTCCGATTCATGTACATCTTAAGCTTTCTCTAACCTATAAAGGTCGATGCAATGCATAACATGTTCAGTCTTCATTTGGCCATTCCCCCTGCCCTGGGATATACTTTTCCCCCTAATTCTCAGGGAGAGATTTTCTGGTTAAAGAAACCAAGGAAGCCCTGGTTAGGCTAATATCCATTCCTTTCAGTTTGTTATACATATATAAGGAGATTTTCTGCATAACCACAAATATGATGCGACATGAAAATTGCCCCCTTCAGAGGAGAGTTACCCATCAGAAGGCTTTGTGTCCTTTCCCCAAAGTGGAGGGAGTGCCCTGATATTACATTATGTCTTTAAAAAAGCATTAAACCCCAAACATTTTTTTAATATCTATAAAAATGAATAAACTCACTTCAGCCTGTTCTGAGGCCTTACAATCAAAGTAGCTCTGACACACGGCTGTGTAGAGTGTGGCACGCCAGGACAAGTACTTGACCGTCAACAGTGGAACCGACGTCTCCATACACATGCTGGCCCACAACAGGAACTCCAGTACCTTGGCAGAGTGACCGAGGGACATCAGATAGCGGGATATACTGTAGATGTGCACTGTCCCTGTAAAGAATAAAACATAAAGTTGATGATTGTGCGTTTTGTTTACAAACATTCATCAAATTTGTGAATAAAATAAGGTTCCTTTATGGCAAAGAGGTCTAAGGTGCTGTCTCAAGATAATTTACCTCTAATCGCTAAGGTCCTTGGTCGAGTGTCACTCAGTCCAAAAAAATTGCCAGTTACTTGCGGTAGGAAGGTGGTTCTACTCAGATTCATTCTGAGGTATTCTGCCACCAATAAAGCTGAATATGCAATATACAACCCGAAATGTGTTGGAAATGGCATAAAACTCCATTAAAAAAAATGAAAAAGAATAAAATAAGCAGAGTCATAGATGCAAACTCAAGGATTTTTCTAAAAAAAAAACACATTAACTTTGACCCAATACAGATCTTTGAAAGCAAAATGGATATGCCTTGGTGTGGTTAATATATTTGCTTTTAATCTGGGATCATATAAAAAAGATGCCAATGCCCTCCTGGATCTAGGCATGTTTTTTTTAAAGATTTTCTAAGTACATTCAAACATGTGTAAGCCTGCATTAAGCAACAACCTGTCTTCAAAGACCACTTTTGCTACTTCCCTTGACTGGCTGCTTAAAGCAGGTTTGACTTATTAGTTTCATCTACAGTCAATAATGATACATAATGTTTTATTATTTTGAAACTGAACCATGATGTATTGGTACATTGTGCACTATTACTTGTAGTTATATGCAAATATGTATGAAGAATCCAACTTGTATCAGATTATTCACACTGGTACCTTCAGCTAACAATTTAATTTTTAGACTTATTTCTTTTTAACATAAATTACTGTGAACCAATTTTTTTTTTTAGAAATTACACCAATGATCAAACATTCTCAATGTACACGTATTCCTGGGTAGATACAGCAAATCACAGAATGCCTTTGCGCAACGACATTATAGATGATCCTCAGGGTTTATAATTTCTTTTATTGAATGTTTCACAATCAAAGAAATAATAAGGTCAGTTTCTTTAATCTTAACTCTTCCTGACCAAATGTTCACTTGTTATAGCGAGCTGATGAGTGAAATTTTCCAGCCCTGATCCTGTTGGTTAATCAAACCCAAACTCAAAATATTTTGATCCCGATTCCAGCACTTTGCAGTTAAACCATGTGTCTCTTCCAAATTTCAGAATAAGATAACAAAAATCAAACTGTATTAATATGTAGATACCATTATACACGAGCCAGCACAGTTTCTCTATGGGCAAAATAACTTGCATGACAAGTCGTATAAAGGTCAGTATCTGTACGCAGTTCGTCACATTTTGAGCATTCTGCAGTTTGGGGTCAGACACTTTCACCACCTGATACATGCTTATGCTCTTTCCCATCAGGGCCCGGAACTGAAAATGGAAGACAAACAACGAATTATATAAAGATTAAAATCCTGCTGAAGTACAATATCAGATGTTGTCCTACTTTGTCAGCTAATAAAATAGCTCAGATATTTCAGAAAAGAACATTCAATTTTACATAGAATGGCATGACCATCAGCAGATGTTGACCTTCTACTTCAGCCAATGAAATTGCACCAGAAATGAGAAAGTAGATGAACAAACAAAAGTTGTCAGAAAACATCAAAGCTCGCCCCTGGGTGTCTAAGTCCAAAAAGGGCCATAACTGTGCCAAAATGCAATCAAGAGTTATGGTTCTTGTTGATGTGTGTTCCATTGATGATGGTGAACACACATGCCAAGTTTCATTCACGTCCAATGAGTGGTTGCAAAGATATCTTAAACTTAAACACAAAAGTTTAACCTGGGTGTCTGCAGACGACGATACCATGGCAATAGCTTTCCTTGGACTTCGTCCGGGCGAGCTAAAAAGTATCATTTGCTTGCAGGGATGGTTGTTCTCAAATACTGGTTAACCTTCCAGAATTCCAGTTAAGGGTGGTTAGGTTAAATGATCGTCTGCTAGACCTCGATGGTATAAAAATTATGCAACATATTCAAATAAACAAACCACTTTGTTTTTTAATTCATTTTCTTCAGTATCACTTACCAAAAGTACAACAGAACAAGTCTTGAAGACGGGTATATGACTATGTCTATGTCTATAACTCAAACACAGAACAGAATAGAAATTTTAAGCTAATTCACAATTCAATTACCATGATCATTAGCACAAAACAAAAGGACTTATAAAAGATAAGTCCCTCATTCAATCACCAAAAGCCAAAAAATAGATACGTAAATATTAACATTCAAAATTTAATCACCAAAAACAGAAAAAAATGTATTTTTAAGACCATTTAAATTACAATACAAAGGCCACATTTATTTTATGTCAGGCATCTAAATAATAAACACTTACTGTGAGGCCAGCACTGTCTCCATCAAATCCTTGTGGGAAGAAAATGGACTTGAACGTTTCTACATCTGTTATTTCTGCAACATTTATATTGCCAAAGTGCATCAGATATCTGTCATAGCACTGCCATAGTGCCAAACTGTACTCCTGTTGTAAATGTATGGTGAAACATAAGTGTATTAATTTAGCATGGATTTTTTACATTTTATAACATAAAAACTTTTTTTCACAAATTGAGGTCCTATTTTGCTTCAAAACATTAGAGGATATAAAAAACACTGGATATTGAAATACTTGATACATAATAATGGGTAGACATTCATGATATTAACAGTGTTATGCTTTATTTTCCAGTTTGCTGAAGTCTTAAAAAATTCCCAAGTTTCCCTCAATTGCATTGTTTTTCCCTAATCTCGAAGGCCTGGTCCTCTTCCCAACTTCTGGGAAAAAAACTCTGCTTAGCATTATAGTATCCAGGTTTAAGCACAAAAGAGACGATTCTGACATAATAAAACTTTTTAATGCTGAATTGAAATTTGTACTTGAGTTTCCAACAAAATTTTTAGGATTCATATAAAAACACAAATTAAAGTACAAACAAATGACTTGGTCTCGAATAAGGCAGATTTGTAGAAGGAAATTAAAGGTATTTACATTTTTTTTGTATAATAAGTACATTCATTTTTTTAGTTGTGCGTGAACTCCTGAGTTGAGCATGGACTTTTTATTATAATCATCAGACCAGATAGCAAATTTGCCAACTAAAATTGGATTTAAAAATTATACAAAAGGAAATACAGTAAATGGTATTGAAATTTATTTCGAATTTTCTTCTTGTATGAATATTTTTATATTGAGCTGATCCATGCTTTACTACAGAATAATTTCACTTAACATTGGTAAAACTATGTATCTTTCTAAAAAAAGAAGAAGAAAGAAATACTCCCATTATCTATAAACAAATTGAAACTTACCTTAACAGACATAAGAAAGTCTCCCACTTCCAGAAGCTTTTCCTGGTAGTATGATTTCGGAAGCCGTGGTTCATACTTGTTCCAAATCTCAAATAATGTATCAGCACTGAAATAGCCAAAATATCAAATACTCTATAAAATACATCTTTAAGGCCATAATAAACTAATTCAAGAATTTCATCCAAACTATTTTTATAAAAAGATGGGGTATGGGTTGGGTGTCTGTTTTGAAGATATCTTGGAATTAACCATATTTGTATGAGTGCAGATATACAAGCTTATTACCTATAAATGCATCTGCGCTCCCCTAATAAGTTTTATGTATTTCATTATTATTATTGTGTTGTTTGGTTAAACATTAATCTGTATCACTATGAGTGACTCTTCCAAATATGGCACCATTATTGATATTCCTGGAACAATATTGTGGTGAGGTGAATATGTTAAGTAGTTTAGTTTAAACTTGTTTATTTTACCTCGATTGTGAAACAAGTTCTTACAACTCACGCTCGAAGTCTTCCTGGGTAGAACCAGTACTAAGCAAATGTGGAACACGTGCTTCACATACTGTAAAGTACATAGGTCTCTTATAGCAGTCTCGCTGTTGAGCTGCACCCACTTTTTAAAGTTGAAGTGCTCCAACTGTACTGGAAGTAAAGCAACATTGTATGGGGTAAGTAATTGAACGGGTGACTGAAATCACTTTAATGGTGTCAAACGTTACTTTCAAATCTGTGTCTGTACAAATTGCAGGACACTAATAAGGTTGTACAGTGGAATCGTACCCTAAACAATCAAAGAGCAAAAGAGTGTAAGAAAAAAAACACAGGTCACTTACAACAGCTTCACTGTTGGGCTAGCTTTGTAGCGACATGGTTGAAGTGCACAGACTGTACTGGAAGTTAAGCAACATGTACGGGGTTGCTAAATGGATGTGACTGAAATCACTATAAATATATAGTTACATGAATGAAGGATTTATAGTATTCAAAACAATTTTATTAATTCAAGTTATTGAAATACTGTCAAAATATAAATAAATGGCACTGAGCATGGCTAAAACATACAGAAGAAACGAAGCTCGAGACAATAATTGTATGCTACCAACTTCGGCGGCTTCAAAATAATAAAAAAACAACAACAGCAGACTTACGGCCTTGATTGTGCTTCCAAATCTGGCTTTTTGTATCCTTTAGTATTTTTTTTCCTGATAAATCCCATAAACTCTTTTATTTCTTTATCCAAAGATTGCAAAACTGGATTTGGTTTGTCTTTACTGTAAAATGTACTTGGCATTCCTTTATTGGAGGCTGCTGCTGCAGCACTCCTCAAAATGGACGCCATATTTCAAAAGTTCAATTCAAGTCTCCACCTTGATAAAATGTAGCCTAGCAAGATAAGCTAGAAATTAAGAAACAAAACAGCGTCTGTCCAAAGCTGTCTGATGTGTGCCGCCATTAAACAAAGTTTGTTGCCAGGTGCTCGGGGTTATGCTAAAACCCGGCTATGTTTCGGTCATATTCCGGCTGCATGTGGCGTGTGTTATAGAGGATATGTTGTTAAAATGAACATATTTCAGTCATAGTGCATTGCCGTTTACATATAAATAAGAAAATATTTGGAGAAAACACACCTTTATTTAGATATTGAAATACATATTTTTGTCTGGTGATATATCTGGATCTAACAACGTGATGAAGCTATAAAAAAGGGTAAATTTCAATACCTATATCAATATTAAGACAGTTTTATATTATAATTCAATACTTTTTTCTTAAATATATAAACGGCAATGCATGATGATTAATATTAATTTATTAAAACAGCATACTCATTACTACACGCACCATATCTGCATTTTCACTACATCCGGAATAATACCGGTTCAATCGGAACATAGCCGGGTTTTAGTATCACAACTTTTTAAAGAAAATGTTAAGAATCGGCGGTGGCCTACAGAAATACTCGTCCATACATAGGTCATTGCACAAACATTTCTTAATATTGAAACAGTATTGTGTCAATGAACTGTACTGTGCCAGTAAGCAGTACTAATTGTCCTTTACCAGTGTTGTGATCATGAGCAGTAATGTGTCTTTGAGCAATACTATATGTGATCATATGTCAGTCAGCAGTTTGGTCATTTACAAGTGTTCTAGCTGTCAATGGACAGTGCTGTCTTTGAGCACTATTGTGTCTTTGAGCAGTATGTTGTGTCCGTGAAGAGTATTGTCCTTTACTAGTGTTGTGACCTTAAGCAGTATTGTGTCAGGCTTTCAGCAGTATGCTGTGTCCGTGAACAGTATTGTCCTTTACTAGTGTTGTGACCTAAAGCAGTATTGTGTCTTTGGGCAGTACTTTGTCCGTGATCAGTATTGTCCTTTACTATTGTTGTGGCCTTAAGCAGTATTGTGTCTTTGGGCAGTATTTTGTCTTTGAGCAGTATGTTGTGTTCATGAACAGTATTGTCCTTTACTAGTGTTGTGACCTTAAGCAGTATTGTGTCTTTGGGCAGTTAGAGCAGTATGTTGTGTTCATGAACAGTATTGTCCTTTACTAGTGTTGTGACCTAAAGCAGTATTGTGTCTTCGGGTGGTATTGTGTCTTTGAGCAGTATGTTATGTTCGTGAACAGTATTGTCCTTTACTAATGTTGTGACTTTAAGCAGTACTGTGTCAGTGGGCAGTATTGTCCTTTACAAGTGTTGATACCTTAAGCACTATTGTGTCTTTGGGCAGTACTATGTCAGTGAGTAGTATTGTCCTTTACAAGTGTTTTGACCTTAAGCAGTATTGTGTCTTTGGGCAGTACTGTGTCAGTGAGCAGTATTGTCCTTTACAAGTGTTTTGACCTTAAGCAGTATTGTGTCTTTGGGTAGTACTGTGTCAGTGAGCAGTATTGTCCTTTACTAGTGTTGTGACCTTAAGCAGTATTGTGTATTTGGGCAGTACTGTGTCAGTGAGCAGTATTGTGTCAATGAGCAGTATTGTCCTTTACTAGTGTTGTGATTTTAAGCAGTATTGTGTATTTGGGCAGTACTGTGTCAGTGAGAAGTATTGTGCCAGTGAGCAGTATTGTCCTTCCTACTGCTGTTGTGACCTTTAGTAGTAATGAGTATTTGAGCAGTAATGTGTCATTGAGCAGTTATGTGTTTTTGAGCAGTTTATTATGCCAGTGAACAGTTTTGCCATTTACTAGTGTTGTAACATTCAGCAGTAATGTGTCTTTGAGCAGTGTTATGCCAGTGAGCAGTATTATCCTTTACTTGTGTTATGATCTTGAGTTGAACTGTGTCTTTGAGCAGTGTTCTTGAGCAGTATTGCGACAGTGAGCAGTATTGTCCTTTACTAGTGTTGTGACATTGAGCAGTCCTGTGACCTTCAGCAGTAATGTGTCCTTGAGCAGTGTTATGCCAGGGAGCAGTATTATCATTTACTAGTGTTGTGACCTTGAGCAATAATGTGTTTTTGAGTAGTACTTTCCAGTGAGCAGTACTTGTCAGTGAGCAGTATTGTCATTTACTAGTGTTGTGATTTCATGCAATAATGTGTCTTTGAGCAGAACTTGTCAGTGAGCAGTACTTGTCAGTGAGCAGTATTGTCATTTACTAGTGTTGTGACCTTGAGCAGTCCTGTGACCTTGAGCAGTCATGTGTCCTTGAGCAGGGTTATGCCAGGGAGCAGTATTATCACTTACTAGTGTTGTGATCTTGTGCAGTACTGTGTCTTTGAGCAGTACTTGTCAGTAAGCAGTATTGTCCTTGAGTAGTGTTGTGACACTGAGCAGTAATGTCTTCGAGCAGTATTGCACCAGTGAGCAGTATTGTCCTTTACTAATGTTGTGACTTTGAGCACTAATGCGAGTTTGAGCAATACTTAGCCAGTGAGCAGTATCATCCTTTACTAGTATTGTGACCTTGAGCAGTATTGTGTCTTTTAGCAGTATTGTGCCAGTGAGCAGTATTGTACTAAAGAGCAGTATTGTACCAGTGAGCAGTATCACCCTTAAATAGTGTTGTGACCTTGAGCAGTATTGTGTAGTTTAGCAGTATTGTATCAGTGAGTAGTATCATCCTTTAATAGTGTTGTGACTTTGAGCAGTGTTGTGTCAATGGGCAGTATCATCTTTTACTAGTGTTGTGACCTTGAGCAGTATTGTGTCTTTTAGCAGTATTGTGCCAGTGAGCAGTATTGTACCAAAGATCAGTATTGTACCAGTGAGTAGTATCACCCTTAAATAGTGTTGTGACCTTGAGCAGTATTGTGTCTTTTAGCAGTATTGTATCAGTGAGCAATATCATCCTTTAGTAGTGTTGTGACTTTGAGCAGTTTTGTGTCAGTGGGCAGTATGTCATTTGCTAGTGATGTGACATTTGACAATGCTGTCTTTTAGCAGTATTGTGCCAGTGAGCAGTATCGTCCTTTAGTAGTGTTGTGACTTTGAGCAATGTTGTGTCAGTGGGCAGTATGTCATTTACTTTATATATTTATTATTACTATATATATATATATTTACTATATTATATTATATACTATATAATAGTGATATGACATTTGACAAGCAGTATTGTGCCAGTAAGCAGTATCGTCCTTTAGTAGTACTGACATTGAGCAGTTTTGTGTCAGTGGGCATTATGTCATTAACTAGTAATGTGACATTTGACAATGCTGTCTTTTAGCAGTATTGTGCCAGTGAGCAGTATCATCCTTAAGTAGTGTTGTGACTTTGAGCAGTGTTGTGTCAGTGGGCAGTATGTCATTTACTAGTGATGTGACATTTGACAATGCTGTCTTTGAGCAGTATTGTGCCAGTGAGCAGTATTATCCTTTACTAGTGTTGTGACCTTGAGCATCATTGTGCCAGTGAGCAGTTTTATCCTTTACTAGTGTTGTGACCTTAAGCAGTATTGTGCCAGTGAGCAGTATTATCCTTTACTAGTGCTGTGACCTTGAGCAGTATTGTGCCAGTGAGCAGTATTATCCTTTACTAGTGTTGTGACCTTGAGCAGTATTGTGCCAGTGAGCGTATTATCCTTTACTAGTGTTGTGACCTTGAGTAGAACTGTGTCTTTGAGCAGTAGTGTGCCAGTGATCAGTATTGCCATTTACTAGTGTTGTGATCTAGAGCAGTACTGTGTCTTTGAGCAGTACTATATGTCAGTGAGCAGTTTTATCATTTACTAGTATTCTGTCCATTGACAGTGCTGTTTGAGTAGTATATTGTGTCTATGAACAGTGTTGTCAATTACTGGTATTGTGACCTTGGACAATGCTGTCTTTGAGCAGTACTGTGCCTTTGGGCAGTGTTGGGTAAGTGAGCAGAGCAGTATTGTCATTTACTAGTGATATGACCTTGGGCAATACTGTCCTTGAGCAGTACTGTGCCTTTTAGCAGTGTTGGGTAAGTGAGCAGAGCAGTATTGTCATTAACTAGTGATGTGACCTTGGACAATGTTGTCTGAGCAGTACTGTGCCTTTGAGCAGTGTTGGGTAAGTGAGCAGAGCAGTATTGTCATTTACTAGTGATGTGACCTTGGACAATGTTGTCTGAGCAGTACTGTGCCTTTGAGCAGTGTTGGGTAAGTGAGCGGAGCAGTATTGTCATTTACTAGTGATGTGACCTTAGGCAATACCACCCTTGAGCAGTACTCTGCCTTCGAGCAGTATTGTCATTTAATAGTGATGTGACCTTGGGCAATACTGTCCTTGAGCAGTACTGTTTTGTGCAGTATTATGTGGGTGAACAGTATTGACCTTTACTATTAGTAGTGATGCGGGTCCTTTGGGCAGAGTTGTTGGCTTTGCATTACTACACAGAGTTTAGTAATAGTTTTTATATAAATGTTGTCATTTTGTTTACTCTTATTTGTCCAATGACTTCCATTTACTGTCCAGCGTGTGCATGTAATATACATTTTATGTTATAGAATGGATTTTAATTGAGAAAATGCAACACTAATTAAAGTGTTTTAAAGATTTTATTGGTCAACAAAGATTATACATGAATGAAGTGCATACATTAAGACGTGACATAATTAAATATGGATTTAGGCACTGAGGGTAAAAATGAAATAATTTAAACAGCACATAATCTAATACAGGAAAGCATACTAACATAACAATATTATAAGTACATGCATGAACAGAGATAATGCTATTAATATAATACTTCTGAACAATCTATATTCTACACATGTATATCGCATCATGCTCTCTCAAAGTGAAGCTTTCATCTAGCAGTACTTTGAGAAGTTAAGAATTTACTTAAATATTTAAAATATTTAAATATAACAGACTTTTGAATGGCTGGTTAGCTTTTTTTTTTTAATTAAATAAGTATATTTGATCAACACATAAATGCAAATGTCACTTTTTTGCAATATGTTGTTTTAATTTATTCCTCTTCTGATCTCCTGAATTGTAAAGGCACTTAGGAATATCATAATATTCATTCTTAATTAAATTAAATCCAATTGAGATGAATATATGCAAATGCAGTGGACATGGATAAAATATATTATACTAATTGTTAAATATAAAAATTTCTAAGAATATAATTATATTGATAAAGTACTTTTTTTTATTTAAAAAAAATAATAATATCATTAATTAGATTTTATCACAGTAAGCAATTAAAAGCATAAACAATAAACAACAAGTTACATGTATAAAGTATAAAGAACATAAAACAAAAATGAAATCTTGATATTATTTTTTTTTGTTTAAATTAGAAATGTGTCCATAGGATACAGATACTCCACTTTATGTTTTAATTGTAAATTTTACCAACATAAGATTGAAACGAAGCCACAACTCCTGTAAAATTATAACATTTGACTGATATTGACAAATATCAAATTTGAGGTTTTAATGACAGAAAAAACACTATCATACTTTCAGAGGCTTAATTGACAGAAAAAAAACACTATCATACTTTCAGGAGGTTTAACTGACATAAAAAAACTATCATACTTTCGGAGTTTTAACTGACAGAAAATTTTTTATCATACTTTCAGGAGGTTTAACTGACAGATGAAAGACTATCACACTTTCAGGAGGTCTAACTGACAGAAAAAAACACTATCATACTTTCAGAGGCTTAACTGACAGAAAAAAAACTCTATCATACTTTCAGAGGCTTAACTGACAGAAAAAAAACTCTATCATACTTTCAGGAGGTTTAACTGACAGGAAAAACACTATCATACTTTCAGAGGCTTAACTGACAGAAAAAAAACTCTATTATACTTTCAGAGGCTTAACTGACAGAAAAACACTATCATACTTTCAGGAGGTTTAACTGACAAATGAAAGACTATCATACTTTCAGGAGATTTGACTGACAGAAAAAAAACACTATCATACTTTCAGAGGCTTAACTGACAGAAAAAACACTATCATACTTTCAGGAGGTTTAACTGACAGAAAAAACACTATCATACTTTCAGGAGGTTTAACTAACAGATGAAAGACTATCATACTTTCAGGAGGTTTAACTGACAGAAATACACTATCATACTTTCAGAGGCTTAACTGACAGAATAAAACTCAATCATACTTCAGGAGGTCTAACTGATAGAAAAACACTATCATACTTTCAGGAGGTCTAACTGACAGAAAAACACTATCATACTTTCAGAGGCTTAACTGACAGTAAAAACACTATCATACTTTCAGGAGGACTAACTGACAGAAAAAAACACTATCATACTTTCAGAGGCTTAACTGACAGAAAAAAACACTATCATACTTTCAGGAGGTTTAACTGACAGATGAAAGACTATCACACTTTCACAGGAAGTTTAAAACACAAAGTATTTTCATCTAAGTTATGCATAAAAAATACATTGATTTATTCTATAAAAAATTTCATCAAAATCATCAACTATAACTTTGAAAAACTAATTTTACTAAACATATAATTAAACAATAAAATTGTTTTCAATATCTGTATCGGGCATACAACAAATAATGAAGCTATAAAGAATGTACGACAAGATAAATCAATTAAAAGACTATGACGATGAACAAATTGGAAATTAATGTTGAATTCAACCCAGTGTTTGAATTTTAAGCATATTTTACACATTTATACCAACAATAAAATAAAGACTGGTACAGGAAACACTAAGATTAAATATAAATAAATAATAAATAGCTAATGAATAAATTGGCAATTAATACTGAACCTAAACCCTGTGCTTCAAACAAAAACATAGTTTGCTCATTTCAAGATCAAAATTTGATAACCAGTCATAATGCTGTTTTTAACAAACAAACAGAGGCATAGTCTTCTTTGTATAGTGATTAATGGAATTTAATGCATTGACAGGAATGTACAGAAACTGAAGCCTTAGCCAGAGACAAATTCAATACTTAAGTAGAGATATGCAACAAGGCAATGCTTAGCCATAGACATGTAAGAATTCAATGCTTTTGCAGTAATGTACAGAATTCAATGCATTGATAGGAATGTACAGAAACTGAAGCTTTAGCCTGAGACAAATACTTAAGTAGAGATATCCAACAAGTCAATGCTCAACCATGGATATGTTAGAATTCAATGCTTTGGCAGGAATATACAGACATTTAAGCCTTAGCCTGAGACAAATTCAATACTTAAGTAGAGATATCCAACAAGTCAATGCTCAACCATGGATATGTTAGAATTCAATGCTTTGGCAGGAATGTACAGAAACTGAAGCTTTAGCCTGAGACAAATTCAATACTTAAGTAGAGATATGCAACAAGGCAATGCTTAGCCATAGATATGTAAGAATTCAATGCTTTTGCAGTAATGTACAGAAATTTAAGCCTTAGCCAGGGACAAATTCAATACTTAAGTAGAGATATAAAACAAGGCACTACATAACTAAGGATATGTAACAATTCAATGCTTTGGCAGGAATGTACAGACATTTAAGCCTTAGCCAGGGACAAATTCAATACTTAAGTAGAGATATACAACAAGTCAATGCTTAGCCATGGATATGTAAGAATTCAATGCATTGACAGGAATGTACAGAAACTGAAGCTTTAGCCTGAGACAAATTCAATACTTAAGTAGAGATATCCAACAAGTCAATGCTCAACCATGGATATGTTAGAATTCAATGCTTTGGCAGGAATATACAGACATTTAAGCCTTAGCCTGAGACAAATTCAATACTTAAGTAGAGATATGCAAGAAGTCAATGCTTAACCATGGATATGTTAGAATTCAATGCTTTGGCAGGAATATACAGACATTTAAGCCTTAGCCAGAGACAAATTCAATACTTAAGTAGAGATATGCAACAAGGCAATGCTTAGCCATAGATATGTAAGAATTCAATGCTTTGGCAGGAATGTACAGAAATTGAAGCTTCAACCAGGGACAAATTCAATACTTAAGTAGAGATACGAAACAGGGCACTACATAACTAAGGATATGTAACAATTCAATGCTTTTGCAGGAATATAGACATTTAAGCCTTAGCCAGGGACAAATTCAATACTTAGCATTACACAACAAACCAATGCCAGGCCAGAAGTATCTAAAACCTCGTACTAAATCATGGATATACAATTTCTATCTTAGCAAAATATTTGCTGAGATTCAGTGCTGAGCCTGCGATATTTTAACCCAGGGACATACAGCAGTAAAAAGATTAGGATTTGTTTTCCAATATACAAAACTATTGGGTTGCTTAATAAAAAGGTTAATTTTATAAATGAGGAAACCAATACAATTTTCCATCGCTACTAAGTTAACATTGCACAGATCTCAAGACCTGATAAGGCACATGGATGCGATGGAACATAATAAACTTGTAATAAAATTCTGCTGCTACTATCAACTGGATACTACACATAACATTTCTTTTCTCCAGGTTTCATTATTTTTTTTTTTACTTTAATTTGAAAAAATAAAAAGCCATATTATGGTTATGAAATGAAGAAATGTATAACTGATAATTAAAGAGACGATTACTAGTTATAGAAATGACTAATGCTTAAAGAAACATTTAATCATGATAATTTGGAAAATATCAATTAACTATCTGTCACAATTACATACTTCAGTAGACACTTTTTTTTAAAACACAATTATCTTGAGACCAAGTTTGACCATAAGACAAATTTTGAGCACATCGGATGATTTTAAACATTTATATTTCTGGCTTTTTTTTGCATGCCTGTTACAGCTTTGTTAATGAACAATAAATGGTGAATCAGTCATGTTTGATTTTTTGTTCATAGCTTTAAAATAGAGTTGTATTTTCTTTTTTCCTTACTAATGAGATCTTTTTATGCAAAGATAAGTATAGAACACTAAGATTTATATTTAACAAATAAAATCATTAATTCATTAACTAGTACATGATAATTATACAGATATCACATAAAGCAAAATATGCCATTATAGATTTGCATTGTTGCCATGGTAACAAAAAGGGTTCAACTATGACAAACACTTAAAATCGTCAGCATTATATTTTTGAAGTTTTTATATTTATATACATGTATTGCTTGTATGGTTTTCAAGTATCTGCTGCATTGTTTATTCAACATACCATGTTGACATAGATTCAAACTACACTTGAAGATTGTTGCCATGGTTTCACAACTTCAACTTGTTTCCATGGATCCCTTTAAACGAACCAGGATGTGGTGTAAGTGTTATCAGAGAGGTCACCAGGTTATCTGAGTTGATGATGCCGAAATCATGGGAATGGTTGCCCTGGTTACCAGGCTAACATGGCTGACTCAGACTGGTTGTGGAAGTTGAGTTAGAGATACTGACGAGTTGCTGTGGCCTGGCCGTTGGCTGGCTGGATGATAACCAGTCCCTGACAGGCTCATGCTGATAAACTTGGCCGCCTGCTCCAATCTGCAACAAGATAACCAGAAAAGGTTGTATAAAATAATATGCAAAAAATGGCAATGCCCATCTAAACCTTCTTTACCAACATGTCAATATGTACATGCATTAAAAACGAACATAAATAATAAATGGAATAAATTATTTTTTTCACTTGTTCTATTTTCTCTTTCAATTACGATTTCATTGGAAAATTAATATGGCGAGGACATAGTGCAAAACCAGTCTAACTCAATATGGCCTAAGAACTTATAAGAATGGCAAGTTTTGCACCAAGCCCGCATATTTTTATAATGTCTTGACAATAAGGTGGGTAATGTTAATGCTTATCATATATAAATGACCATTTATGCTTACATTTGTTTTAATTTTCCATTTATGATTTTTTTCATCAATACAACATAATGAGATAATGTACGAAATGCACTCATGCTATAATATAAATCAATATCTCGTTGTTGTTATGGAAAAAAAGAAGAAAACACTCTGCATCATAAATAAATAAACCTAATTTTCTTACCAGTCAAATTGCATTGATTTTCAAATTTTGTTTACAGTTATAAAATTATAGTGAAATTACGTTTGCTTTCTACTAAATTTCTTCTCCCTGGTCAATGGACGGTTTCATCTACATTACAATATTACATACTTAGCTTAGGACCAATGCAATAGAGATATATTAAATTAAACACTATAATATAAAGTATCACTAAATCTCTCAAGCTGACAAGAGATTTATCCTCAACTAAAAAATCTAAGTTTATCTAAATGATTACTTTAAATTCACATTAAATAATCACACGGATTTGAAGTCCGATTAAATTTGATAAAAAATGGCAAAATGATCGAAGTAAATGAAGTTATACAGTTTCAAAAATTTGACTCAAGATGAGATAGCTAGTAATACTGTGACCAGCGTCCGGTTTCACTTATATACATCTCAAGCTGAGACTTTCCTCAACTCAAAATTATTTTATAAACGAATACATATTAAATGAGCATACATATTTGAAGTTTGAACAAATGTGTACTCACTGGTAAAGGATAAAATGTACATGATCAATCTAAATGAAGTTATTGCTTTTCAAGTGTTTGAGTTGAGGAAAATCTCAAGTTGAGATGTTAAGTGAAACTTGGACCAGACAAGTAAATGTGCTAAATGTATAATTTTGGACTATATTGGATTTTAATAAAATATTGGAGTTTAATGGGTGGGGGGGGGGTGTAGAGAGTATATTCCCCCTTGCATTGTTTGTAAATGGTATCATTATCAGAACAACAATCTGAGCAATACTCTACTTTGCGCCAGTCATTAATTATGTATTGTAATCAAGGGAATCATCCTCTGACAGTAAATTAGAGAGGAATTTAGTCTACAAAGCACAGGGCTGTATCAACCTTATTGTCTACATATTGGTGACACTCCAGAAACTCTGGTATTAAACTAAGGAAGGAAGTGAATATTTTTAATGGTGGTCAAGTGAAAGAAGAGCTGCAATTAATAGATCCATACATCTGCTGTATACATCTCTTCAATCAATCATTTTATCCCAGTAAATGTAAATGTGAACTAAGACAATGGAAGGACAATCAAGTTAACCTTAGTACCTAAGCAGCGGGTGTGTTTAAGTCAACATTAAGGATCTAAATGGCTACAGGCGGAGTTAAGTCAACATTAAAAATGGTGGGTGAAGTTAAGTCAACTTTCAGATCTAAATGGTGGACAAAGTCAACTTACAGATCTAAATGATGGGTGGAGTTGAGTTATCTTACAGATCTAAATGGTAGGTGAAGTAAAGTCAACTTAACATATCTAAATGGTAGGTGGAGTTAAGTCAACTTAACAGATCTAAATGGTGGACAAAGTCAACTTGCAGTTCTAGATGATTGGTGGACTTAAGTCATCTTACAGATCTAAATGATGGGTGGAGTCAAGTCAACTTACAGATCTAAATAGTAGGTGGAGTAAAGTCAACTTAACAAATCTAACTGGTGGGCAATGTTAAGTCAACTTAACAGATCTAAATGGCAGGCAAAGTCAACTTACAGATCTAAATGATGGGTGGAGTCAAGTCATTTTATAGATCTAAATGATGGGTGGAGTTAAGTCAACTTACAGATCTAAATAGTAGTTGGAGTAAAGTCAACTTAACAGATCTAAATGGTGGGCAGTGTTAAATTTACAGATCTTTCAGTTGTAATATAGAGTTTAACAAATCAATATGTTTGACTGCAAAAAGCATATCAGAAAATACAGAAATATGAAGCTGAATAAGCATAGCTGATGAAATTGCATATAATATGTAATTAAGCTGTGAAAGCATAGTTGATGTACATGTATTACTAGCTAACTATGCAAAAACATTATACAGAATATCATTTACAAATATACAAAAACATTTCAAGAGGAAAAAGTGATACTATTGTCTGTACATTTAAAAAAAAAAAAAGAAAGAAAAAAAGACAAAAGTTGCATTCAACCCTAGATAGTAATAAAATTTTGTAGAAATTTACACAAACATTATATACGATGCGATAAACATATACAGTATACCCCATTTACAAATGGTGAACATATTGGATATTTACACAAATAAAGCTACTATACAAGAAAATTGTTTCTTTATTTAGAGCAGTATGCAGGGTAAATATTGAGGACTTAGTACAAAACTATCCTAGTTCAATATAGACTAAGTAGGTATATAGCTTATTTTTGTGCTAAGTCCTAGATATGGTACCTAGTTTGGACTTATTATATATTTTATTATAAAATACCTAATACAAAACTATCCTAGTTCAATATAGACTAAGTAGGTAGATAGCTTATTTTTGTGCTTAGTCCTTGATATGGTATCTAGTTTGAACATTTTGCAATCTACTTCTTGTACACACTAGAAAGTATTTAAAGCAATATTGGTATCTTATTCTGTCACTGGACAACAAGGCCACTGAGCGAGAAATGACACAATATTGCAAAGACAATGTATTATATATACTAGTAGTTGACATGTTATTTTGACTTAGTTTAGTATAATTATATTTATTAATTTGGCCTGATTGTGAAGAAGGCTAAACCTTTAATGTACCGCTCTCAAGTGTGCTTCCTGGATGTATCCAGTACTGAGTGTTGTTATTTGAGAGGCATCGGGTTGAGCTGGGGATCGAACCCTCAACCTCAGGTGTGAGCGCCATACACTATTCACTAGACTAACGTCCCACTTGGTCTCTCACCTTGTCATTTGAATTATTATATTCATTTTTTAATATGATCCCTACATTCCTTCTCTAGTCCCTCCTGAAATTTGTTATCAGGGCAAGTAATTAACTTAGATCAGTGACTAAATTGATATGTCTCTGCTTAAATTGAGATTCTAATGATAAAGAAATCTCCGTCCCCTCTCACTTTCTTGCCCTGACACTTTATCATAATAAAGGGAGAGACCACTCTATGTGTAACATACTGTAAGATGTTCAAACAGTTTCCAAATAAAAATGGTTCACTTGCTTGCAACAAAATACCTAATACTACATATTTCCCAGTAAGTACCAAAATCAAATGATAAAGACCCAAAAGGACAGTTATGTAAACAAAATGAAACAAAACTAACAAAAAACAGGTAACAATGACAGGACTTTCCTCCTCTCAGAATATCTGAAAACATTGCATAATGATATATTTTTGTACCTAATTTACAATGTGAAATGTATTTTTACCTGATTATGCTCTATATGCGGCAGAAATGGCCTTCTGCTTGTTGACCTGCTGATATCAGTTGTACAAAAGGTTAATTCTTGTATTTTATAAGTTTAACTTCATGTTGATTTTTAAAATTGAAATTAATTGTGAAATTACTTTTTAATAATTATCAAAATCGAAATCAAAAAAATTAAAAATTAGAAATAAAATTGTTGATTTTGATAAATAATGTTGTATTTAAATTTTTAATAATTTTCATGGACCTATTTTATGCAAGATACAGCAACCAATCCTTTTTTTAACAGAACTAGTTAATATGATAGCAACCAGTCAAATCCACTAATACATACAAGAACCAGCAGTGAATCAAATGTGCATCAAGTCCGAAGAATTGCAAAACATTTTTTTTTTCTAATTGCAAACATGTATCAAATTCAATTATATAACCACTCTAAATAAATCAAAAACTCTTATAAACCTTTAACTTTCTGAATGCTTTTTAAATACTTTTCATTCTTGTTTTTGGACCCTTCTATTAACAATTAGAAGGTGTGTTAATAACAAAAGGACACTAAATTGCTCACCTGTGACATAAAAGACTACTAATTAAATCAATGTATAATAATTCATATGCAGGACTTAAACTCAGACATTAATTATTAAATTATAGTTGTTGTTTTCCTAAAAAAAGTTGTTGTATAATGTTTAGCATAGCTTTCAGGAATGTTTTAGTTATATCAAGACCATGTCTGCATCTGAGACAGTATTCTAAGTGCTGCCACAATGGAGACACATGGCATGATACCCCACCCAATCACATTATACAGATACCAGGTCGACCAGATCTATAACTATCCTTTAAATGCTGAGCGCCAAGCGAGGAAGCTTCTAGTACCATTTTTTCAAGTCTATGACATGACCTGGCAGGGGCATGAATTACTTGATTTGGGCAGTTCAATAACTTATCATAGTATTATTATAATATAACTACATGTACTGCCTAAATTGGATGAAATATATGAGCTAGAGTGCACACAAGGTCAAGAAGTGCACTTTTTAATGACTCAAGGGCCATAACTCTGGCATGATTTATCTGAATTAACCAATCTGAAACTTAACAGAGACCATATGGCTGTATAAGTATTATAACTTTAGTTAAGGAGTGCATAGAAAAAAAGCATGTGCTGAGAATGTATACAATCCTCAAGGTTAACGGACAGACCCAGACTGAGATCAGAAAAGCTCACACTGAGTCTTCGGCTTAGATGAGCTAGAATTAACTGACAGCCAGCCAAGCAGTATAGACCCTGACCAGACTGGGAATTACTCACATGCTGATCTGGGTCTACATGGTTTGTAAACAAATGGTATCGGTGACATAATCGATAGGCACAAAGAAGTTAAACTTGCATGTTTCATGAAGTGGACAACTGACTCTAACAGCACTGGTACATGTTTTAGATGAAATATATTTTTTGATTGTTTTGCAAAACTTATCCATCACCAATAGAAACAAAAACACCATGTGAAACTACAAAAACACCATGTGTCCAAACAACCAGTAATTAATTGTGGGAGTGTTGTTAGAAGTAGGGATGATAGAGAATATGATACTTTTATGACCAATTAAAAGTTTTCTTACATTTCATAGATATTTATGTAAGAATTGTTGCTATTGGTCAAACATATATTTTTAAAAAAGATAAGTTAAATTACTTTAAAATGGTTGTTGTTTTAAACAGTAATGATGAGAGAAATAAAGGTTTAATGAATACATTATGTTGTAGAGGAGAACAAATTAACACATATTAAAGAAATGGGGGGAAAAGTGAAAAGAAGGAGGTGAAGTTAAAATAAAAATGTTTTAAAAAAGTTTTGAAGAATTTCCAAGTATTTCCATATATTTGCCACAACTATTATCATCCAATCAAAATGTATATCATGGATGTAAAAAATGTATGTAGTTAAGTTAGTAAAGACTGATTTTCCCATGGTCATGTCTTTAATTTATTTCTCATATTCCTTTTAACCCTTTACTTCATACAGACACCTTTGGACACCTCTAATATAGACACTTTTGGACACCTCTAATAAAGATGTCTTTTGACACCTAATATAGAAGGCTTTTGAATTACTGGGTGAATTATGTTTATATTAACTGACAGAGTGGAAAACAGTGCAGGAAGTGTTCAGATTGCTCGTTACGAGCAATCTGAACTCTTCCTTCACTGTTTTCAAAGGCCTTTTGTGATTGGTGCGGGAAAACGTGTATCTATGCAGTAAAGGGTTAAATATTAGCTTGATCGGGAAGTAAGCTCAGAGCTTTTAACATCTGCTTACAAGTTGATTTTCTGCATAAAAATCAATAGTTTTTAGAGGCCATCAGGTCGGTTCTAATGATGATCGAACTTGCCACCTCTGGTGTGAGAGGCCATCAGGTTTAGCCTTCGGTTTAAATCCTGTGACCTTTAGCATGATTGGCCAAAAACATATTATCTACACTACTAACCACATATATTCTTATATTTAATACACATATTTTGTATTTGAATTTAGATATTTCAAGCAATTTTTTAACCATTTCAAGACAGTGACTACTTCAGATAGTGTAAACGACAGCAAATGTTTTGAGTTATACACATTAAAACATTTACTATTGTCTGACAAAATAATGTAAAGTACACATAGTTTATAAACTTTATAATCTATATAAGCATATCTTCATCTCTCTCATGCAACATGTGGGCACTAGTCAGGTTTTACACTTAATTTACAAAAATGCAGCACAGCCTAATCTAGGTGTTGGCGTCACAAGTGAAAGAGCAAAATAGTGGCCCCTATCACTAGAAAGCAGAGAGTTTTTCCTTTTCTCCAATAATTAGACCACCTTTATGTCTACATAATCATGTAAGCAGAGTTTTTACACAGTAATGACTACTGACCCCTTTTAACTCCAATATTTAGACCTCACAAATGCCTTCATATGTAAGCAGAGGGTTTTTCCTTAGTAGTGACTCAATTATTTTTATATCTCGTCAACACACATGCCTTCATAATGTAAGCAGAGGGTTTTTCCATAGTACTGACCCAATTACGTTTATATTTAAACCACACAACTGCTCCAGTGGGCGGAGCAATAGTCCTTCTCACATCAGGTCAATTTGTTTATAAATTTTTTTTTAATTTGTCTCAACTGTGCGGAAAGTTCAAAGCTTATAAGAACTGCTCTTGAGTCCGTTACCTTGGTATAACCAGTACCGAATGATGTTTTTGAGGGGCAATTGGGTCGCACGTGGGATCAAATCCATGACCTTTGGCGTGACTATCCACTGTTCTACCACATATCTATGATTACGAGTTGTGGATAGAAAAAAGAGATGACTTCGGTACATGCAGATATTTGTAGGTCATACAAGAAAGATGTAAGCATGGAAGATAAAATTTGGATCTTTTATGAGCAGAAATATGAGAAGTTGCCAGTATTCACATTAGTCAATACACAATTTAATTAGGACACTCCTCTTTAGCGAATACCCATAATCCCTTGCTCGCAATCTACTAAATACATGTATATTTAAATTATATGCTGTACCAAAAGCTTTATTGTTACATATTAATTATAATTAAAATTAACAAAGTCAAATAAATAATTTATATTAAACCAACAAAACTATATGTAGCAATATTTTGTATTGTAATGCCATCAAGCAGTTTGGGTATGTTTAGCTTCTATTGACATGCATATGCTTCATGTACATCAGTACATGTGTGCAAATATCAATATCAGCAAAAACAATATATTATGTTGTTGTTGTTTGGTGTTTAGCGTTACTTCCAACAATTTTTCAGTCATATTGTGACATTGTCTACTTCATACAGTATTCAGAGTGCTGCTACACTTGAGTATCATGCCGCAGACACATGGTATGATACCCCACCCAGTTCTACTATAATGACACCCCGCTAACCAGACCTAGAACTATCCTCAAGATGCCGAGCACCAAGCAAGGAAGCTTCTGGTATCATTTTTTGGTCTTTGGTATGACCTGATTGGAGTTTCAACCCATGACCTTCTGCATGAGAGACTGATACCCTCTACCTGACTAGACCACTGCAGCGGTCACACATTATTTTATCAACAAAGGGTTTTTTGTATGTTGAAAAAATAACTTTTAACTGATACTATGTTATAGTTGTTGTTTTAATTTTGAATGTGTTTGTCGATAGAGATATCTTCAGTTATTAACATTTTCTCAGTTTATTGGCAAAGAGCAGTGTATTACACAGAGAAAAAAAGACAACAGATTTAGCTCCGGTGAATGATGTTCGAGTATTCTCATTTTAAATTATCTTAACTTCCATCTTAGGAATACAAATCAAAATTGTTATTTCATATAATGAAGTTCTAAACTAAAAGAGACCATTGCAAGCAAATATTTTCAGGATATACATCTAGATCCTGTACAATTTATGAGTGTTGGAATGAAACATCCCAACAAAAAACTTTTGGCATACATTAATATAAATTTGTATTTATCAATTGTTATAAAGTTTTGTGAAGAACATGACATCCCATGATTTCATGGGAAATTGAAGAACTTGGACAATAAATAAAAATATGCATTAACAGTATCCAAGCTATTTCAGATGCTTCATTAACACAAACGAATGCAATTCAGTTCAGTTGAGTTCATTGCCATGAAGGCAGTGGTTGTCTCTCAATAATTTTCTCAGTAATTCCTCTAGGTATATTTCAAATTACTTGGTATCAGTGAACCCTTCTATATAGTATTATACACATGGAACTAGCAGATCCAAAACTTTAAGTACATTTTTGAGAAAAAAAACTCACACACACACTAAACTAAAACGACACTTTTAATTTTAGAGAAAAAAACAATGCATTAACTACCCCACCGCTCACCAAAAGCCTGCCTCCACCCTGCATAGTTAAGCTCAGCTTGTGTTTTTATAAATAGGTTATACACGATAAAGTTAAATTTGAAAGCTGAAATTATTCCAGCAATTTATAAGTAAAGTATATATAGTCAACCCTGCAGTTACAGCACAGCTTTTAAATAAATAAAATCTTTTACGGCTACAAAACCCCTATTATATGCTAAACTAGACCAAAAAATGTTAAAACTGCACAAATATATATGGGATAATAATTCCTGTGCAAGTGACCTTGACACGCAAAAGTGCAAAACATACAGACGGCTGCATACAAAATAATACCTCTTATTTGGTACCCGATAACTGATCAACGGCTTCAGGCGTACCTGAATCTCTTGGTGAAATGGGCCCAAATCCACGTGTTCACTATAGGAGAGAGATCGTAAAAACACACCGTAGTTCTGATCGTTTTACCGTATCATTTATACTGCCTGTTTTTATTTATTTCTTGTATGATTATATGATTCTTAACCACCATTTCATTGGTTTTTTCTAAATGATGTATTCACTGTGACATATTCTCAGGCTACCACATTGAATTGGATGCCGTTCCTAATTTACCTATTTGAAAGGTAAGCTCAGAGAGGACGGAAACCTCGCGTAGATCAAAAGGTCAAAAGTGACTTTGTTTTTTAATTTTTTAAGTCTTCCTTGTATGACTATTATTATAAAACATCGAATTATGGTAATTAAGTTTGAAATAATGATGGCTTTATTTAAAGTTATTGATATTTCATACAATCTTTATAATATATTATAATAATATATAATACTATCTTTATATAAATCTGCAATTTTAGTTGCCAATTTCACTTCTTCTATGAGAAACAATTTTATTCCTCCCTAAATAGTAATGTGATTTCTCAGGTTCACAATTTTTATTTATTTTTACGTAAATCTGCAATTTTCGTAGTCAATGTCACCTTTTCCATGACAAACAATTTCATTTCTCCTTATATAGTATTGTGATTTCTCAAGTTCACATTTTTTTTTTATCTTTACGTACATCTACAATTTTAGTTGTTAATTTCACAAAGTCTTCTTCTATGAGAAACAATTCCCTTCCTCCCTATATAGTACATGTAATGTAATTTCTCATTTTCCGATTTTGTTATCTTTACCTAAAGCTGCAATTTTAGTTAGTAATTTCACTTCTTCCATGACAAAAAAATTCATTCATTCCTCCCTATGTGGTTATGTCATTTCTCATTTTCACCAAAATCAACAATTAAGCACTGAACTCAGTTTAGTTAAGGCCCCTATTTCCAATCATAAAAACCAAACGAAATTACTGTGTTAGAAAAAAACATAGCTATTATCATGAATAAAATCAAGTGACGTGCCATTTAATCAAGCTATTGGCTACATATAAAATCATGTTGTTGTTTCTCTATTTTATTTTTATAGTAAACTAACCACCACAGAGTGTTTCGACTAGAAGTCTTGCAACTTATTTTGAGATTGCCGTACCATTTTTATGCTCAATTCAGGAATGAAAATGATTCACAGCTCAGTAAATGTTGTGTCGAATTTGGATATAAATAAGCACAGAAACTGGAACAACAGAGTGCAGAGTTCAATATGATATACATGCATAATTATACATGGTTCATGAGTGTCCACTATTGCTTGGAACACAATTCTCAGAAAATCATAGAATCCTCATGATAGCAACCATACGTACAATTATATATTTTTTTTAAAAAATTGTGTTCAAGTTTTTATCAAGATGACAGTACATGGCCTATTTACTGAATTCTGCTCATTTTTCTGCTTTCCATTTCATATAGATGTAAGATTGAGTTTTAACAATTTACTAACCCAAATCAAGTCGAACAATTCAGTGTGGCAATTTTGAAATATTTGAGTTCCAGTTGAATTTTGAATTTTGTAAGTACAGTAAAACCTGTGTAAGCAGTCACCTCTTTTAAGCAGCCACTAGTCTTAAGCAGCCAAATTTGCTATTTTCCATTGATAAACTTTCAGATTTAATTAACCTGTATTAAGCAGCGACCTGTCTTAAAAGGCCACTTTTACTCCTTCCCTTGACTGGCTGCTTAAGGCAGGTTTGACTGTATTTAGCATTTTGGCACGATTAAAGTTAGTACATTTTTGTATTTGTAGCCAACAACTGTTATACAATCACAATACAAGGATAGCATCAACGGTTGCGTACAGTTGGTGTAACGCTTAGACTGCGGAAGTTTTGAATAATTAACTGTTGTGGTGGCCGTCTATATGGAGCTGTTTGAATCCTTATAAACTGCATTCGGTATCTCCTGTTTACAAAATCAATTTAAAGATAAAATGGATTGTATAAAATCAGTAATGGATGATTTCCTATCATGAGAAACACACACTCATGTGCATTGGTTTAGATATAAAAATAAACAAAGATCAGACTGAGTTTGTGGTCTGAAAACAAAGATGAGACTTGGTAATAGGTCTGAAAACAAAGATCAGACAGAGTTTGTGGTCTGAAAACAAAGATGAGACTTGGTAATAGGTCTGAAAACAAAGATCAGATTGAATTTGAGGCCAGAAAACAAAACAAAAACCACACTGGGAAATCATACATGTCTTAAAACAATTTAAGTTCAGACTGGATAACTGGTCTGGAAGCAAATATCAGACTGGTTAATAATTGATGTAATAATGTTTATAAGCACATCAAAACAAAATATTTCAATCTAGACTTGAATTTAACAATATGCCAAAAACTGGAGGATGACTATGAAATTTTAAAATTGCTGCTACAAATTAACATTTTCAGAGCCTTACACGGGACTGAATTAAAACAGTAATGCTTGTTATGTAGAAGAATCTTTGGTAAACAAAACTTAATCATTAAAAATTAGTATCAAAGGAGATAAATAATATATAGTAATAAACATGGAAATGTCAAATTTATGTTCTTACTGCAAGAAGATAAAATTTTACTGTGCATGCAAAATTTTTTACTCATTCACATTACGGGACCAGTTAGCTCAGTAAGTAGCACATCTCTGACTATCAGTCCTGGTGTCATAAGTTTGAATTCCTGCCCAGCTACAGTTTCTGTGATGATTGTTATACAACATTGAATCTCATTGTCATTCATCTCTCATCTTTTATTTAAATCGGAAAAGTGATCAGTTACTTGCAGAGATGGGTGTGCTTGAGTACTGGTTTACATTCCAGGATCTCAGAAAAGATTGGTTAGGTTAACTGATTATCTGTTAGCCCTCGATGGCATAAAAATGACAATAAATATTAAATCAATCAATTAATCAGTCACATTGAATTAAATTTAAAACTGGCTAAAGTGAAATATTTCACAGGTACTGGGAAGTAGTAGTTTCAAAAATCTCATTTTTTCTGAAGGTAAAAAGATTTAGGTGACCAGGTAAGATCCAAGTCTATATAAGAGAAATCAAATATTGTAAGACAATTTGAGAGAATAAATACACAAGTAACACAGAACAATGATATTGAGTGAAGACAGGGGCTGCATGCAAGTAATCTATAGAATATTGGGATTACAGACAGAATGTTCATAACAAGATTTGTTTTTATTTCCTGAAATAATCAGAGGTTAAAAACCATCTCATTATGAAACCCATGTGAATTCGCCATAGAGAGCTGTCAGGAATACTCGTCATGTTTTATATTAATTTGTTAAAGCTCGATTGCTTATATTGAATCATTTTCGAGTCCACTTCCTGGGTAGAACCAGTTCTCAATGCTGTCTTTTGAGAGGTATCGGGCAGAGCTGGGGGTTGAACCAGTTACCTCTGGTGTGAGTGGCCAACACTCCATCCACTACAAACTCATCAGTTAAAAAAAGGTTAAAGGTTAACTCAGATTACTCAGAGGTCAATTAATCAATAGATTCTAAACTTTAATGAAGCGGTCAAGGAATCAAATTAAGGTGTCAAATTATACATAGCAATTTCTTTAAATACTTTAGAAATATATTGAGACAAAATCTTTTTATAATATTTAGATTTTCTTCTATCTAAATGTAATATTAAATTTTGTTGATAAGAAATTGAAAAAAATGAACTGATTCAAAAAGATTTTCAAATGTTTCAGAGTTTTTGACAAGAAACCTAGCATACCATATTTCCCCGACTAAACACCCGCAGGTGGGATATATATTTTTTAGTTATACAAACAATAATATGTTCGATAATTGTTTTCCAAGCACGTTCACATTACAGTTATGTTTAATTTTACTGATAACTCTTAAAATAAAATGGAAAAAAAATATTGATATAATTTTCCAGATAAAAATTGGTGGTGGTGTTTATTAGAGGAAGTGTGTTTATAAGGGGGAATATGGTATTTTTGTCAGCTCTTTCTAGGCAATTCACAAAGTGGCTATAACTGCTATATAAACTATGAGGAATAAAGCAACAGAACATAACAAGGGTTGAAGCAAAACTGTTCTATCTCCTTTATTTACATGAAGATGAATCAGTTTTGCATTGAACCTTTAATAGGGCGTATAACAGCTACAAACTCACTTGTTGACTAGGTTTGTGACTAGATACGTGCTATAATCCTAATATTGCCCTCCTAGACGAACAAAAATTACCCAATCAATTACATTTAGACTAACTAACAATTTTATTTAAGTTAATTTTCTTTTGAATTTAAAACTTGTTAGGTTTTCTCCAATAATTTTGACCTTATACTAGTATAAAATTTCATTCAAACATTAATAGTAAGTTAACTTTAATGGTTAAGTCTACTGTCCAGTGCACATGTTTCAGTTAATGGACTTAAGTCCCACATAAACGTGATTAAGGAGTGTGTTTTTTTTTGTTATTTGTTTTAATGGGTTGTGTTAAAGTCATTTCAATGCATGCCAATCATGTGTAATAAGTGATATCATAGTATGCAGTAAGGCTTCTACAATCCCTGGTTCTTCTGTTAGCTGAATGAATTTTGTTGTTGAAAACACTATGTGGTAAACTGTATCTCTAGGTGGACCGGATCACATTCAGGATGGTACCCAGATTAAATAATAATAATAAAAAAAATGTTGTGCCCATGGCTGTCATTTTGGGGCAACTTACATGCTAATTGCTGCTAATTTCATGCTCTTAAGACTTCCCTTTATACATAATTTTAAGATGGAGTTATATTAAACCAAGTTTATAAGATGTTATATATATATTAGGTTAATGAGCATTTGTTTATGAACACTTCATATATGAACTTTTCACCACAAAAACATCGAAAAGGAAGACCGAAATTGCAAACATTGTTAAATTTATGAAAATATAAATATTCCAGAAGATGAATATCATGTATTCATTTTGTGTCAGATATATGAAGCTCTACGATTTTTTCAGTCTTGCTATTCCGGTGAAAATAACTTTAGAAGATTTTTTATCAGCTACTACAACTAAATGATACTTTCAAAATTAGGAAACTAGCTGCATATGTCCACTTTATTTTGTTATGATAAAAAGACTATTGATAAAATATTTCCATAAAAATTATAATTATGCCATATTGCATTTCATAGTGTGACACTATTTAAATGTGTGTAAATAATGATTTGTATTTTGGGTCGAAGGTCTCTATTTACGAAATAAAAGATTTGTATTGTATTCTTGAATAATAGTTTTATCCCAATGTTGAGGATGACCCATTCTACTGGTGTTAAGAAATTATGAATGAACAAAAAAATCAATAAATTTAAATCAACCAAAAGTTATTGTGAAAAAAATGTCTGCTTTATCTCCCGAATTGTTTAGCAAAACTAAATTTACATGTAATTTCCCGATATTTGGGCTGTAAAATACTTAGTCATTAAGATTAAAAAAAATCTAAATCAACTATAAAAGACTGATCTTCTGACGTATGATTTATATCATATTTGAAATACTAAAATAAATATATTTATAAAAGTAAAAAATCCTTTAACTAAAACATTTGCCCTGGAAAATTGACTAAGGAAATGTCATGTAAATGTTTCTTTAAAATTTACTATATTTTGTGAATATTTGAGCTTGTGGATTTGAATTTCACCTAATTTTCAACTTTTTAATGACAATATCTGATTCTATAGTTTGAACTTTCTAATCTACATATAAAATCCATTACACACAGATCATTGCATGCACAAATGTTTGAAAATTTCTGATTAAAAGTAAGGACACCTGTTAATAATGCTTCAAAAATTAATTTTTAAACATCATTTCAAATTACAAATGTATTTTATTGTCTTACTGATACCTCAGTGCCATGGGTTCGAGTCCCAAAAATGACAAAAAGGTGAAAATTATTACAAGAAATTATAAATGGAAAAGTAGTAATGTTACAATTAATGAAAATTTATAGCTCACATTAAATTCAAATTACAGGTATGAATATTTTCTTTATAGATTTTGTTAAAAAAAAATGACAACATGCAGAAGGTGCTTTCCAAGATGATATCCATCTAAGCCATCAGAATAGATACTGAATATTTTAAAGCTCCAACAAATAAAGATTACCTTCATATTAGCTTTTGATAATTTTACGGTGGACAAAAAAGTAATCATCCATAAAATCACCAGGAATGATATGAGTTCCATTTAGTACAGAATAGTTCAAGCTTTACGTCTGTCTAATGACAACACTTAGAATGTGAAAGTGAATATCTAATACATACTTAACAGCATCCAGCTGTATTTCTCTACTTTGAGCACTGGATGGTGATGACGATGACGATGGTCTGTGAATTGGCATTAGGCTTGAGTCTATTACCGTGCCCGAACTACTGTATTTATCTACCCCTGCACCACCTATCTCCCCACCCCATGCTGAACGCATGCCACTTTGACCTTTACTTGGGCTGCAAAATATATAAAAAACATAGATGTTTAATTAGATATGAAATTTTTTATAAAAATGTGTTTAAATTCTCTGGTTGATGTTATGATTATATATTATACTGTGTAAGTTTGGTCAAGATTCATTGACAAATACAGATTCTAAAGTGCACACAGCATAACAGTTTTACTGACAGATGAGAGACACAGGGCAATCAGATAAGCCCATCTTGAACCTAAATCTTAAATATCGTCATATGAGCTAGGACCATTCCAATGAAGGTCAACAAAGTTGATGTAATTGGAGTGTGTGGTTATCGGACCCACGATTGGGGCTTTGGCTATTGTCCTTGAGCAAGACATTTTGTCCGCATATGCTTAATACTGGTTGTGCACAGGAAGACCTTGAGCTTGATTAGCCCAAGTTGTAATAACTTGTTTCACAAAGGGCAGACATCTTTTTTTTCAATCATCCAATGGTAATGTTTTCTGGTCAGATGTTTTTCTTTCTTCAAACAAATCAGCACTTTTTAATTACTCAAGTGGCATAACCTGTACCATTCTGGTCTAGTCTTGAGTGGTCTCGGTGGGTCAAGAACTCAACAAAACTTTCATTGCAAATGATATTCTGACCATGTTTGTTCATGATTCAATGAAAACAATAGCGATGAACCACTGAACAATTTTTCAGTAATATTCACGATGGTGTCTACTTGAGACAGTATTCTAAACACCGCCACACTGGAATATCATGCCACAGACACATGGTATTTCCTCTTAATGCTGAGCAGCAAGCGAAGTAGCTTCTAGCACCATTTTTCAAGTATTTGGTATGACCCGGCTGGGGATCGAACACATGACCTTCCACATTCTGTGCTTACACTCTACCACTACACCAACGCTGTGATAACTAAAGGTGCAACAGGGTTTACAAAAAAAAATACAGCATTTTATCAATCAAAGGGAACAACTCATTCTTTTATTGTCAATAACTGCTGCTCCTGATCTGAAGAAAGCTCAAGGGTATTATGTCTAAGAGGCAAAATCATCATTTTCTTTTCATCAATCAAGGGCCATAGCTCCATTCTGGTCCAATCTGATCATTTAAGAGTCTACGTTATGGTCAATAGCAATTTACAAAGTTTTTACAGTACATTTTGCTGATGAATAGTAGAGGTAATATGTACAGTGTTTACAAGGCTCAAACCAGCCATTTCCCACCAATCAAGGGCCATAACTCTGATCGTTCAATAGCCCCTGCCCATACTTTCACGGTCAATAGCATTCTAACCAAGTTTAATATAGTTCTGATGGAAGTAGATGTGCTACTGATAACAGTGTTTACAAGGCTCAAATCAGCCATTTCCCACCAATCAAGGGCCATAACTCTGATCGTTCAATAGCCCCTACCCATACTTTCACGGTCAATAGCATTCTAACCAAGTTTAATATAGTTCTGATGGAAGTAGAGGTGCTACTGATAACAGTGTTTACAAGGCTCAAATCAGTCATTTTCAATCAATAAAGGGTCATAACTATGATCATTCAAAATACCCTGCCAACACTTTCATGGTGCATTATAACCAAGTTTAACATTGTTCTGATGAAAGTAGTGGGGCTACAGTACAGTGTTTACAAGACTTAAACCAGTCTTTTTTAATCAATCAAGGGTCATAACTCGGTTAATTTTTATCAAGCCAGTTCAAAAACTTATGTCAGCTCCAAAACTCATCTGAGCTCTCATGGAGATAAATATTCTGAACAAGTTTTGTTAGAATCAGGTGCTACAATGTTTACAAGAAATGTTAACAGATGGACGATGAGCAGACAGACGAACGGCAGACAAATTACCTCCCAAATATGCTTTTCCGCCTCCTGTTTAACCAACACATTTAAGTATGAACATAATACTTCAAAAGTTTGATAAAAGAAATGCATCCAATTGATTATGATTTTAGACTGACTCCAGCAACACTACATTTGGTTTTATTGAGATTGATTAAATTTGTTTTAAATAACCAGTCAAAATTAAGTTAAGATTTTAAGTATTTAACTAAAACTTTAGAAAATGTTGGTGAAACAGTGACAGTGTAGCACTTTAAAACAAACCAAATGCTTTGACATCAACTCCAGTTTTACAATAATCACATCATTGTGAGAGTTTGTTCCCTTTCATCAGTTCTTTCTCTATATTTAGAAACAGTTCATGAAATGGAAACTTTTCAACAGAAAGACTCGTTATAATTTTGTCACACAGCTTAATGGAATAGACATCATTGGTTTTCACTGTTAACCAGGTAAATTCATTATTTTATATCATTTACAGTCATACCTGGATAATAATTAACAGTAATTAGTTACAGCAGTAACCAATGGGAAGACAATACATGTAAACAATGTTATACATAATATAAAACAATGCAATATTTTTCTTTCCTGAATTTATTAATACTAATAATGTATGGTCACATTTCTGATATTTTGATATTCAAATTAATGGCAATGTTAAACAGAATGTTACATTTATTTAAAATGGAAAAATAAACCAGTATTATCTTTTTTTTAGAATCTTCTTTGTTCAATCCATTACAAGGATCTATATTTAAATGTCACATGACCTTATATTTGGAAAACCAGTTTACAATAATAATGATACGAGTTCTTTACTGTGATTAAATTTTATAAATATTTCTTTACTTCATATATACCTGTACAACAATGGTAGAATGAAATCTTTGTGCAATTTTACATGATTAACCCTTTACTTCATATAGACACCTTTGGACACCTAATATAAATGCCTTTTAAATACCTGTAATATAGAAGGCTTTTGAATTATTAGGTGAAATATGTTTATATTAACTGACAGAGTGGAAACAGTGCAGGAAGTGTTCAGATTGCTCGTTAGGAGCATTCTGAACTCTTCCTGCACTGTTTTTAAAGGCCTTCTGTGATTGGTGTGATTAAACGTGTATCTATGGAGTAAAGGGTTAAATCTTAAAAGCTGTTGTGATTTTGTCCTTAATGAGGATTAATGTCTTAATTGTATGTACATGCTTATTCAATAGTGTATGTCTTTTTTATAAAAAAATGTGTATGTTTTAAATGGTGCAATTCTTATCTTAATTGGTGCATGTCTTACATGATACATTAAAGTGAGGCAGTGGTGTGACAAAAAAGGGTGTTCAATGGCGGATCTACTCTTTAAAAAAAAAATCCCTGCATTTTTTATTATTTTATTAAAATTCACTATATTTTTACTGAAAAACATGTATGCCCATTCAGATTTAGTGTTGCACCCCTAGGTATGCAACCTCTAAACTGAAACCCTGGATCCGCCCCCTGGTGGTGGTTGCTCACATTAGAAGTCAAGGGTTCCATATACCAGATTTGACAAGATCGTCTCTAAAAACAAAACAACCTGATTTTACCCAGGCAACGGACTTGACAGCAATTCTACCAGCTTAATTACTTTGAAATTGGGCTTATAAAATAAGTAAAGCATTAAGTTTTATTGGTGGTGGAAGATCTCAGAATGTGAATGCGTAGAACCACATTTTTTCTCCAAGTAAATGGCAAAGTTTCTCACATAAAGTCTCTATACCAATCTGGGCTCAAGCCCACAACCTCAACACTGAGAGGTGATATTGAGATTGTATGGATGCTTAGGTTTCGATGATATATTACTGTTGCTCAGAGGTTAAATTATCGGCATGTTTAGTTTAAACATATCATTTCATAAAATTTACAAAAACATTGTTTATACAAAATACAAAGCAAAAAGGGATCTAAATGAAAGCATTGCTTATTTAGTTCTTTTCCATGTTGTATTATCCAATTTCTAAAAGTGAAGTGTTAAAATCACCCATTATGACTTCATACATTCGGAGCTCCTCATGCACTGCTTGCACTTTTTGTGCTTGCGCTAATTCAGACAATTGAGCGAGGTGTTCCGAATGCCACTAATAGTGTGCTAGCAGCAGAAGATAAAAGGTTTGGAACTGAAGATGTATCCGAAGTTAAAATATATAATTTTTCATTGTAGATAAGATAACATGGACGAAAGGCAGGAGAAAATGTCAAATGAAGGAAACATGGAACAGCTGTCCCTAAAGTTGAGTAAATGTCTGGACGATGCTGGATATGATGAGGACACGAGACACCTTATAATACACACATTTGGAAATATATCAGTATTTTCAAATATACTTCAATCTATGTCACCCGGGGGCAGCAGTACAGCAATCATGGGAAGTGAAGCTGAGGGAACATCATTAAACATGCCCAACTCCGACGCAGATTGGCTTATCTATAGCCCATTTGTTGAGGTAATAAATGGAGAAGAATCTATAAAAGGTCATGACTCAAATTTTCAATATCTTCAAATGACAAGGGAGATAACCACGCCTGCTGGTTACACTAAACTACAAGTTAACAAACTATCCAAAGATAAACTACATCTTGAAGCAATCAAACATGAAATGTATACTAAAGCCAATGGTCGAATTTTACTCAGTAATAAACTAAAAATATCGAAAACCTTTCAAGATATGGAACCTCACGGTCCAGCTGCTACAAAGTTTTATCTTAATTACTCAACAGATTTTGTTCGTAGCTATAAAAGTCACCAACTACCAGAAGACGTGGAACCCTGGTTTCACAGAGAACGCCAACATGGTTGGCCATCACCAGAGACCTGTGAAATTTTCAAAAAGATGGGATGCTTTGTTGTGGGAGTTGGTCATCAGAATAGCCCTGAATGTCACCTGGAGTGGAGGATATCCATGTCATATCAAGAGTTATATCTGATGAAAAACCTGAACCCCACCCAGTACAAGTGTTATATCCTACTGAAAGAAGTCAAGAAGATTTTAAAACAGAACAGTGGGGATATAATCAGCTCCTATCACTGTAAAACTGCCCTGTTTTACACAATCGAGAACACTGATCAGAACATTTGGGAACCAGAAAAACTTTACATTTGTCTGCAGAAATGTCTACAGGAACTCCTCAAATGGGTAGATGACAGAAATTGTCCAAATTATTTCATACCAGAAGAGAATATGTTTGAGACAAAACTTGTTGGAGAAACTATTATTGAAACAATTCAAAGGGATTTACAAACAATCATTCAAATGTGTGATGGACTGGAAGTGTTCAAATTTGATGACCTAACAAGCAAATGGGCAAAAAATGTCAAATTGCAAAAATATATGTACCTGGATAGAGTAAATTTTATTTCAATCATTCAAGACTTTTTAATGACCAATAATAATGAAACAGATGATTTTACAAGTTCTGTAGAATGTGACACAAGCCAGAAAATAAAACAATTCAAAAATGTTCTAAATGATATGGCAAATGGAATCAATTTCCTGAATGAGGAAGAACCACAAACTAGTTACCAACCATTTCCAGAAACTGCAATTCTTTGGTTTATGAACAGAATCAATAGTTGGAAGAAGCCAGAACAGTTAGCTCCAACAAGATTACTTGATGAAGATGCTATGACTAAATCAATTCTTTACAACAAAGACAGCATCTTGAAAAATTTTCAAAAGATTGTCAGGCACATACAAAGTAATATTGCAACTCTACTACTGGCCCAGTTTGTAAGCAACAAAGAAGAAAGTACCTGGATTCAAGCCAATCAATACATAACAGTTGCAGGAGAGACAGTTGATATGGACAAGGAAATAAAGCTAGCAACAGTGCACTACATTAGTGGAAACTATTGTGAATGCAGTAAACTGCTCTTGGAAAGCCACCCATCATCTTTAACTGCTCAAAGATTTACCTTTTGTCTTAGTCCAGCAAACAATGCAGTTAAAGAGTTGTATTACTCTGAGCTCAAGAATAAATTGATGAAGAAAGAAATGATGGACACAACTATACCAGACAAACTCAATATAGAAGCAGATATGCTATTAACATGCCTTGTATTTAGAACATTCGAACTAGATATGATATTTACACCTTTTATTTATGAGGCTTGTAAAGTACTTCAACTAGATGAGCAAACTTTGTCCCGCTGGGAGGAGAAAGATCCGTGGTTGGAGATAGATCCATTAGTGTACATAAACTTCCTGATGTACGAGTCTTACGAACAATTAAACAACAGGGCAAGAATGAATGGTGCTCTGCTGAAACTAGAAGAAAGTGTTATGTCCACTTTCCTGTTTCATCCTGATGTAGCCTGGAATGTTCTGGGACACATCTATGTCACCAAGGGCTGGTACAGACTTGCACTGCAATGTTTTCGAAAATCATGGGAGATAATCTTTGTAAATAAACTTATCAAGCCTTACACAGATTCAAATATCAAATTGAGCAATGCTATGAAACAAAAAGCAGTTAAACACAATGCAGCACACTGGAATATAATGCTGATGCTTTTTGGGAGTGCTGATCAAGATCTCTGAGAACAAATTATTCCATGCCATTGCCCAATGCTGTTTAAGAAGGGCTGATCAACCAATCTGAGAAAAGCCTTTATTTCAATTGCATGATGCAGTTTGGGCAGACTGAGAGAATGTCCGCAATCATCAAAGTCTTCCAGTGCATGAGACTGTTTCTGAGGGCTGAGGGACGAATGTGAAAAGAACATTCTACCATCCAAGATTATGATGCTGTTTGAGAGGGCTGAGGGACAAATGTGAAAAGAAAATTCTACCATCCGAGACTATGATGCTGTTTGAGAGGGCTGAGGGACGAATGTGAAAAGAAAATTCTACCATCCAAGACTATGATGCTGTTTGAGAGGGCTGAGGGACGAATGTGAAAAGAAAATTCTACCATCCAAGACTATGATGCTGTTTGAGAGGGCTGAGGGACGAATGTGAAAAGAAAATTCTACCATCCATGACTATGATGCTGTTTCTGAGGGCTGATAGACAAATGTGAAAAGAAAATTCTACCATCCATGACTATGAGACTGTTTCTGAGGGCTGATAGACAAATGTGAAAAGAAAATTCTACCATCCAAGACTATGATGCTGTTTGAGAAGGCTGAGGGACGAATGTGAAAAGAACATTCTACCATCCATGACTATGATGCTGTTTGAGAGGGCTGAGGGACAAATGTGAAAAGAAAATTCTACCATCCAAGATTATGATGCTGTTTGAGAGGGCTGAGGGACGAATGTGAAAAGAAAATTCTACCATCCATGACTATGATGCTGTTTGAGAGGGCTGAGGGACGAATGTGAAAAGAAAATTCTACCATCCATGACTATGATGCTGTTTGAGAGGGCTGAGGGACGAATGTGAAAAGAAAATTCTACCATCCATGACTATGATGCTGTTTGAGAGGGTTCACCAACAAATCTGAGAACAAATTCTTCCATGGCATATCAAATGTTAAATGTGTTAATTACAATTTAATTTTTTAAGTTATTCTGTTATTACTTTGGAAAGGACCTAAAATCACACCAGTAATATCTTTAAAAAAGGCCAATCTTATATTGCCGCATGGAGTTTTGACATCACTTGCGAAAGTCCACTGATTCAGATTAACGAGCAATCTGAACTCTTCCTGCACTGTTTTCAAAGGCCTTCTGTGATTGGTGTGGGAAAACGTGTATCCATGGAGTAAAGGGCTATACACACAAGTGGACATTTAGAACATTTTTGAATTCAATGTTTTTAAGATTAAAATACTTGATATACCGGTGAAACTAACAGAATTAGCCACATAAATGTGTATGTCATGATCTGATCACCTGCAGGTTTTGAAGAAGGTATTTATTAAATAATTTAGAAAATTAAATAAATTAATTAAACTTTTCATTTTTTAAAATAATTGATAGATTCAAACTACTGAATGTTATGTTATATAATGCTATTTAAATAGACAATATATTTCAAATGACTGACTGATTGTTTGATTGATGATTGAATACTGAGCGTCATTTTATACCATCGAGGGCTAACAGGCAATCAGTTTCCCTACCACTCTTTCCTGGAATCCTGGAAGGTTAACCAGTACTCCAGCACATCCCATCTCTGTAAGTAACTGATAACTTTTCTACTTGTGAATCAGTGGTGAGGGACAAATGACAATGTCGTATATCAACCATCACAGAGATTCAAACTCATGGCCTCTGGATTAATAGTGAGACATGCTACTGACTGAGCCAATCATTGCAAATGGACCACATGCCACACAAAAAGTCTCTAGGGACATAATCATGTGAAAAGTGTAGATTCGGATCTATCTGAGACAATTTACGACATTATTCTACATGTCTAGTATGGTACTGCATGACTGATGGAAAACTAGTGTAAATTATGTATTATATTAGTTGATACCACTTTTTATGTTTTTCATTTTCACATACACCTTCATTTTTTATTTTTTAAACAATCCAAGCCATCATTATCCAATGATATATTATAATATTCTACCAGATGTAACCGGACTGAAATGTGCTCCTTTCAAATTTAATATTCAATCAAATTAAATACATGTAAAGTCATAAGCTAGAAATGTGTTTGTCGAGAAAAATGCCTCCACTATTAATTGGAAACCAATTTTTAATGAAAATTAAGTCAATTCTTACATTTTACAAGTAATGATTTGAAACAAGAGCTCAACGCATTAAGCAACATGTAACTTAACAACAAAGTGCATATAATATTTAAAAAGAACCTTGAATTACCATGTAGGGTTTGCTATCAATGACCTCACACGACTACCTTTAATTAACAAAGTATTTTTGGTTAGGTGGCATAAGCGACCGAACCCTTTATAAGGGCCACTTTAGAAATTGACAGTGGGCACTGCCATATTGAAACATTATGATCACGTGTTGAAAACATTTGCATTTGCCATAAGGAGGTTGCCATTGCTTTTCAAAATAGTGCCTTATGGGATTGTTGTGGTACTAAAACCAGGCCAGGTTCCTGCTGACCGGCCATTTTCCGGCTGTTATTAAAAGACAAATGTGGTGTGTATTGTAATGATTGTGGCACTTTAATGAACTAATTTGAAATCAATATGCATTGTTATTTGTATATTAAATACGAAAATATAAATATATAAAATAAAAAATATTAAGGCGTTGAAACTTTTTTGACAAATGTTCGCCGGGTTGTTTTCGACAAATTCTTGCTGAGTTAATGTAAATCATTTTAAAATGACCATGTTTTTAATCAACTGTTACAAAGATTATGATGTGCTGAGCCAATAACAATGAAAATAATAACAAAATCAAGAAGCTACAATTATTTATTTTGCTTGATACAAAGGACATATCTTTTTTAACAATGTGGTGAAATCAGTGTGGTTTTACCGGTGTGGCGTTCAGTACGTTATAAGAATCAGACTTAGCTCCAAACTTGCTCAAGTTTTGAAATATACATTCAACTGCTGTTTTTTAATTAATATATCCACAAATTTATTTAAAAAATATATTTTCACAATAGTAAATTTTATTGAACATTACAGTAAATAAGTTTGAAAATATATAAGGTAAGGTTCAAGACATTTTCCCAGAAATTTCCTTAGAATATAGAAATGCATAATAATTCAGATTTGTGCATCATAATTACTATTAAACACACCGCATTTGCCTTTTCCCTGCAGCCGAAATTTGACTGGGTCAGCTGAAACTTGATTGAGTTTGGTATCACCCATGTACTTAGTACCTGGTGTGTGGCTGTGTTTATCTTTTCTACATTCACACCATTTAACAAGCATATCTCATCCAAACCCTAACTTACACCTTCAGTCACTCTAATTGCCACCTCCTTTAATTATAAGACCTAACCATTGGATGTTTTTTAAAAGCAACCAACTTGTTTGTGACCATGATTGTCTCTGGATTTAACAATGTAATGATTCTCGTGATGGCTTGTACTGGTACATGAGTTATTAATAGAATCACTGCAGCTTTTATTTCTATAACAGTAAATATTCCTTACTTTAATAACATTTCTTGTTATATTTCTCAAGTAAATAGTCAATAAGAAGTATCAACCATTCCATTCATACCAAATTTTATTTCATTAAAATTAATGACACTTCAAAATGTCACCTAAAATTATAGAATAAACATTATAATGCCAATTAAAAAAACACAAAAAAACTTTGTTATTTACTTTATGCACCAATTAAAATTACTAAGAATATATACCTGAATCTAAAATCCTTTGGTAGACTGGATCCCTGTATAGAATCATGTTTTGACTTCATGATCTGCTTCTTAAAGTCCTTCCTCGTATTTCCATAACCATTAAATATGTGATCACAGAACAACAGCTTACTATCACAGTATATCTGTAAATAAATGTCACAGTTTGTGATTATATAACAACAGCTTTATAGTTTATACATCACAGTATATCTGTAAATATTTGTCACAGTATGTGATTATGTAACAACACAGTATGTGATTATGTAACAACAGCTTTATACATCACAGTATATCTGTAAATAAATGTCACAGTATGTGATTATGTAACAACAGCTTTATACATCACAGTATATCTGTAAATAAATGTCACAGTGTGTGATTATGTAACAACAGCTTTATACATCACAGTATATCTGTAAATAAATGTCACAGTATGTGATTATGTAACAGCAGCTTTATACATAACAGTATATCTGTAAATAAATGTCACAGTATGTGATTATGTAACAACAGCTTTATACATCACAGTATATCTGTAAATAAATGTCACAGTGTGTGATTATGTAACAACAGCTTTATACATCACAGTATATCTGTAAATAAATGTCACAGTATGTGATTATGTAACAACAGCTTTATACATCACAGTATATCTGTAAATAAATGTCACAGTGTGTGATCATGTTACAACAGCTTTATACATCACAATATATCTGTCACAGTGTGTGATCATGTTACAACAGCTTGATAGTTTATACATCTGTAATCAAGTGATTTTAAGTATTGCCATGCTAATCAAAGTTCTCTTGTTGGTGACAACAATAATTGAAATAGGTTATTATTTACAAGCAGTATTTTGAGTTATTTACAAATGAAAAAAGTATTAAAAATGAGCCAAGGAAAATGCATATAGTTAATTTAGTTAACAATTGGTATGATCCATAATATCAGGTTCTGCTGAACACTTCTGTGTAGCATATGGAAATACATGTACACAGATTCCATATCCAAACACTAAACATTGTCATGTTGAGATACATGTGCCTCTTACTGCATCTCACTGCATACAGGAGCATTGTAAATGATGTTTGCAAAAGAAACGAAAAGTCCTGGTTTATGGTGTGGCATAACATTCACACACTTATGAAAAAAACTACAGGTTTGTAAAACTGTCACAGGAAAAATATTATGAACAGAAACTATTTTTAGCAACACCAACCTTCATCTTGACCTGATTTACCTTAATGCTTCCTAAACTCTCTATTTAAATAACCATGACCTTGACCTTAATTGACCCTGCTTTACCTCAAGACCAATCCCAAGCTTCCTTTTCGTTTAAGGATCCTATGAATAAAATTTCATCAGAATATTTCAAAGGTAAATAAACTAAAGTAATTGAGTTGAAACCATTTTCTGCCACAGTAACTGATGGTCTGCAACCAGTTTGTCACTGGTTTCTTATTCATTAATGATTAGTCTACCACTGCCCTGTCATTGGTTTGTTATATATGACTAGTCTTTCAATGGCTTGAATATGATTTCCATTCATACTTACGAGGAACATGCCAGGCACCACATTATGCCGGGTCTGTAACAGAGGTTGTGTATGATCGGACATCTCTGGCGCTGAGTTTATGTCGTACTTGAACACACGGAACATATCTGATCTGCTTTGTACACAAGCACGTGTACGGTTCCTATTCTGGTTCCCATATATCTCATTTAACATCTCCTCTGCCTTTGTGATTCCCGGGAACCTAACAAAAACAGAATAAGTATAATATTGTTTATTTCATAAAAAAAACTCTGGGTAAAGATTTATCAAACATTTTGTGTCTAATACAAGACTCAAAATCTCAAATTGTTATCACCCCATCCAAAAAAATTTTTTTTTAAAGAAAAGATGTGATGATCAGTAGTAATTAAAGAAAAATCTCAAATTTTAACTCCCCACCCGTCAAAAACAATAAAATGTTAAAGAAAATGTGATGCTGATTGATAAAAATCAAGTTATAACAATAATACATAAATATGTAATTGATTATTTCTGCAAGTATATAAATTACTATCATTCTCTGGCTCAAGTTGTTAATCACGGTGGAAACCCACATGACTTTAAACTCACCGTGCTAAAACTAACCCACCTGACTTTAAAGTCACCTTGTTAATACTGAATTACAAAATTGGAGATCAGAAGTCAGAGTTTAACTTGTAATTTAAACTCAGGAAAGTTTTTACCAATATCCAATATATTAACTTTTAGCTTCAAAAGGCAAAAGTGTCTGTCCAGGAGCCAAATTTGTATTTTGATATTAACCAGTTATTCTTTTGGTTTTAACAGTAAACAATTATGAATACTACAGTAGTATTTGCTTTTTCCAGTGATTGTAATTTAACAATCAATGCACCTGTAAGTCAATCATTTCATCAATGCTGAAATCCTTGAAACCATGAAGATAAAAGTTAACTCCCAACAATCAAGCAAATATGTGTGATATAATACAAATTTACTCATTACATATGCCATAACAATTGTGGTTCATACTCAAACTACTGCCCAATCCTTATAATACATACTGTCTATGAAATTTGCTGAAAATTGATTTATCTTTTAAATGCCAAATGCTGATTTTTTTTAATAATCACACAAATACTTTTCCAACAAACAGCTTTCTAATTTCACTTTTAAAAATGTAAATTTGGTAAGAATGTCTGAAATATAGTCATTTTTTTTTTTTTTCTAGAACTTAGGTGTGCAAAAAAACGGTGAACCATTCCATGAGCCTATTGGCACATTCTCACAAGTAGGTTTGCTGTACAACCACCTTTTAATGATATGGTAGCAAAAACAGAATTTTTTTCTTGAAGCTTGGTATTTGTTTATGATTATCAGAGGGTTGGCCTCCATTAAGCACCAACCTATCGCTATGTTGGAGTAATTATGATTAATGCTCTGGCTAAGTTAATAGAACTATTATTGTATGTGGTAATAAAAACAGTTATGTTCCAAACCATTGCTTACACACTTGATGCGGTGAAAATTCCTGTAAACATAATCAAAACAACAACAAAGCCAAATGTGTACAAATCTGTATTACATCAACAGCCCATCACCAGCAGAAAAGCAGATATTCTTCAGAAGTTAAGGATATAGGGATAATATAAATAGAAAAAAAACACTTTTTGAAAAAAAATTGTGGCGTGCAACATTTTCCCCCGATGCAGTTACACACAATAATCTGTGCACTCTATAAATAACTTACACTCTACGGAAGGGCTCGCCCTTCTTGTTCAGGTAGAAATTATAGTCAACGCCCTCTGCTCGATTTTTTATATTCTTCCTGTTATGGAATGTATGAGTCAATGGTTTTCAGTACATGTATTTTATATGATATTACTAAAATATGTAATTATCTAAATCGTAATAATATTTGAAAATATCTGAAAATTTCTTTCAAATGTTTTTGGTCGTAAAAAGGAATTACTTTTATACTAGTGTTACTATTCTGGTACCAGAGTTTAGCTAATATTGTACCTCAGGCATCATATATGTGATTTTTTTTCTGTTTTCTAATTTAGCACCAATTGTAAAAATTAAGTACCACATTTCAATATGTGTATGAAAAGTATAAATATTTTTGTAAGTTTCATTTGTATATACTTGCATTGATTTTGACCATTCTAAACCAGTTTTTGCTATAAAACCAGTTTTACGTGACAAATTTTCAAAAGCAAAACATATTGATCCTTTTATACTTTAGTTATATAATACTTGTCACTAAAATTGCATTTTGAAAAAAAAAATATATATATATATAGATGAAACAGGTGCTCTGAAAAATTGACTGGATGGGAATCTGACTGGGTCCACTAATTAATTGGACTCAGTCAGTTAGTATTTCAGTTTGTGATTTTACTGTTAAAAATAAAACACATAAACACTTACAAGGAAGAAACAACCATTATCACGATCATCTGCCCCTCTGGCGCCTCCGTGTTCACAAATTCATCTAGCTCTAGATCCATGATAAATGGTATGTGATGTCGACTACAGCGACACTGTGGCCTCTCATAGCCCAGAATATGTTGTCGGATCACCAAGGGACAGTGGCTGCGACTTGTTGACAATGCAGACGGAGCACGTTCTGACATGGATGTCATGACAATCTGACGGGAAGGTGACATGCTTCTTGCACTTGTAGATGCTTTGGATCTCGTAGATCTGCGACTTGCATTACTGCAGTACAAACGTAACAGTAAAACACATGTTATACAAAAAAAAATCTTTCCTTTTTTTTATTTCTATATATATTTTGCAAGTATTGAGAGTTTTCATGCTTTTACTAGAAGATAAGTATATTTTATAATTAAAGAATAACAACTCTGTTCTCCGAATTTTCGGGCTCTTGCCCTTTATCAAAGGTAACTCTCCAATTTTGCCCTTTATCAAAGGTAACTCTCCTATTTTGCCCTTTATTAAACGTAACTCTCCAATTTTGCGCTTTATCAAAGGCCATTATACATTAATTACTAGATTATTATCCAAATTTTTCTTAAAAAACGGGAGGGGATTTTTTTTTTTTTTTTTTTTTATTACTATTACTATTTTTATTTTTTTTATGAAAATAAAAAGTGGTGGGGCAGCATGAAAATTAGATGGCAGGCGGGGATGATAATGTAGCAATTAATTCATTATGGCCTAATGAGATTCATTTTACAATCAGAACAGGTTGTTACCACTAGCTGTGCCAAGGATTAAGCCTGTTGTCACTAGTGTATTTTTGCACTGTTCTTATAATTATCCTTTGACTGCTAACTCCTGCTAGACATATATTTTCTTATCATTTACATGAGTATCTTTTGTTTTTTTAAGTGGTTTAATGCCATTTTCAACACATACCAGGTTATATATGGCATATCCAGATTTATTGGTGGAAAAGACCTCAGAATGAATCTGAGTAGAACCACCGTCCTTCCACAAGTCAACAGGCAAACTTTCTCACATAAAGTTTTTTGGAGCGAGTGGAACATTATCATGAGAATCAATTAGTGTATGAGAAGGATAAGCACATGACTGTCATGTGACCATTTTCATATACCTAATTACCCTTTCAAATGAGAATCATAACATGGTGTAATTGCAGACCTGCCAACCCTATCAAATAACCTTTTTTCTATCGATTTGCCTTTCCATCTACTGTCTCAATGTCATGATTGTTTTTTCTGCCATTTTGGTTTGCTTCTCTATTGATCACTTTCATTTAAACACTTTATTATGCAGAGTCAGTACATTTTCAAACATGGTCAAGTTTAAAACTCCAATTTTGAGGCTATATACTAAAACACCATGAAAGTGTAATTAATCCCAGAAAAGCATAATTTACCCCATAAAAGTGTAAAAATAGAATCATAATAGTTAGCAGGTCTGTAATTGTACAAGTTACAGCAACACAATAACCATGCCGAGTCTGACTTACTCGGTGAGTCTGTTGATAACAGCCATGGCAGTCGGTGACATGGTGCCATCCCCGCCAGCAGTTCCAACCTCTTCGAAGGTCACAGTGGTACCAGCAAGCCTGGATTCAGTACCAACTGCACGTAACTCTTCTTCAACTTCTCCATGGTCCGGACCAGCTGATAATCAGGAACAAATTGATAACTACTCAATGAGTTAAATGTACTGATAGCCTTTACTAAATATTCATACTCCTACCTGATATGATTGACGTTATTGTAGAGTCTGGTTTATTTTATGCAACATTTTTAAAAAATGACATGATACAATTTTCATAATATTGTTTTGTTATTTGTTATTTGATTTATTACAGATGTAAAATACATGAATAAATATAATTCTATGAATAAAAAGAGGTCCCTAGATGTGTATGATCATTTTGGCAGTGATAAAGACTGCAAAGGAGGTGACAGTAGGAAGATTAAAGTTAGTGTTGTACTGTCAATTAATTAGTTTCAAAATAAATCATATAAAAAAATAAGATTGAAAAAATAGAATAGAATCTCTGCAGAGGGGTAGGAATCCTCCGAATAAGTGTCGTGTTTGTTATATCATTTTTTGTCATGTTCACTATTGTGGTTAAATTATCAACCCCTGTGTGGTTTCAGGGAGCCTGATATGAGTGATGGCAAGAATAGGACCACTGTGGCTTATGCATGTCGTAAGAAGCGACAATTTGAGTAATATGATAGAATTTGCTGAAACTCCTTAGTTCTGCAGGTATCAAGGTTCTAGGTTCATTCTGCATATTCATTTGTTGGTGTATTTTTGTTTAAATCTGTATGTTAATTTGTTGTTTTTGTATATGTAGAGTGAACCTGGAATCTTCTTTCCTGTTGGTGTCGAATAACTTATAATGTGTTGGTACGCCGTAAAACTCCATTCTTTATATACGACATTAACAGACAATTATGTATTGATTTTACATGGCCTAAATGTTCTTTGTTATTCAATTCCAAATCTTAACGAAATTTCTTTGATATCGTTGAGACTTAAATAAATACATAAAATGTCAGATAAACAAAATGTCGGGTGGCAGGTTAGCTATTCTGTTCAGTATATATTGCTTTTTTTTCTCATTCAGAGGTGGAAGATTATAAGCATCTTTCATGAGCTTGAGGTGCGGATGGTAAATTCAATCCATAGAGATAACTGTTTTGGCGGTAACGAGGCCCATGAAAGATACTTTTTCTTGTATACAAACCTAAATGTGCAATTTTTTTAGATTTTTATTCCAGTCTATTTTTTTATAGTAGCGCATGGATACCATAGCAATTATGATGAATATGATATAGTGCGAGGATTTTATGAATGATGTTACATCACAACGCAAGGAGATTAATAGGATAAGCGCATGGAAATACACTGAAATCCTTGTCCGACATGCAAGAATCAATGATGAAGAACAAACCTTATGACAGAAACTGTGGGAGGCCACAGATTCAAACTCACGATACCTGGATTAACAGAGACTGATATCAAGCAATAAAATTTTTTTAAAAAAAGGGAAGCTAAAACTATTTGACTGAAACAATTGACCCAAACAGAAGTGTACGAAGTATTTATGTTTAAGTAAAAGTTGTTGAAGTGAGGCAGTAGTGTAGTAGATAGAGTGTTGGCCACTCACACCACAGGTTCCTGGTTCTATGCCTTTCAAAAAAACAACACACACAGTACTGGTTCTACCATGAAAGCAGATTCCAGAGCAGTTGATATGAGCTTTGAGCTTTCTTTGCAATGGAGCTAAAATTAATTAGTATAAACTAATTAAAAGTTGTTACCTAAGGGTGCTGATGGAATCCTTGTTTTACGCGGAGATTCTGGATCTTCTACGCCAAGAATCGCCCGTCGTAACATCAGCTGAGTATCAGAAATCTTCGCAGATTTGATTTTACGATTAGCCATGCTGTAACCTGGTTTATCATGAAGAGATTGTAAATGTGGGGAAGACAATCCAACAGCTATTCTGTAGTGCTCCATCCAATCATCGACCAGATTTCTGAAGTGGTAAGAAATAGGGAGGATAATCAAACAGCTATTCTACATTGACATCAAACAGCATTTATGAATGAATAATAAAGATTATCTGCATCTGAACAAAGACTAAACAGAAATCGAACAACTACATACAACATTCTGTCAAGTTTGGATGACATTTGGTGATTTTAGATAAAGATATGACAATTTGACGATGAGAAGTGATATACACTGTCACCAATGGATACATTTACTAAAGAAAGAATTGGTATCATTTGTGTATTCAAAATATCTAAACAGTATCTGACCACACCAATTTTCTTTTCTGCATATTCAAGCAACAGATGAAGATGATCAATAGAAACAAGACACTAAATTATTGACAAAAATAAAATGTCTAAAATTATCAATAAGTTAATTTCTTCATTTGTGGACTAGTGAAAAATGAAATGTTCTCTTAGATGTGAAAATGTTAAAGACTTTTGCTCCTTAGACCTTTGTTCGACCATTCTTGCAATACTAATCGCTTTCTGATTTGCATAGATAATGAGATATGTCCTGATCTGTGTCCATCGGGAGTTATATGGGAAAAAATAATGTATTCTTGTTTAAATTGACTGAATTCTACCAATCAGTCTGTTTAAGCTGTACCTAGCTTTCCTCTGCAGCTTTGCAAGCTCTTTGTCAGCTTCAATTTCATAGGACACTTTGTCAGGGAAATCTGTGAGCAATTTGATAATCTCAGATGACTGGCTCTTTGAGGTATGCTGCAAAATACAAAGGCAAGGTTTAAAACTTAGTGGTGTTTTTCTTTTTATTTTTGTTCTTCTTTTTCTTTTTCTTTCTGATATTTTAATATACAATTTACAAAATTACACACCAAAAAAATCTCATCCAGGAAAACTGTTATTTATAATATCCTCAATGAGAAAAAGGAAAGTTAAAAAAAAATATCTTGCTATTGTTGCTTTGTGGCTACTTAAATTGAGGAAATGATGTAATTAACATAATATAAAAGTAATAAACTTTTTTCCACAAATCAATTTCCACAATGGCTGAGGTCTACCTGTTAACCATGCTATAAATGAATAATATAATAAAATGACTTTTGGGAAAATTCATTAAAAAGATTCACTGGACCAGCAAAAACTTGATGCATTGATCTCAAATACTTACTTGAATATTATGAAAAACATAGCTATACACACCAGTAAACATGATGAAATTAATGCATGTAAATGTAATTACAATATGTAAAAACATCCTTTGAAGTAACATATGTCACCTGCTGGCAAAAAATGGAATCATAGAATGTATTGAAATAAAAAAAACACCAGTCAATATCATTTTCAAAGAGTTTTAATTTTGTAACACAACTTTTCAACACATTTTAAAACAAAAAGTTATTAACATGAACAAAAACAGAAAGTAACATTAGAATTGGAAATATAGATAATAAAATTAATGTAATGTTGAAAATGATAATATAGATAATAAATGTAACATTATACATTGCAATAAAGATAACAAATGTAACATTACAATTGGAAATACAGATAGTAAATGTAACATTAAAGATGGTGATACCAAATGTAACAAAATAAATGACAATACAGATAATAAATGTAACATCATAAATGGCAATACAGATAATAAATGTAACATTAAAGATGGTGATACCAAATGTAACAAAATAAATGACAATACAGATAATAAATGTAACATCATAAATGGCAATACAGATAATAAATGTAACATTAAAGATGGTGATACCAAATGTAACAAAATAAATGACAATACAGAAAATAAATGTAACATCATAAATGGCAATACAGATAATAAATGTAACATTATAAATGGCAATAAAGATAATAAATGGGACATTATAAATGGTTATACATATAATAAATGTAACATTGGAAATGGTAGTACAGATAATAAATATAGCATTGGAAATGGTAATACAGATAATAATCATAACATTGGAAATAGTAATACAAATAATAAATGAAACTTTGGAAATGGTTATACAGACAATAATCATACCAGGAAATGGTATTACAGGTAATAAATGTGACACTGGAAATGGTTATACAGATAATAAATGTAAAACATTATACACTGCAATAAAGATAACAAATGTAACATTAGAATTGGAAATACAGACAATAAATGTAACATTAGAGATGGTAATACTAAATGTAACAAAGTAAATGGCAATACAGATAATAAATGTAACATTTTAAATGACAATACAGATAATAAATGTAACATTATAAATGGCAATAAAGATAACAAATGTAACATTAGAATTGGAAATACATATTATAAATGTAAAATTTGAAATGGTAATACAGATAATAAATGTAACAATGAAAATGGTAATACAGATAATAAATGTAACAATGGAAATGGTAATACAGATAATAAATGAAACACTAGAAATGCTAATACAGATAATAAATGTAACAATGGAAATGGTAATACAGATAATAAATGTAACACTGTAAATAATAATACAGATAATAAATGTAACAATGGAAATGGTATAACAGATAATAAATGTAACACTGCAAATGGTTATACAGATAATAAATGTAACATTAGAAATGGTCATAAAGATAACTAAAATATGTAACATTACAAATGGCAATAATGATAAAGAATGCAATATTAGAAATGGCAAAAAAAACAAAAAAAAACTAATGTAACATTAGAAATGGTAACAATGACAACAAATGTATCATTACAAATGGCAAAAAAACGACAAATGTAACATTAGAAATGGTAATTAAGATAATAAATATAACAAACATAAAACTACATGTACTGTTGTTTTAATCTTAAAGAAAGCAAGTGTTTTTTTTTCTTCTAAAAAAATCTACTATCAAAATATGAAATTTTATATTTAATATATATGTATATATATATCAACAGATATTTTAAATTAATTACTTCATCAAAACAAACTTGTAGACTCAAATTCACATGTGCACCTAACCACACATAGACACACATGTGCAGCATAAATATAACATTTTTCATAAATATTTGGCCTCTTAGCCCATTTCATGACACTTACATCTCTTCCATCAATGATACATACATGTTGATCAATACATGTACCCATGAACATAGCATATACAATATATCAATATATATCAGTTTAGCACTAAGTCATTATCAGACCAGGAGAGATAACACCATCTTGATCAATTTGGAAAAAAAAACAAGAGTTATTTCCCTTTAAAATGGTTAAAACATGGAATTTATGGCTATTGTAACATTTTGCTACCACAATGAAGTTTGTATCCATTAATCATTAAATGTACATGTATTGACAACTAAAAAATGTAATAATCAAATACTTGATTTCATTTGACATAAAACGACAGTAGAGTAAATGATATAACTAACTATATAACTATCAACATTCAGAGGGGTATTCCAAATAATTTGTTGTTTCAAACTTAAAACTTATTTATTTTACATCGATTGTGAAACATGTTCTTACAACTGAGACAAATCACATTTGCAGTCTTCCTGGGTAGAGCCAGTACTTATATACTGATAAAGTGTCTTGCTCAAGGACACCACACATAGCCGTGGTGGAGGATCAAACCCACAATCCGCCTAACATGGGTCCAATACTCTACCATTGGACCATGCTCTAGAACAATTTGTTATGTAAACACATTGTTTGGAAGGCAGTTATAATTATAGAATCAATATTTCATAGAATATTAACTTATTTATATTATTTTTATAAAAGTCATGACAATACCTGACAAATTAAAGAGCAAAATCAGGAGGCAGCAGAGATTCCCACCAGCAATTCACATGTGTTAATAAAGTGATGATAACTCTACCGCTGTTGACATAAAACTCATCTCTAAAGGTGAGACAGGTAATGTGCATAAAACTCACACAGTGTTTTCCACATACCTAATTTTTTTTTTCACACTATTCAATCAAATGACTAAAATTCTCTGATCTACCAGCAAAGTCTCATACATGGTAGACGAAAGACATTCATTTTCAAAGTGTGAGGGAAACACTGTGCCCATCTATTAAAGTAAGTCCCAAACTGAGAACGTTCTTTTGATGTCATTTTCAACACATTACATGATTATATTATGGCATATCCAGTTTTATTAGTGCAGAAAGACCTCAGAATGAATCTGAGTACCGGTAAGGTAGAAACAGTGACATCAAGTAATGAAAAAGTAACAGGCAAACTATCTTCCATGAAGTTTTTGGACTGAGCTGAGTTTGTGAACCTTAGCTGCTACAGGTGATTAACCTTTAGACATAGTCTTAAACATTTTTTGCAAGGAGGAACCAAAAGCACTGAACTACTACCAAAGGGTATAGGACTGAGAAAAACCAAGTGTAATCTATTGTTTTGCCGAAAATGTCATTCCCTGTTAAAAGCATTTTTAAACAACCAAAAAAACCCTCAATCTCAACAACCAGAAAATTAAACAAATATTTCAAGGTCATACATTTAATAATACATCTGGAATACCCTTCTATGGTCAGGTATAATCACCGTGTAAGAACTATCACTGTCATCACTATCATAGCTTTCATAACTGGAGTCACTACTGACTACAATGCCCTTCTTAGTCAGCGTTTGGCGTCTATACTGCATTATATTTTCCATCATTGTCGATCGTCGTCGTTGTCCCTGTTCACCACTTCCTGCAGCTGCCATGGAGGCCCGCCTTACTGCTAACTTGAATGCAGCCTTTGCTGAAATTTTTTCAATCAGTGGTTTTTCAGAGTTGGGATTCGGAGCTGGTTCTGTTTCATTTGATGGTTTTTCAGTGTTACGATTTGGTGAAAGATCTTTTTCATTGGATAGTTTTTCAGGGCTAGGATTTTGTGAAAGAATTTTTTCACTGGATAGTTTTTCAAGGCTAGGATTTGGTGAAAGATCTTTTTCATTGGATAGTTTTTCAAGGATAGGATTTGGTGAAAGATCTTTTTCATTGGATAGTTTTTCAAGGCTTGGATTTGGTGAAAGATCTTTTTCATTGGATAGTTTTTCAAGGCTAGAATTTGGTGAAAGATCTTTTTCATTGGATAGTTTTTCAGTGCTACGATTTGGTGAAAGATCTTTTTCATTGGATAGTTTTTCAAGGCTTGGATTTGGCGAGAGTTCTGTTCCATTATCATTTATTTCTGTTTCATTCCCATTTGACAGTTCTTCGGTGCTAGAATTTGGTGAGAGTTCTTTTCTTTCACATGAATTATCTGTCAATGAGTATGCAGATGAGGATGGGGCTCCTGTACTAAGGTTTGATTTGCTGATTTGACAAATTTCTGTAGATGACTCTTCAGGTTCAGATTCTTGATCATATTCAGAAACGGTTGATGCTCCACTACGTGATTCTGTTAATTCAACAAAAGATTCCCCCATTAAACATTGGCTGTGTTTTTTCTCAGGGTCATTCTTCAAGTTAATTGTTGAACGAATTTGTCTCTCAGATTTCCGGTCCTCAGGTGTATTTTCTTGTCCAGAGTATATTACAGCAGATTGGGCTCTCTTGCTAGAAAATTCTTTAGAAGTTGGTGACATTTTTTTGGCTGAATGACATTTAGTGGCTGGAGTTTTTGTGTCTGATTTGACATTCGACAGAGATTTGATTTTTAAATTTTTACTACTGGTTGCTTTTAAGACAGACTTTGGCAATGAAACTGACTTTTTAATTTTGTTTTCAATTACGATCTGTTTTCTTCTTTGTCTTCTTTCAACATATTGTTTCTTTGTATTGTCTGTCCCTTCACTCTCATCAGTTTCATCATCTTCAAAATCTATTTCTATGATATCTGGTATACATTGCGATTTCAGCGGATCCGGTGACCTAATTTCTGTTGACTTCTTCCGCCTCATCTTATTTTTATTCTCATCTTTTACATCTGAATGTGGCTTCGCTGATTTAGCACGTTTTTCTGTCCCTTCATTTGATAGCTGACCTTTATAGTTTACCTTGTCAGGTACTACAGAGTGCTTTTCCCTATGATCTTTTGCATTATTTGGAGTCACAATACTTTTAAAGGTTTTATTCAAATCTTCTTTCTGTGTTACTTTACTGACAGTTGTGTCTTTAGTTTCAGATTCTGCAACTGTATTTTTATCTGCCTTCTCCACCTCATTCTCCTCTTCAGTTATTGTTGTCTGTGGTAAAGTTGAAGTACCTTGGGTACCAAAGGCCAGTGAAAGGCGTCTGAATCCCATCACAAATTTAGGAGTGAATGGTGGTCTTTCTGCAAATGATATCTTTTTTCTGGTATTATCATCTGCATCTTCTTCTTCTTTTTCTATTTCTTTTTCTTTTTCTTTTTCTTTTTCTTTTTCCTCTTCTCTTCTCTCCTATGAGAAAGAAAATTGCTATTTTTTCTTACCGGTAATTCTTTTATATGCAGAAATAAAATAGTTGTTTAATCTTAATGTTCTTCTTCTGAAAGGAAGAAACCTTTTGATGGAGAAAATGCCTTGGTAACAGTTTTGTGTTTGAATTTACTTTATTCTTTAGATTTTACTTAAGGAAATAAATGATCAAACAAAATGAATCATAAAATGAATATGAATTTTGAAAGTGGTAACTATGTATTTTCGATCTATACGGCAACTACAATATATATTATTATTGTATTTCAGTCTTGAGTCAAACACAAGTATGATATATCAATAACAAACATGCTCAGGTGTTTTTCAAGTTATGATACATTTATATAATCATCATTAAGAGTCAGTCAACATAGAGCTATGAGAGACTTTAGGATAATTACGAGAATAACAAGGATGACCATTGAGGACAACATCAGATACTGAAGTCACGTTATAATGCAGTCAGGGGAAGCAAAATAGCTGGATTTCATTAAACTGAACTGTTTTGTGTTATTTATCATAAAATGAATACCGTACTTACACTCTCTATTTTTCCCATTCTAGCATGTGTTTTTCAATTGCATGCAATTAATGTATGCCAGGTATAACCACAAGGCCATCCTTAAAAAAATATTTGTTTGCTGTGCTCCGACCCAGTATTTTTCATGTAGGTAGGTGGATGGGTGGTTGGGTAGGTAGGTAGGTAATTTTTTTGTGTGTCAAATTTTGATTCTGCATAGTCATTTTAAAGAAAAATGAACAGAAATCATAAAAAAAAATGCTTTGAAAGTCAATTAAAAAAGCTTGGGTAGCTGCAATTTTGGATGAGTAGGTAGGAGCATGGCAAACAATATATATTTTTTAAGGACGGCCCAAGTAGATATTATCATGTCAGCATGTATTACTTAGGTGTAGCTGACATACAGATACATCGTCACAGTAGGAAAATCAACAACAATTACAAAAACATTGTCACAGTAGGAAAATCAACAACAATTACAAAAACCTTGTCACAGTAGGAAAATCAACAACAAATACTTCACAAACACATTGGGATTAATCACAGATTTTACAATAAAATCATCAATTGTTATAAAAAAAATCAACTTATATAGTGGAAGAAACAATGTTTAAATATCAGAGCCCTAGTAAAAACATGTTGTATTAGTGATAAGAAATTTAACTCTTAAACGCACTTAAACAGTAAACTAACCAGAGTTGCCTTTCTTTGTTTTAAAGGTATTATATTGGCAAGTAATACAATCACGTTGTTAATCCAGACTTTTCCTGTATGTAGTGCACACAAAATAATGCTTATGTATTGATGTATAACCTTTATTTACTTGAAAGTTGTCAAATTAAAAGTAAATAAATATTGGCCAAAACTTAAATACGTCCCACAATAAAGTATTGCGCAATGTTTACATTGAACTCCGTAAACTTCCCAAACAAAGCCTCGAAAACGAGATCGGGAACAAGTCTTCGCGATGTTATCCAATGATTGATCGGAAACCTGAATGCGGTTTGTTGAAAATAGCAATTTAAACAAAAACGCGGCTTCAGATACCCGATGTTTGTAATAAAGAGGTTATGCAATTAGAGACTTTAGACACGTATATCTCTAAGTTATAAGTGTATCTTCATGCTGGGCGTGTGTATTTAGGACAGGGAATTGACGATAATATGCCAATATAATCCCTTTAATATATAAGTAACCTGTCCATACATCTACCATAGTCAATATTTGTGACCCTGACATTTATTTATTCATAAAGACACCACTGGAAGTAAGTTGTAAAACTCATTGGGTTAATCTGTGTAAAACATACATGTATATCTCAAATCTATGTATTATACACTTAAATGTAACAACAACAATATATATTTGATAATTATAAAAATTATGTAATAGTTTATTACTATGATTTGGTGTTGGCAATTTTTGTAATATTTATCTGTGATGTTTATTGTAACCATGACATATATACATGTACTCATGCATATCTATCATGATGGGTTTCAGACCATGTTATAACAGGACTACAGCGTATTTTCAGTGAAGATGAAGCAAATAATACTAAAATATTCATGGCTAAGCGATGGTGCATTCAACCAATGGGGAACCTTCTTCTGCTAGAATGACAATGAACTAACTGACAATCAAATCTACTCAGCTATCGACATTCAACTTTGATCAACTTTCCCTACGCCATTCTCCGCCATTTTTTATCAACCCACTGAACCTTGAGTTAACAGGTTTAACTAAAGGTTATTGACCAATCAGTGAAAAGGTGAGGTAACCATCTGCAAATCTAAAATTTAATGTAACATACCCTTCGACCCTTCTTCTTCGCCTTCTTGGATGGAGCAAACAGTCGCATTAAATCTTTTGCAGCTTTGGATGAGAACGTGAAGGCAGTAAGTAATTGATCCTAAAATGTAGAATATTGAAAATGTAAACAACAGGCAAATGATCCTTAAATGCAGGTTTTATTCTCACCCGTAATACTGGTACAAGACTTTAATGATCTGGATGTTAGTAAGTTTTTAAAATAGAAAATTTTAAAATAAAATTCCTTTTGAAAGGATAATGGTTCTACTCATATTCATTCTAAGGTCTTCCTCTACCAATAAAACTGGATATTTCATGATTATATTCCCAGTTATTTGAAACATTAAACACCATTCAAAAAGAAAATAGAAAAAAACCTTTTTTTTTTAGTTTTGCTGTTCAGGTCATAAATAAATGTATGAAAGGGATGTCATATTGCAATTGATAGAACACAAAGAGTTTAGCCTTTTTGTTAAAAAAAATAGAACATAGGAATGGATGCCACCACTTTAATGTTAGGCATTAACCTAAACTGTATTAAATAATGAACTTGACCTGTATTTTATAATTAAACAGCCACACATCATATATTAGTTTAAACTTATATATTTTACCTTGATTGTGAAACAAGTTATTACAAATCATGCTCGAAGTCTTCCTGGGTAGAACCAGTACTAAGAATATGTGAATAAAGTATTTTGCTCAAGGACTCCACACATAGCCATAATGGAGGATCAAACCCACAACCCTCTGATAATGGGACCAATGCTCTACCACTGGACCACGCCCTCCACACAATTAATGATTAAATACCTAGACCCCTTCAGAAGTTATTCATCAGAAACTAATTTGACAGATGGACACATCATCGTATACCCACAGGTGTCAATTCCCATACTCTCCATACATCACCCGTGGGAAATTACGCTAGATCTGCATCATTTTATTTGAACAGAACAGAACAAAATACAGCTAACGTTAACGTCTTATCAAAACAGCATTTGCATGAAACTAGCGTTGCGATTGGATAACATTCCCTTCTTGAAATCGTGAAGGAACCAATCATATTGTTGCATTGTGGCTTGGTAAAGATGACGCAAACCTAGTGTAATATCCAACAGTGATAAATGGAGAGTACCGAAATGGATTACACGTGGGTATCCGACAATGATGGACAACTGACAGCAGGAGCAACACTTGATGCCCCTTCACCATTCTCAGAATAGCCAGGAAGGGTCCTCCGTGGCCGAGTGGTCTAAGGCGCCGTCTCAAGATCACTTATCTCTCATCGCAAAGTTTATAGGTTTGAGTACCGCTTGCTCCAAAAACTTTATGTAAGAAAGTTTCCAGTTACCTGCGGAAGGACGGTGGTTCTACTCAGTCTGAGGTCTTCTCCAACAGTAAAATAAGTTATGTCATATATAACTTGAAATGTGTTGAAAATGGAGTTAAACCCTATTAAAAAAAATGATAAAAAATTGAATGGCCGGGGTGTAAAAATGAAATATCTGTGGTAAATATAAAGGTTTTAAACCAATATATGTTTGAACCCACAATGTCAGTTGCCCGTGAAGGATGCTCTTGTGAAAAAAAAAAATGACAATGGAACCCTGACAAAAATGTAACAGTGGAGCAAGATGGTAAGAGTGGCTTGCAATTTTGTCAACAAAACTCACAGTTTCTTCTGTTGCTTTGTATTCGTCTGCATCAGGTGCAGGGCCAACACTGAAACGGGCCATCTCCTTCTGACAACTGAACACAATAGTCATCTGACCCTGAGTAATACATCGGAACATCACATGGTTGTTCAACTGAAATTGATCAGGCATGGATTATTTATTCAACTGATTTTGAAACAGATATCAAATGGTTGTTCAACTGAAATTGAAACAGGCATGGATTAGTTATTCAACTTATTTTGAAACAGATATCAAATGGTTGTTCAACTGAAATTGAAACAGGCATGACTTAGGTGTTCAACTGATACTGAAACAGACTACTGAAATAAACATGACTCCAATATGAAACTAAATTTTGATTGTTCATTATCACTGATATGTAAAAGAAAAAAAACACAAAAACATTGAAACCTAAATAAAATGAAACCATGCATTTCAAAAGGTTGTTAATATGAAAATGAAAATGACATGATTGTTCAGATGAAGTTAATGCATGAGTTAAATGATTGATCAGTGAAAATTAAAAACGGACACCACATAAAAACAAAATATGAAATACACACCAAAAATTTAGTTCAAATGAAATTAAAACAGATCTGGCATAGCTATACACTGAAATTGAAACAGAAATAACATAATAATACCGTATGTAACTGAAACTGAGAAAAAAATCAGTTAAATGTTATATTTAAGGGTTGAAAATATTTTTTTTCATACACCGCATGCATGACTGATTAATAACAAACTTGGAAATATTAAACAGAAGTCTGAACTCACAATGACCAGTACACTTATCAGTGAATCTGGTATATAACAAAGATGGGTTCAATGCATTTCATATCATATTGAACCTCAGCTTCTTTTACAAATGCTGTGCCCGATTAGTCGTCTGACTGTCAATCCAGAGGTCATGAGTTTGAATCCCGAACCTGCCACAATCTCCATGATGTTTAATATATGACATTGCGTCTCATTATCATTTATCTCTCACCGCTGATTCAAGTGAGAAAGTTATAAGTTACTTGCAGAGATGGGATGTGCTCAAGTACTGGTTAACCTTTCAGGATCACAGGAAACAGTGGTTAGGTTAATTGATCATCTGTTAGTCCTCGATGGCATAAAATGACGTTAAATATTCAATCAATCAATTCAATCATCTACAAACACAGGACTTTCTCACTATAAGTAGTGTAGGTGTAACAGTATTGGCTTTATTTTAAAATGGATACTTTCATATTTAACAAAGATGGGTTCCATGATGTGCCAATATTTACATGCGTGACATTATAGCTCTTCATTGAACCTAAATATGACTTTTTCCCATTTTTTGTATTTTCTTTAATCTTTTACTGCATAGTGTACAACATCAGAACAACTTTTGCATAAGAATCACACCTATTCCATCATGTTGTGGCTATAGATTCCACATTTATGATAAAACGACCATGCACTGAAGTGATAACCCAATTGTTCAGATGAGGCATTAAAGGGATCCATTTATAAATAATACCGATTCACTCACCCTGAATAATGTGTCAAAAGTCATATTTTTCATACTTAAAATATCATATCAACATGATATTCATTCTGACAAATGCATACACTTAGCTTAAACTTGTTTATTTATTTAACATCGATTGTAAAGTAAGTTCTAACAGTTTGGACAAATCATGCTGTAGTTCTTCTTTGGAAGAATCGGTACTAAGCTTAAGCAATAAAATGTTTTGCTCAAGGACACCACAAAAACTCTGGGCAAGGATCGAACCAACGGCCCTCCGATCCTGTGCTCTACCACAGAGGCCCTTCCAGGGGTTTGGAGATCTGGGGAATATGGTCAATAAATTTCAGGGATCTTGGGAACATTAGCCATTACTTTCAGGGATCCAGGGATCAAAGGCCTAATTTTAGAGATCAAGGGAAAATAATTTTTGGGAACTATGCCAAATATTTTTGGGTATCTGGGGAACAATGGCTATTAATCCAAAAGATCTAAGGAAAGGGACTCTCCCTGGAAGGGCCTCACACCATTAGATCATGTGCTTTGCATATATGTGTGATTATTTAACAGTCACTTGATAACCGAAATTAAGTCAACTATAAAACAAAGTAGTTCACAGTCATGATTTCTGAAAAAATTACTTTTTTGTACAGTATTTTTATTATTTAAACTCTAAACACATTTAAACATATTTAGTTTAGACACACAGTCAAACATAGTATATTGGACGTATAAAACATCACTGTGTGCAAAAGTGTTTGATAATATTTGAACATTTTGTGTCGAGTGATAACAACAAACTTTGACAAAAAACCTACCTGACAGCTGGGTTACATTCACTAACAGCAACCATTTGCTAATACTATCAATTTTATTTTCCTGGACACTGGCTCAACATCAAATTATTAAAACAATAAATTTGTTAATTTGCTAATGCAGCCAGGGGTAATATCCTATACAGTTCAGATTACTTATAGTACAATTTGTTTAGTACAAATTGCTAATGATATTCACAAACCATGGGTATACTATACAGTTTACAAGTGTACAAGTGGTATGAAGTTCACAAAATGAACAGAAAAATATTTCATAGGTTAAATATTCAATAATTGAATAAGTTCAACGAAACTTGTTGAAAAAAATTATCAAGATTTGCTGTTTAAAAAAACAAAAATACTGGTAGTTTTTAGTGTTTTCTCTAAAAGATTTCTGAAGCAAGACATTTAAAAAATGAATACTTTTATCAGAGAAAAGTCATTATTATTTTAGATGATGACAATCATACCAAATTTCATTATCATTGATAAATTCTTAAAATAAAAAGATAATAAGCATTATTGTTTATGTTCATGACATGTAACTGGAATAATAAACCAACCAGTTTATTTTTTATTTATCTATTCTTCTTTAAAGATAATATAAAAAAATGATTTCAAGTTTCAAACATTAATACAATTTTTACCAAGAATCACTCATCCAATATTTCAACCAATGAAAAGCATTCTTATGAGGGGATGAAATGCACAACAGATGGATAAATGTTCAGCAGACAGTCATGTGTGGCAGCTATACCACTGGCTAGCTCTTAAGCAAAATTACAGGACAATGGTTCAAGACTTTTTTGAAAAAAAAACTACTACATAGTACTTTGTACAGAAATGTGAAAAAAATGAAAAATCACTCCACTGGAACCAAACCGCTAGAAGTAATTTTTTTGGTAAGTTCCCCCCCGAGATCTTGTGATTATATAACTATCGTTTAAGGTTGGTTAAGATTCGTTGAAAATGGGGGTACTATCATGTCTACAAGAAAAAGGATAACACACAGATGATGGACACTGTACGATGGACGGCCGGACAAACGACGGACAATTAACCATGACATAAGCCATGCTGGCCTTTTGCCAATAAAGCTAAAGAACTGAAGAAAGGACATTTAAATTAAAACTATGACTTTGTATAACTTTGAAAGGAGTTTAAAACATAAGTTCACAATCTCTTTAATGTTGGGGTTATCTATAGTGATAAATCAAAATGATGCCTTATGAAGCAGGTGACACAATGACCTACCTGTAACCATGGAAACGGACACCTTTGTGCATACTACAGCGACAACTTCCTTGCACATTAAGCATATCTGTTTATAAACATGTGCAAAGCGCTGGATAATACATTGAATGCATTGGTGTTGAACACATTGTTGGATAATAAATTGAACACATTGTGTATAGTGATAATCAACCAACACCCTTGACAATCCTACCTGAATCTTGATTTGTTGTTCCGTGACCTTGACATTATAACAAAGAAATATGTCTTTACTTAATATCTTTGACATGACAAACTATGCCAACATTTAAAGAAGATTTTACATCTTACAATAGAAAATACCCAAATATCTTGTTAAAAACTATAATAGATTGAAATACATTTTTATGCAGTGCAAAATAAATTATATTATATAAATTTGAGTTTGAAATACCTTCTGATGGTTATAATTATAAAGCCAAATTCTTTATCAATTGATTTTGCTAATAATACTTTCATTACAGCACAAACACACAGATGTCATCAATCTATAATGAATACATTACATGAAGTCCGTTATTCTGAAATGTTTAAAAAAAAAAAAAAAAGGCATACCTGAAAATGAACCGGTTCTGTGATTTTAACATTAGCCTGAGGCCATTTCCACTTTCTTATTGATGCGCCAGTGGACTCTGACAAATGGCCGCCCTTTTCTGTTGCTAAAAATCTGTATATATAGAAAGTAGAGCAAGTGAAATATGACCTGTTGGAACATTAAGTTATGCTGATGATAAGCTTTTTAAAAAATTCTTAATTTGGTGACTTTCATTTCTCATTTACTATCAATTAGCGAAGGGACACGACTGTGAGTTTTGGGAATATGGTTGCAGTTGGTGATTAGTATCATGACGAAAAAACAACTACATAATTGAAGGTGACTTGACCTTTGACCTATTGACCTCAATATCAATTAAACTTATGTACACCAGCAGTACTATACTAAGTATACATAATGAATGTTGGGTCAATGAATGTTGGGTCAGTATGGTTGCAACAGTGAAGAATTATGTTTGTGACAAGCTTTAATATGATCATACTTGGATGACACAGGTTTTCATGTATTGCATTGTGTTAATTTATATTATCTCCCTGTATCATCTTTCATATTACCATGGTGTTAACACAAGACAGCAGATTTAATGCTTGTTTATGGCTTTACTAATGAAATATGACATCAAAGACACAAGAAATACTCCCCTTCCGCCCCCACTGGTCACCAGCTGATCAGTGTTAGAGTTTTTCTCTGGTACTTAAGACCAAGCAGGGCAGCTATAACTCAGTGGTCTTTAAAAGTCTACTACATGTGACCCAGCCTGGGATTGAACCAACAACCTCACACTAACATGGCAAAATATTCAACCACTCAACCAGTGCTGAAAATCTTTCAAACCTAGAATATTAAACTTTGTAAAAAAAACACAACAGAATGTGAATGCTACTTAGCCATTTTCTACACCCTAAATTTGACATTTCACTTTAATAAACCATTACAAGGTACTGGTGTAGTGGATGTGGAATTTGCTGTTCAAGCCACAGGTCACTGGATGATCCCAGACTTGACCTGTCATGGCTGCCAACAAACAACTCCCCGTACTGGTCCTAGAAAGTGATTCACAAAAGCTCTTAGCTCACTTCACAATTGAGCTCAAATAAAGCATTATAATGGTAAGTGAAGGTGGAATAGAATACTTTTTTATCAAACTATATAACAGACCGTAATCCGTTCAAATACACCAAAAATGCACTTCAAATGCATTTGTTTTGTGTGTCAAACATGTTTGTTTTGCATTTGAAATGCATTTTAGTTTTGTTTGTGGTTTGCATTTTTTATGATAAATATTGGAGAAAATGCGAAAATGCAGTTCAAAATGACACTAAACGCATTTTAGCCAGCGTTTGCGTTTGAATCGTTTACCGTGTATCGCTTACCGTGTATAATTTACCATTCATAATTTACACGGCGTGCTCACCAATCGCATTATCTCTGGTTGTCCAATTGTACACCCATTACAAAATATTTGGTTGCAGTATTATAAATAGTAAGAACTATATATTTAACAAAATCACCGGGTGTTATATGATAATATATTGATAAAATAAATTAAAATAATATTGATTTAAATCTTTCTGAAAGATTGCCAACTACGCCATCCTATTTTATATATGGTCTACCATATAGATGATGGATTTGAGGGTGATAGCAGATTAATATGTTACATAAAACTCAATCTTTGAAACTAAATACACACAGTAAGCGCGTCATGTCAATTTCATCAGATAAACACGTTACGGTCACGTAATAATTATATGCCCCTCAAAGCCGACTGGTTCACACTTAAGTTAACATTACGGTATTGTAAAAGTATATAATAAATAAATGTAAATGTAAATGCTGCATTATGATTAAAACATTATGCCTGGTTGGTTTTTTCATAAAAAACAGATACTTTGAAGTGTGCCTTGTGGCAGCTAGGGCTTCTAAAATCGCTGGTATTTCCATCTTAAGACCTTTTATCTTCTTGAAATTTAATAAATTGTCTGTCCAGATATTTCCTACAAATCGTATAAACCCATAAAATAACATTCGATCCAGAACCCAGTTGTTTGTCACCAGTTGTGCCAAATGGGGTCAAATTAGGCTAAACCATTATTGACAGTAGGGAAGCTACCGGAAGGGTCAATTGCAGTATTAATAGCATGCTTATGGTATGTGATCAGTGGGCCATATCAGATCGAAATGTGTTTGATCAGTAATTTCTTTGATCTACAAGCTGTGTTACGGCAAATAACCCCCACCCCAAACAAGTGTATTGATGTGTCGTCAACGTAAAAAAATATAAAACATATTAAGATTAATACCATCCTGGTTTATCATTGTTGATTTAATTTTAATCCATTATTTTGATAAATTTCATACGAACTCTTACAAGTTTTTAAATTTTTTTAAAATAAATGACATAAACATGTCCGACACTTTTAAGGACTTTTATGTACATTACACTGATAGAATTCCTTTGATATACTTCCATAAAAAATTTCAAAGATACCCACTAGTTGAAATAGCATGTGTCATAATAATGTTTGTTTTCACTGGTGACGTCATCGAACATTGACACAAGGTGATAATGAAATTGACAGCGTGCTCATTCTGTTCGACCAGTTCCATGTAACAAAAAGATTTTCTAAAAATAGCATGAAAACTTAACCTAAATGTCAATCATATAACAGAACAGCGACATAAATCGGTGTGTAGATAAATAGATCAGTTAATTGGGGGAGTTGTGTAAGCAGGCCATGTGTCACTTGATTGTATTATCACACTTTTACAAGCAAAGACACGATTGCCCAAGGCAATGTTTTTCACAGATAATTCGGGATTGAAACTTATAACAAAGAAATTAAATTAAAGTTACAGGTATAGCCATTTATAGAATTTAAATGACTAAGAGAGTGATCATTTCCATTAATCATTTATTTAATTGTCAATATACCTATAATATTAGAGGATATCCAAATCCAAGGTATATCCTAAAAACGCATTTAATTTTTGTTGCCTTTAACATTTGCATTATCGTTTTGTATCATTCATGGTTCTTTCATGGATCATTTGTGGATTATTCGTCCTGTTGGGTCCGTGTATCGTTTCGTGTATCGTTTCTTTAATCGTTTCATTTATTGTTTCGTTTATCGTTTCGTTTGCATTTTAAGTTAATTTGTATAACGTTTAAAATGCGTTTGGTATTCGTTTCGTTTGAATTTGTTTGGTACACTAGAACGATTACGGTTTCTATATAATCATATATGTTCTATGAGGATCAATTACCTCACAACACCATTGTCATAGTAACAGACACCTCGCCCACTGGGTGTGAAGCAGGCTAATACCCGAGAATCTAACCCATCCTCGTATACAATGGTGTAGAATCCCGGCCGCCCAAACCCTGATGCACTGTGAACCACTGCAGGACGCCCTGATGGATAACTTAGACAGGTTAAGGAATATCTGTTAAACTTACTGAAGTCAGTTTGTTAACCCTTTACTTCATATAGACGCTTTTGGACACCTCTAATATAGAAGGCATTTGAATGTTTGGGTGAATTATGTTTATACTAACTGACAGAATGGAAAACAGTGCAGGAAGTGTTCTGATTGTTCGTTACGAGCAATCTGAACTCTTCCTGCACTGTTTTCAAAGGCTTTCTGTGATTGGTGTGGGAAAACGCGTATCTATGGAGTAAAGCATTAATGTAATATGAATTCACTAATTTCTTGTCTTATTTTTAATAGTGAATGTTCAGTCATTGTTAATCTAGTCATCCCAAATCTGACTTGAAGCTATAAATGATTTTTTAAAAATATTTTTTTAATTTTCCACATTTGCTAAAGTTTATAAAAACAGTAAATCAATATTTTAATACAGTTTTAGATTATTACCAGGTAAAATGAAAATTCATCTTCCTTTGTCTAGATTATTTTTTTTTTTTTTTTGAATGGGGTTTAACGCCATTTTCAACACATTTCAGGTTATATATGGCATATCCAGTTTTACTGGTGGAGGAAGACCTCAGACTGAGTCAGACTGAGTAGAACCACCGTCCTTCCGCAAGTAACTGGAAACTTTCTCACATAAAGTTTTTGGAGGAGCGGGACTCGAACCTACGACCATAGCGGTGAGAGGTAAGTGATCTTGAGACGGCGCCTTTTGTCTAGATTAACAATGGTTGTACATATTTTAACTAGTTTTTAAAGTGAACTAATAGAGTATGACTGTTTTGTTTTTATTATTGTATAGTAACTGTGATATTAAATTAAAGTATTACTGCAATGTCTCTTACAATTCTTTGTAGAATGGTATAGTATATAACAATTGTGTAAATTGTATTTTATGCTTCAGACTGTGTATGCTATGATGAGACTCAAATAATGAATATATAATACTGCAAACCAGTTCTGTGGATAAGTAAAAACTAACAAACATTATATTAACTATATAATGGTATATAAAAAATTTCATGGGCATTAGGTTGAGAAAAGACTATCGTTTGGCTACTAAATTAACTCTAAAGGATACTATATGACGGTGCTGCCATCTATATGTGAAGCCTGCATGAGTTTCTTCCCTTCATTCCTCTCATCATTAATACTGGGTATGCGTGGTTTACCTCCCTTGAATACTGGACTAGGTGACGATTTCACTGGTGATTTACGGTACTTCAGTAAAGTTTCCTTTTTCGTGTCGCCGTAATATCGCACAGTAACAGATTTATCAAACCCTTGGTCTAAGTCTTTTTGCCGTTGTGCAGCACTGAAAATATACACATGGAGGACATTAAACAAGGTGATTTTAAATAATTAATATGCTATACCGTTACAAAAGTAATAAAATTGATTACAAAGAATATTTTTAATTATAGATAATTATTAATGAATAAGTTATCAATATAACAAACTGGTGAGGCAGACAGTTGACAATGACGATCTGGTGGAAATAATATCACTGTAACTTCAGTCAATGTAATTGATATTGATTGTTGTTGTCGTCTCATGGATATCGAATTGTACAAATGTATTAGTTCGATACTTATTGTTATGTCTTTATTGTCCGTTATTGAAAAGTTAATATAATGAGGACTATTTATAAATACTGAAAAAAAAACGCATGAAATATCAAACTATATCGTGTTTTTCCGTAAACTAGTAGATCTAATTGTACATTGTGTATTTTGTTGTGTGTGTATATGTTTTTTATATTATACTTATCATATTTATCATTTTATCGTTATAACAGCCATTTACTTATGTATTCATGGCAACTAAATCTTGACTTTTAAAATGAAGTAGAAATTTGTATCACACAGGGGTAGAATTTAAGTATATGTCATGGGTTTGGCGTGTGGGTTAAAAATTCCATCCCGAGGGAAAACTGTTTTGGTGGTTACTGTATAATGCGGCTCTGCCAAGTGACAGCCAAAACAGTTATACCGAGTTACTGCCAAAACAGATTTGCCCAAGGGACGGAATTTTCAAACTGCACTGAAGATTTTTATTTTACTTTATTTTTAAAGTAAAGCGCAAAGATACCATAGTATTTATGAATGAATGTGTCACAGCATGAGGAATTTGTCATAGCAAGAGGATTGATATGAATGGCTTTATGTCATAGTGCGAGGAGGGTAGGATTATATAAAGCATGTGAAAATCCTTGATCAGTATGCAAAAATAAGTACTTGCAATGACATATACCGGTATGTTATAATATAGCTTGTGACAGCATCATGAGACCCAAGATTGGAGGATTGTTGGCTTAATCTCCCACCATTGGGGTCATGTGATGTGTGCAAGACAATTTATAGTTACTGGCAAAACTTTATAATTCTCATATAATGTTGTTGTTGTATCGTGTTTAGCATCGCTTTCAACAATTTTTCAGTCATATCGCGACGGTGTCTACTTGAGACAGTATTCTAAGCGCTGTCAGACTGGAGTATCATGTCGCAGACACATGGTATGATACCCCGCCCAGTCACATTATACTGACACCGGGCCGACCAGACCCAGAACTTTCCTCAAAATGCTGAGCGTCAAGTGAGGAAGCTTCTAGTACCATTTTTAAAGTCTTTGGTATAACCCAGCCGGGGATTGAACCCACAACCTTCCGCATGCGAGGCAGACGCTCTACCACTAGATCATACCGTGGTCTTAATTCTCATATGAAGTTTTTAGACTGAGCCAGGCTCGAACCTTAGACCTCAGCAATGAGAGGGATGTGATCATAAGACAACAGAGCCTAACAGACCACTAGGCTGCACAGAAGACTTGTCTAAGTCAGTAAGTAAAAATCTGTTTCACAATCAATGTAAAATAAACAAGTTTAAACTACTGAGAAGCATATGAACCAGAACACTTCAATTTAGTCTACCGGGTATACAATTGAAAAAAAAACAACTCTTCATTTATAATTCATATGTTTCATCATTTCTTTGAAACATGATAATGATTTATTAAAATATAGATTTGGGTGTACTTTTTCACCTGCTATTACAGAATGAAAGCTTCCTGTCATCTATAACATCAATGGTCTTGTCAACACTTTAATGTTGAAGTATTGTACCATACCTAAATATTTGATTTATTTTGATATTACCAAATAAATAATAAACTTACTCATACTGAGGTTTGTTTTTCTCAAATGTGTCAAAATAAGAATGCTATTTCATTTCATATAACATAGCACAGAGTTGCATGTTTGAAAAAAATAAAGGTAAACAATTAAACAATAAAAATAAGTGAGAATTTTTCATAAAAACATCAACAAAGAGGTCAAAGTTCAAACACAAACCCTCTCCGCACCTGTTGAACCTCAGAACTCACTATTTTAGCTTTAGATTTTAAGATTTAAGTTTTATATCGGTTAATTCCCTTAAATGGTATTTACAGGATTAAATTTAGATTAAGCAACGGATAACTGGATTTGTCAACTACATTTAACTTTAGAGTAGAAAGACAATCTAAATACAACAACAACAACTTTTATTTGGCATAAAGAAAAATTACAGGGTTTCTAGCCTACACAAATAATTCATAATAGGTACAATATTAATATAAATCAAGAAAAATTGTTTGGAAATCAGAATGGTCTAAATTGTACTATCTTTAAATATCATTACATGTACAGTACGCATGAAAACCTACCAGGGCAAACCTCAGTTTCTGTTCTAAACAATGGGGTTTGCTCGGGTACAGCATATGAAGAAATATGACGAAAGAGTTCCTAAACCAAACCGGTTAAAAATAACATTGTTATCAAATATTTATGCACGTTCTATATTTTTTGGTTAACTAATATAAATATGTTAAAGTTTGATTAAAAAAGTAAATGTTAAACATTATAAAAGTAAAAGTTTATTATGGTAAATAACCATGAAAATTACTGCGCCAACATGCAATCCTTACAATGTCGCTTCACCACCCATCAAAATATAGTGTGATATTTATGTGATTAATTTAGCTAAAATCAAAGTATTTTTATTCTCAAAACACTTTATTTAAAGTCAAAAAGGTGTATTAAATAATTCTATAATTAAGAATATAAAATATTTCGCTTGGAATAACAAGTTTAGTTATTCGCATAGTAATATATCGAAAAGCTGCTGCTGTCTGTCCGCACATGTTAGAAGTTACTGTCAAGGGTGTCAGATGTATTTGAGATAATTTAATAACTAAGTTAGTCGGAAAATGCACTTTGTTCGAAAGCTTTTAAATTTAATAAAAAATCGGTCCACATTTTTTTCTATCGTATGTATAAATTGCCCTTATCATGCTTAACTATAAGCTGTGAAATACACCTTGCGGCAATAACATTCAATTGTTTTGTCACCCATTGTGCGAAAGGAGGTCAATTTGGCCATTACGGATAGTAGGGGAGTTTTTCCGAAGAGTCTACTGCTACATAACATGCCTTTGATGTGTGATCAGAGACCTATATCGGTTCATCAAACCAGTCTGCTTCGGTAATTTCTTTGATATACCGCTTGCAGCAATGTATTAACTTGTTTGCTCTGTCGTGTTTTTTTTCCAAGTGGTCAAAGCTGCGACTTTCGTAACTTGATCTAAATAATTAATATAAAATTTCCATACTGTTTATATATCTTATCCATTAATTTGGTATATTTCCTTCATATTCCTAACTTCGCAATCCAAAAATGCTTCAATTTTCAAAATTACGACATAAACATCATGTATGTTTCACCCTTACAATATCGCTTTGATGTTAGCCGAGGCACAGTGACGTCACAGTCATCAAAGAGACGACAGCAAACATATTCATTCAATACATGCAATTGGGCTTTTCTCACTTGGGCTACGTACCTATGTTGGACTAAAATAGATTTCCTGCTTAAAATGGCATTGAAACTATTGTATGACTTGAATTTTACATGCAAGTAACATATGATTTCATTGAAATAAATGGGATTTTATGCCCTATTCAGCATATATTAGGAAATCCTCCTCCTTGTAGAGCTGCTTGATTGATAATTTCCCAAAACAATTTTTTCTTCGTGAGAACACACAAATAACATGACTAAGTTGAGTTAATGTTGTGGTTCCCAAAACAACCATTTCCTTGTGAGAACACACAAGGGAACATGACTGCAAGTTGAGTAAATGTTGTGTTTCCCGAAACAACCATTTCCTTGTGAGAACACACAAAGGGAACATGACTGCAAGTTGAGTTAATGTTGTGGTTCCCAAAACAACCATTTCCTTGTGAGAACACACAAGGGAACATGACTGCAAGTTGAGTTAATGATGTGGTTACCGAAACAACCATTTCCTTGTGAGAACACACAAGGGAACATGACTGCAAGTTGAGTAAATGTTGTGTTTCCCAGAAACAACCATTTCCTTGTGAGAACACACAAAGGGAACATGACTGCAAGTTGAGTTAATGTTGTGGTTCCCGAAACAACCATTTCCTTGTGAGAACACACAAGGGAACATGACTGCAAGTTGAGTTAAAGTTGCGGTTCCCGAAACAACCATTTCCTTGTGAGAACACACAAGGATGTTGACTGCAAGTTGAGTGAATGTTGTCACAAAAGTGGGCCTGTATGTGTTTGTGGTCTTTCACATTTAGGGACAACCAAATTCTTTGGGTCAAACAGGGTAAGGAACTGGAGTTCCACAGGGCATTATACCACAAATGGGGCTAACGAGGGGAGTTAATTTATGTTTTAACAAATTAATGTGTCTACGTTACATGTTTTTCATGGCGTTTTGTAGCTGTCCAACGCAGTACTCCAGTATTGTGTTCTGGTCAACCTCATCATGGAAACCTTTCAACATCACCCACCCTGCAAACAAGGCATTAAACATAGGTATAAAATTTAATGGTAAATATATTTAATGAATAATTACTCTGTAAATAACTTCTTTTACATCTTATATTAATATGTTAAGAAAGGTTGAATGAAACTTCTGTTAAGCAGCCACTTGTCTTAAGCAGCCACATTTTCTATTCCTCATTTCTATGTTTCAATCAGAGCAAATTAATCTGTATTATCTGCAACAACCTGTCTTAAAAGGCCACTTTCATTCATTCCCTTGACTGGCTGCTTAAGACAGGTTTGACTGTATTACTTTTTTGTGTGAAAAACTATGTATTCCTCTAACACAGTTGTGAGAACGATTTTACCTGTTTTTGTTAAACATATAAATGTTCAAAACTGAAGAATTTTACAAGAAGAATCACAGGTAAGATATTTCATTCTAAAACTGCAAAGGGGCATAACTCAGTTAAATATCACTGAACCACAGAGAACAAAAACGGGTAACGCACAACTAGACACTAAGTTTTAGATAAATCTGACCACAGATGCTGGAAGAGTTATCCAGAAAAGTTTCAAAAATATAATGGCTACAACTCATTAAAAAAATCATCAAGCAAGAACTCAGATATGTGCAACTAGACCTCACACTGATCTTCCCCAGCATTAGTTTTGCTAAATCTGACCACGGATGTCAGAGAAGTTATAAATCTGGACAAGGTTTTGAAAATGCAAAGGAGCATAACTCAGTCATTGAACTGGAATGCAAAAGAGGTATGAGCAACAGGACAGCACATTTATCTTTCCCAGCAAGTTTCAGCTAAATCCATTCACAGATGAAGGATGAGATATCTGAACAAGATTTTGTGACAGAGGGACATTCAGACAGATGGATGGTCAGAAAACACAAAAACAATATGTTTCTCTTAGACGGGGGGACATCATTAAACTGGTTGTTCTAGAAGGAGGTCTAGAGGCTTTTGCTGATTATCATACTTGCAAAAGGATGGTGATTCTACACTGAATTATCAACAGAATTGTGCATCTGTTGAAACTGTACCTCTTTCAGTAAAAATTGCCAAAAGCATGCACATGGAAGAAAACTAACTTTTACAATTTTTGTAAGTCTTTGACCTAAATGTCAGGGATTCAATCAGCAGCATCCTTTATTTTGATAGGCCCACTCTAGCAAGATTCTTAGGTTTATGAAAAATCTGAAAGTTATGCATGTATAACAAACAAAAACATACTGTGATGATACAATACCTTTGTCATCAAATGTTGTGTTTGACAGCTGGAAGTTGATGGTCTGCATGTAAGACAGTGGGTTGGCCATGGCTGTCGCTGCAATGGTACAGACAAAGTTATATGTAACATTAAATTAAGCAACAAAGGACATATCTAGAATCTAGCATCTTGTTTATTGTTAGTGATGGAGCATTATATTATCTAGTATTAATCCAATGTCAAGGTGATATTTATATTATCAAAGTTTATGCATATTACGTACTTAGGTGTGTTACCTTTCATTACTAGATTCCTGCAAAAAAACAAATCAATATCTTTGTGTTGGAGAAAGAACATAAATCACTTCTAAAGAATGATGTTTATTTATCTATTTACGACTACGAGATGCTTTGTATCCAATTTAAAAATAATTTTATTTTCTAAGACATTCAAAGTGTTCTTTTCTGATATACTACCTTTAAAAACCTTGTATATGCAAATATTATTCATATGTTTTCTATTTAATGAAGCAGCTATAAAAGTTTAGCTCGAGTTGAGAGGTTAAGGGGTCGTTACATTAGCTCAACTTTGAGATGCATATATACATAAACAATTTTAAAGGAAAGAAATTCCATAGGATATAATAACTAAATGTTAAATAATCATATATCTAAAAACATTGTTATTGAAAGTTTAATCTGAACATTCATCCAAATTTATATTGCAGAATACATTAATTTTGTCAGCCAGCAAGACGTCGTTTCTTTTGTGCAGTCAAATAATTTAAATATTTAAATAAATTTCAAACAGGATGTACTTTAATAACATTTTACTTACTTACAAACAATTCCTTCATTTAAAAATTGCTTTTAAGCGGATTATTTAAAATCTGCATAAAAATAAAAAAAAATTAACATTTCTATCAAACATGCACTGCTTACAAATGAATTAAACTTGAAAGCAAATGGAAGAAAAAATCTTTCAAAATTGACAAACTTTGTCTGTACAAATCAAGCCAACATCTATAAAGAAGGGTACCGGTATATATAAAACAGTATAATACATTGAACATGGTTACGTAGATTTCAAACATGGAACAAGGAATTTAACACTTAAAGTATTATTTTGCGTATATTTATCAGCGTTATTTACTATAATAGATTAAGAGTTTTAACTGTAATGTATATAAATCTATTTTATAATATTATTCTATAATGTACAACACAATTCTGAAAATTCAACTTTTTTTGTGAGAAAGCAAAAAATAAATAAAAATGAAATGCTAATAAAGTAATGAATTGCATACCGGTATCATAATGCAAATATGATATTTATTTCGTTTAAGTCAAGTGCAAATATAGATATTATTATGAATGGAAGCAGAACAAATATGCAAGTGAATGGTGTTTGACTTGGCTTTCAACCCCCTTTTGGTCATATCAAGACATTAATTGTCATCTCGATACTGTACTCCGAGATCTATTGAACACGCTGAAGTATCATGCTGTAGACACATGGTGCCAATTAAAAGAACTATCGTTTAAATGCTAAGCGTCAAACAAGGACTCCTTGTGTACCATCTTTATAATCTTTAAAGTTTCAACGAGAATCTAAACTCTAACCCTTCACATGTAAGTATTTAAATTGTGCTGTCCCTGGTTTTCAGAGTAATAAGAACAAGTCCAATGAATGGTCAAATCTGAAAGTGGCATAACAGCTGGAAAAATAATCTGACACAATTAATTTTATACCATGAAAATGAAAATATACCCATGTCGCGATCCACTTCATGTTGATGATTATCAAAAACTGCATCAGAAATGTAGGTAAAGGTAGCCTGACGAGGTCACGATGCACTGCATATTAAATACTGAACATGAAAAAGGGGCACAACTCCTAGATAAATATCCGTTTACCATGCGAACCATGCACATGTTCATTTCATTTTGATAACTACATCCTGAAGTGTGCATAAAAGCTATTATAGGAGGAGTTGGGCCTGACAAGACAAGATGTAACAGATGGACAGACAGACAAACAGACAAATTGATGGCGACCATTTCTGAATCTGTTTACTCTCTTTTAAAAAGCTGGGGACAGTAAGAAGTCAAATGTATTCAGATAAAGATGAAGTGTCTATATTAAAATACAATGAAAAAGTGAAATAAAATACTGCAAAAAAAACTTCAACTCAATAATAAAAAGAACATAAACTGTTTAACATTATATACATGTATTATAAAAATATAAAAAAACAAACAATTTAAAACCTCTTGTTTTATGCCATCGCTGTCGAGTGGAAGCTTTAAATCAAAATAATATATAAATATATAAATTTATAAAGATGTTTTGAGTAAAATTATTACATTCATATCTATATCATTTTTTTTTTACTCAGATATATAACCCAACCAAGTTGAACATGAAGAAATCTTCCCTATTGCCATTAATATTTGAGGTTAACATATGGAACCATCATTTTTTGCTCCTTTTATACTGGTTATACCTATTACCATGAGTCTAAAACTTTGTCAACCATGTAAATAATGGCATCAATAATAAACAGTAATAAAGTTACTCAAGTGTGCTGAGTAATAAACAGTTGCCGGTGTCAGATAATATTTTCACCCACGAGTGACAATATTATAGAATTTTGCTACAATATTTTCACTCCCCCCCTATAATATCAGTACTAAATGTAAACAAATGTCGATGCTAACGAAAGTTGGAGCTTTGCGCATGTCTGCATGGGCTATTGTTATTTTACCGGCATTCATGGTAATATGTATATCATGGTATTCGGTATACAATGGATATATTGAGATGGTAACTGCAGCAAAAAAATGTATTTTAAGAAGACCAGTTAGTATTTTAATTTTCATAAACATGTGTGTGGAAACCATAATCACAGTTTCTCTTCTTTTACATCTTATCTAAATAAAACTGAACATAACAAGCTCATACATCAGATACCTTGAAGAATAAAGACATGGACTTTTTTACTTTTATTACAAAGACTTAATTTACTTAAATATATGTGCACATGATATACAACATTTAACCATTTGCTCATTGTTTGTGAGTATTTTTGTTTCAGTTATTTTCTGATATTTTTATTCTATTTCTAATTTGTTTATACTAAATTGCTTAATTACAATGAAAAATAAAGAAAAGGTCTTCCATTGCCGAGTGGTCTGCAAGATCACTCACAGATAACATTTTAGGTTCAAGTCCCGCTAATGTTCCGTTACCAGTTACTTGAGGAAGGATGGTGGTTCTACTCAGTTTATTATAAGGTCTTTCTCCAACCAACAAAACTGGATATGCCATAATTATATAATCTGAAAGTGTTGAAAATGCCATTAAACCCCAATCGAAAAAGGAAAAATTGATTACAAAGAAAGCTCAAAGCTCATATGAATCTCTTGAATAGAACCAGTACTGAGTGTTTTTTTTTTAGAGGAATTGGATCCAGCTGGGGATCGAACCCACAACCTCTGGTTTGAGCAGTCAACACCCAAGCCACTACACTATAATGCCGCTCTGCTTATTTAGGTATATTAATCTGATTTTCAAATGTGTGACTGTGAATATTCATTATGTGAAAATACTGTACCTGCCCCATTATATGCCTCCAATATTTACAAAGTACACCCTTAACCTCAACATCTGATTACCATACAAACAGTAGCAAACTTTCAAAAACAAGGTCATTGTCTACCATTGCTGGTGATATCAAAAATTATATATCGTATAATACACTGGATTTCATGATCAATGTAGCTGGGCGTGGTTAGCTCAGTTGGTAGAGCATCAGACTATCAATGCAAGAGCTGTGAGTTCCAATCCTTGTCTGACCACAGTCTCTGTGATAACATTGCGTCTCATTAACATTTGTCTCTGAGACCACTGCTTCAAGTGGGGAAGTTTTCAGTTAGTTGCGAAGATATGTGTACTCAAGTACTGTTTAATCTTCCAGAATCCCATGAAAGAGTGAGTTAGGTTAACTGATCATCTGTTAGTCCTCGATGGCATAATAATTGTGCTGAATATTCAAACAAATCATGATCAATCTGCAACTTCAGTTGGCATTTATGGCCTTCCCATCCTTTTTAAGTATTTCACAAGCACCCAAGTTGCTTAATAGGGTGAATGTGATATAAAGTTTTAGAATACAAAAAAAAGTGGTGACAATCATATACTATAACCCTGAAGTATTTAAAATTTTTCCTATAGAATTCAAATGGAGATTTATTTACAAATCCTGTCTACAGTTGTAATGTGGTTAGGTTTACAAATCATTAATTTAAGGAAAATGTATACATTGAAATGCGAGAATGTGTATTGGTATTTTATGGCTACATAAATGTTTTTAATCATTTGGATTTTGTTGTCTACTGTCATAATATTTCCTGACAATTCCAAACATTCACTGGTTCATCGTTGCTAAATTTCTACTTCAAAGCTGACCTGAGGGTCCAGACTCTTCACTTTGGTGGATTGGGCCAGGACCCTCCGAGGGGTGAATTTTTTTCGCGTTGTGTCTGAGATTTGCAAAAACAAAACAAACAAAACACTCATGATAATTAGACACTACTTTATCATGTTACCAACAGGTTTATCAGTGTTTGATTGTCATATTTACATCCCAGGAGCTTAAAATCTCAGACCAAATCCCCAGGGTAAGAGTTGCTACAAAACCCATGATTGGAGGGTCATGGATTCGATCCTCCACTGCGGCTATGTGTGGTGTCCTTGAGCAAGACACCTTTTCCGCATAGTACTGGTTCTTACCAGGAAAACTTCAAGCATGATTAGCCTAAGTTGTAAGAATTTGTTTCACAATCGAAGTAAAATAAATAAGTTTAAACTAATCATTAAGATATATTAATTTTTTTACAACCATTTTTATTTTCAAAAAATAAGTTTCGGACCAGTGGGATTGTTTTGAGTTGGTCAGAAGAGCCAAACAAACAATATTTCAATTTAGGCCTAATTCCCCAACCTTAGATAGTGTCATTGCTGTCAATAGATTTCCCTTAGTATATAATATAATATACCCAGGTAAGTGATTGATGTCACAATACCATAATTGATAAAAGAATGATAAGCATTTCTGCTGTACTAATATGAATTAAGTCAAGAGTTCTCAAGACAACTCGGAACAAGTCATTTATTATTGATTTATAAGCTGCCACTGTAATTACTCTTTCAGTTATTTTTCTAACTTCATATCATAACGTTTCAATTGGATATGACAAATAACAGAGATCCTATATTCTGTTAACAACAAAACATAATTGACATCCGGGAGTTGACAATTTTCAATAGATTGTCATTAAAATCGATTAATTTTATAGTCTCGGAGCGTTTCCCTTACATTGCTGATAGCCAACATTTGTTACCAATTACAATATCTTTTTGTGTTCCGCTCGTTTCACTTTTCTGTAATTGCTTTATTGAACATCAATTATTCCTGACAGTAAAGATTCAATACCAAGATTTTGACGTATCGTTCCTAGACCTCACTGTTCTGATAGTGCAACTCTTTTGATTTTTTTCCATAAAATCAGGATATTCATTAGCATACATAAAAGGTAAGGTTTAATATTTCAGAAAACTAAGAGCCATCTGAACAACAATTATCACACTTATTCACTTTGACAGAGAGCTGAAACGTTTTATACACTATCAAACTGACAAATAGCGTTTAGAGAAAACCCAAAACAAAATATCAGCTTTAAAACATCTTCCAATTTAATAATGTTCTACTGCTTTTTTAGACATAATGGACTACATATTACAAGGGGGAGAACCTATGTCATGCGCACCTGCTAAATACAGTGCTGGAATGTTGTTTCAAAAGCTGGTTACGTGATTTTTCGTTTTGATTGTGGGTACAATAATAACGCAGATTTTACCATTCCCATTGACCTTCTGGGTATAATAGGAATCTATTTCACCAATATTTAGATCAGTGCGACCTGTAAAATTCCAGATTACCTCAAAACAGTTGAGCTTCTTTTCCAGTAAAGTTTACATTTAGAATGTTACCTCCCTGATTTAAATGTTCTCTTTGCTGTAATAAATTACAATGGTTGACTTTCCTCTTTTTTTCCTGAAGCAGAAAGCTTTTAACTTGTAATCAACCATAAATCTACCTCTAATAAATAAACTAAATGGGCCACAAATAACCCGCGTGTGTAAAGTTATTGTTTTAATTTCCGTTGGTATTTGAATAGATTACATTTTTATTTTATACACCAGCTGACATACTGCCTGATTTAGCACTTTAATGGTATACAGTCAACCCTGTGCAAGCGGTCACCTCTATTTAGCAGCCACTTGTCTTAAATAGCCGCAATAATTATTTCCTATTTCTATGCTTCCAGAGCAAATTAAACTGTATTAAGCAACAACCTGTCTTAAAAGGCCACTTTTGCACATTCCCTTGACTGACTGCTTTAAACATTAATATATTTTTAATGATCTAGTGGCAAACCACATTATGCAGACATATAAGTTTTGTTTCTGGTAATCTTGTGGCAAAATAGCTTTATATATTGTTGTTCTGACAAAGTACATAACATTTTATTCGTAAACTATGTTCATTAAATTTTTTGCTACGAGACTATCATAAATTATGCAGGCAATAATTATACAAGCTAGACTTGTCCCGGCAATCTTGCAGCAAACATCATGCAACCATTTCTCATATAATCAATGAAATAATGTTCCAAGTAGTTATTTAAAGTGTATCATATGTGCATATTAGAATGATGGTATTTTTAGCGAGAAACTGTTGAGTTGATGCAAAATACAAGTATAATTATATATTATTTATATGTCCTGCATATTAAACAACTATTTAGCGAACAGATGCAAGAATTTAGATGTTTATAAAGACGCAAGGAGCAAGATATGGATGTAACTGAAATAAGCTTTTAGTAGTTTTACATTAAAAATATACATAACTGTAAATAAAGCAGCTGAAAATAAAACATAGCTTGCCGAAATGTGGCTGAAGTTAGGGTAACGATAACGAAGATCATGGTACATGCAGGGCAGCGTGGGATATTGGGTTAGGCAATCATGAACAATACTGACTACAATTAATGGTGGTCCTGTGATTTAAAAGCAAATTCTTGAGTAATTTAGATAATTAATTGACTAATTAACAAAGGTTCAGCTAAATACGGTAGAACTAATTTTCTGACTTTCTCCGACCAGGTTATCTCAGTAAATAGAAGCACATCTGACTATCAATCTAGGGGTCATGAGTTCTAATTCCCTGCCCCAGCCACTGTCTCCGTGATATACCGGTATGACATTATGTCTCATTGTCATTCATCTCTAACTGTTTATTCAAGTGGGAAAGTTATCAGTTTTTGGGGGAAATAGATGTGCTGTAGAGTACTGGTTAACCTTCTAGGATTCCAGGAAAGGGTAGTTAGATTAACTGATCATTTGTAAGCCCTCAATGGCATTAAATGACGATTAATATTTAAACAAACATACTGACAATAACGGTGGTCACGTATTATTTTTCAACATCCTTCAGATATGCTGTAACTTTTCAACTTGAAGCCCAAATTAAACTTCTTTTATTAAATGGGGTTGAAAATCATTGTCAACACATTCAGGTCATATATGGCATATTGAGGTTTATTTGTGGAAGAAGACCTCAGAATTAATCAATGTCCTTCCGCAAGTAAATGGCAAACTTTCTCGCATAAAATTTTGGACCAGATGCCGGACTTGAAGCTAAACCTACTTCAGCTGTGAAAAGAATGTGATCTTAACAAGCAGGTGCGTTAGACGATTGGCCACGGAGATCCCTCGTAATTAAACTTGAGAGAAATAAAGGAGAAAGTAGTGTCATGCTTACAATAGTATTGTCACAATTGAACCAATAGAAGTTTAAGTTTATAAACCAGATCACTTTTTCTTTTAATAGCAACAATGACCTTGACCTTAAAAAGAAATAAAAATCATCTACTTAAATTGAATTTTTGTTTGTATTGACATTAAATTGTCAGTGACCATCACCTTTCCTCTGGAAACGTTTTTTGAGGATGAAATTTAAAAAGAGGAACTTTTGATGACCTTGTTATTTTAAACGGAACACTTTTCTGATACTGTAATAAAATAAAAACAATTAGATGAAGTTAATTCGACATAATATATTCCCAACATTGAAACCATTAATCCCCTTAATTATAAAATATACAATACTATACAAAACATGTAACAAAAAAAAATATTTGGTAAAATATAATACCCCCACCCCACAACAACAACAGCAACAAACTCTGCTGGGTACCAAGGACATGTAATATTACCACAGATCATTTCATTACAGATCTAATTTTGTCCTGGAATAATTTTATGTAAAATAAATTGTTATCCGAAATTTGAATTATTCTTATTAGAATTGAGAAAACAAAAGATACTTTATAGCATTAGTTAGTAAAGGGGCCAAATTCAGCCACCAAAAAAGTCATAACAAAAAACTATTATTAAATAATACAAAAAAAACAAGAAATATTGAATTCTATTAATTTCTTATAACAGTTTGTTAGATAGCTTATTGAAACAAATTTGAGAACTAAAATCTGAATTTGTGTCATTTTTTAAGGAATTTTTGATATGACAAAATCAAATCTAAAAGTTCAATTATTTTTTTTTATTTGAGATAGAGAAGGTTACATTATTCTTTCTGAAAGGAGTTCAAGGTCAAATTACATATTAGTTATTATGTTAGCTGTGAACCTGTTACCATGACTACCCACTCACATCGTGCTTCAGATGGTGTTTCTGCAATCAATGAGATGATATCCTCTTTTCCCATGCGACCTTTCATAATATTAGGTGACTGGCCTGATACTGTAAATAAAGCAAACATCACTACAAATGTGCTCGCTAGCTACTGTCTACCTACGCATGTGACAAAGCTTGATAATGAAAAGAGGTTATATGAAAAAAAACATGGAAACAAATCATACAATGGAATTGAAAATTGTACATATCGCTCTTATTATAACTAACATGAAACTCTTACCGTTAACTGAATTCCCATAGGACAATGAATAACAATTTTTAAATTACTTTTTCATCAAACTGTACTGTTAACTGCTCCAGAGGGTAACAGTCTTTATAAAGTGATGTCACAGTACAGTACTGTTTACCTTTCCAGAGGGTAACAGTCTTTGTAAAGTGACGTCAATACAGAACTGTTAACTGCTCCAGAGGGTAACAGTCTTTATAAAGTGATGTCACAGTACAGTACTGTTAACTATTCCAGAGGGTAACAGTCTTTGTAAAGTGATGTCACAGTACAGTACTGTTAACCATTCCAGAGGGTAACAGTATTTGTAAAGTGATGTCACAGTACAGAACTGTTACCCAATCCAGAGGGTAACAGTCTTTATAAAGTGATGTCACAGTACAGAACTGTTAACTGCTCCAGAGGGTAACAGTATTTATAAAGTGATGTCACAGTACAGTACTGTTAACCATTCTGGAGGGTAACAGTCTTCGTAAAGTGATGTCACAGTACAGTACTGTTAACTGCTCCAGAGGGTAACAGTCTTTATAAAGTGATGTCACAGTACAGAACTGATAACCACTCCAGAGGGTAACAGTCTTTGTAAAGTGATGTCACAGTACAGAACTGTTAAACACTCCAGAGGGTAACAGTCTTTGTAAAGTGATGTCACAGTACAGTACTGTTAACCACTCCAGACGGTAACAGTCTTTGTAAAGTGATGTCACAGTACAGTACTGTTAACCATTCCAGAAGTAAACAGTCTTTGTAAAGTGATGTCACGGAACAGTACTGTTAACCACTCCAGCAGGTATAAACAGTATATGTATTTAAACTGTCACACATTTATAAATAAATGTGGTTTTCCAAAATACAAAACATCTATAATGCAAAATATATTTAAATATTGCTCTCTTGAGGGTGACAGTAATATTGTCAACCTTCAGAAAATTGACTTTATCTATGTTTACAGTTACTAAATTCCCTGATATAAGGTTGATAATATACACTGTTCTTTACTAAATGTAAAAGGCTACATTTGTGAGAAACAGTTTCCATACAAAAAAAAACTTTTTTTTATTTGTGCAGTTTTAATTCCATTTATAATTTATTTCAATAATTTATGGAACTCTATAAAAGTATGTGATTCTTAGAAAATTAATGAAAAAAATTAATAGAAATTTCAAAATCCAGTTCTTTCTGATCAGTATTTTAACTGTTAACAAATTGTCAACTGTCAATCAAATACGACATGCACTAATGAGTGTGCAATGTTTTTCCAAAACTTGTGGAAATTTTATATATATATAATTTTCACATAGGCTGGACCAAATTAAATGGGTATTGATCTAATTGTAATTGTACAGGTAAATGTTAATTATATATGCAGATTGGGCTTGTTTTTTTAAGTACAAAATATTCTAAGAATCACATGTATTATGACCTTTTTGTGTCGCTATCACCATTGGTAGTGCAATAATAAACCATAAAATATATAATTGCTACTTGTGATGCATGATTTTTAAGCAACCACGCTGCAAACATGCAAACAGAATACAAGTATATTATTTTGTGTTATAACACATTCAAGCCATGATTTTGGGATGAAAACTATTGTATTCATTTTAATTTGTATTCAAATTACAATAGTTTTATCTACTGTCATTCATTTATCTGTATCCATTCATGAGTACATGCAATTTTGTTTTCCTTCTTTATCTATAACCAACTACAATAGTTCCATTTATCTATATCCAATGATAAATACAATATAATTTTATTTTCCTTCTTTATCTATGAGCAATAACAAAAGTTCCATTTATAAGCAATAACAATAGTTCCATTTATAAGCAATTACAATAGTTCCAATATTTATATCCAATTATGAATACAATGTTATTTAATTTTTCCTTGTTTATCTATAATCAATTACAATAGTTCCATTTATCTATATCCAATTATGAATGCAATGTAAATTTATTTTCTTTCTTTATCTATAATCAATTACAAAAGTTCCATTTATAATCAATTATAATAGTTCCATTTATTTATATCCAATTATGAATACAATGTAACTTTATTTTCCTTCTTTATCTATACTCAATTACAATAGTTCCATTATTCTTTATCCATATATTAATACAACACAACTTTGTTTTCCTTTTTTATCTACACTCAGTTACAATAGTTGCATGTATTGTTTCTCCTTTATAAATCTTGTAATAATTTTGATAGTTTTGTTTACCTTTATTTAATATGTATTTACCATCTATTGTTATATTAATCTAAATCCCAGCATTAACAATAAAATGCAGTTTTGCTTTCCTTCTTTATCTGTATTCAGTTACGATATCATGTCCCTACATTTTATTCATATACAATACAGTCACGCAGTTTTTCTTTCCTTCTTTATTTGTATTCAGTTACAATATCATGTCCCTACTTTTTATTCATATACAATACAGTCATGCAGTCTTGCTTTCCTTCTTTATCTGTATTCAGTTACAATATCATGGCCCTACTTTTTATTCATGGACAATACATGCAGTGTTGCTTTCCTCCTTTATCTGTATTCACTTACAATATCATGTCCCTACTTTTCATTCATGTACAATACATGCAGTTTTGCTTTCCTTCTTTATCTGTAATCATTTACAATATCATATCCCTACTTTTTATTCATGTACAATACATGCAGTTTCATGAATTCAGTTACAATGTCATGTCTCTACTTTTAATTCATGTACAATACATGCAGTTTTGATTTCCTTCTTTCATGTATTCAGTTACATTATCATGTCCCTACTTTTTATTTATGTACAATACACGCAGTTTTGCTTTCCTTCTTTATCTACATTCAGTTACAATATCATGTCCCTACTTTTTATTCATGTACAATACATGCAGTTTTGCTTTCCTCCTTTATCAGTATTCAGTTACAATATCATGTCCCTACTTTTTATTTATGTACAATACATGCAGTTTTGCTTTCTTTCTTTATTTACTTCAGTTACAATAGCATGTCCCTACTTTTTATTCATGTACAATACATGCAGTTTTGCTTTCCTTCTTTATTTACTTCAGTTACAATGTCATGTCCCTACTTTTTATTTATGTACAATACATGCAGTTTTGCTTTCCTTCTTCATCTACATTCAGTTACAATACCATGTCCCTACTTTTTATTCATGTACAATACATGCAGTTTTGCTTTCCTTCTTTATTTGTATTCAGTTATTATATTATGTCACTACTTTTTATTCATGTACAACACATGCAGTTTTGCTTTCTTAATCTACATTCATGCACAATGTTTTTGATATTTCCATCTTTATTTTTATTCCATTATAATAGTTAATTTGCATTAAACCTTTGATTTTGATTGAAAAAATGATTTCAGAAGCACATTTTATACATTAAAAACATTCCTAAATTTTGTTTTTTTTTGTTTTGCAAAAGCATTTCAGAATTAAATATAATTTACCAAATAATGGATAAAACATTTTTTTAAATATCTCCTGGTTGATTTTTTCATTTATTTTAAGCATAAAATAATATGAAGCTGAATCCGGCAAAAACTATGTTAGTTTTTATTTGGAAAAAGCTATGATATTTTTCTTAGTGATGTTACAAATGGTGTCACTTTCAATTAAATAAGTTTTAAATTGTGTTTTTTCGTTTATCAATGAAAACAGGAAAGACTTAAGGGACCCGGCTGGATGACACGTGATCAACATTTAATGACCGCAGTAGAAGCTATTTTACACGCATTCAATCATCAGTGAAACAAAAGATAACAACCTTGCATTTTTTTTAATTTGGTCATCAATGCACTTTGCCAAACAGACACAAAGCTTTATAAAAGCACAAGAATGAGGTTTACGTTTGTTCAGTTTAAATTTCTTTGATGCCTGGCAGTGCTGATCCTACTGGGACACTGAGACATGAAAAAGGCAAAATGAGTGACTAAGTAATTTTTAAACACATTCCCTTATACAATACCCCAATGCTCTTTAAAAATGAATTGCATATAAATAACCAACACATGAGTTTCCAAAAAAGCTTTGGGACTCCTCGTTTTCTGCTGAAGGCATTTATTGCAAAGATAATTTGTATTGTAAACAAACACCCTTTTACAATTATTTAAAATTAATGTACATTTGTTTTTATACTTTCTCAGTGATCAAATAAACAAGCAATCTATCATAATAAATCATATCATATAGAGAAACAGAACTGACTCAAATGATAACTAAAAACGACCTTTTACGAAGTTTTAAATGAGGTTTTAAAATTAAATATCTGGCACGCGATTTGTGATGAGACTAAAAAATGGTACAATAGCTATTCAATAAATGTAATTAATTACACATATAAAACTACACAGTTTCTTTCATTTACAATTTATTTGGCAATATCCAGATAACTTAAATTTTATGGTTCTTTTTAATGAAAAGTAGCGGTACAACAACCAACAAAAGAAGCGGAGTTTTTGTGACATTGCTTTGGTTCGTAACCTTAACTGGCCCCTATGCTATCTGTTCCGACTCTTTCAAAATAACTTTTACATACTTTTCAATGTATTCTGATAAGGAAGGATGATAAAAATACTTTTAAATCTAGTTACCTATTATAGCCTATGAGATAGCCCTTTGATAAATTATTAGTATACCAGCGGCTGGTAATGTAAATCAGCAGAAACTATTACAATCTAAGTTGCTCTTGAACAGTTTTTAGATTTGTTTGATTTTTTTCATGGGGTTTAAAGCCATTTTCAACACACGACAGGCAATCTGACATCTATTTCACCAACATTTACTTAAATATTTAAAAACTAAATTACTTAACTTAAATTGTGACTGGTTATTTAAATATTATATAATCAATATCAATAAAACCATAGGCAGTTTTACTGAAACCAGTCTAAAATCATGATCATCTGGCTGCTTATCTTTAATTTAAGTTTTTAAGTATGAGTATTTAAGACTATGCTTAGATATGTTAGTGAAACAAGAGTCAGATTATATATGGCATAATCAGTTTTATTTGAGAAAGACCTCAGAATGAATGTGAGTAGAAACACCGCCCGTTAAGTAAATAGGATCAACAAAGGTGAGTAAATGAAAACGTTAAATATAGGTTGGCAAATACTTAAAAAATTAAAACGAAATCAAGTACTAACTACTTTAAAAATACAAATGTAATCTAAGTATAAAATAAAACTTGATAGATTGCAAATTCTAACTATTTAACAGAGAATCTAAAAATAAAATATCAAATTGAAACATAGCAAAACAAAATAAATATAAAAAATTATATAAACTACAAATCTCAGGAACATGTTTAATCTTAAAGAAGATGCAAATAAAACTTTAAAATTATGTTAATATTTTGGATCAGCTGTGACCCCTGTAAAGGGTCACACGGTAATGTTGAATTCAAGTTTTATTCATGTTCATACATCAAATCAATCTACAAGAATTAATGGGCGACCATATGAAGATATTAATTTCTTGCACACTGTATAAGGATATCTGCATTTTAACTGGGGTTAGATATTTCTGTCTCATCCTAGTGTCGAGATAAAATTCTTACGCTGTGACATTGGAATCATTAAGATGACGTAACATATAAAATATATGACGTAAATGATATAATTAAACATCTTAAAAGCTATTGTTGTAAAATCTATAATGATAAATTAAGTTAAAATTATTCAACATGTTTGGTATGCAAGAAAATGAATCATTCATGACATTTTTGGTTGGGATAGAAAATTCCGTCCCTTGCGACAACTGTTTTCGCGAGCACTCGGGAGCCTCATTTCGGCCAAAACTGTTATCCCTCAGGTCAGAATTTTCTATCCGAACCTCAAACCCATGTAAGATTCTTATAATCCTGAAGTATAATCATCTGAAACTTCGTATTTTTTAAATTATTTAAAAAAAAAATCAGTGGCGCCACACTAGTTCTGGAGATGTGAGGAATATTTCTTAAAAAAAATACAAAATACAAACTGATATTATATCCTTGATATTCTTTTTAAACGAAAGCGGAAAAGAACTGGTGAAAGTTAAACACATGTCATAATTATAACTACAAATTTGGGAAATGTGATGCCTTTCAGCCATTTCAAAGAGTTATTCCCCTTTCGAAAATAGATATGAATTCAAGATTCTGCACAATATACTGGATTGTAACTAGTCCACAGTTCCACCATGCAGATAAACAACTAACAGAGCTTGATTACGTTGGCGTGATCAGGGTAATTGTAGTCTTGATCAAATTGATCATTTGAGATCGGAACTACTTTTTATTCATCAATTTTCTTTTTTGTGTGTACATGTATTTTATACATAAATGCAATAAATCAAACAATAAAAATAATAGTGGACATTGTATTATGTCATTTTGAAAAAAATGTTGTATATTTATAAACCAAACACTACAATAATATCAATCAAATTAGGATGGCGTATGAATAAGTATAAAAGCCCAGATATCAGTACTTTAAGCGCTTTGATTATAACAGGGTTAAGTGTAAAATTATCAAATTGCCGTGTCTCCAGTTGATGAACAGCTGCATGCAGGAATAAAATGTTTAAATATACCATTTTCCAAGTTTCATATAAAAATCTAACTACTGGGAGTATTATGATAGAGTATAATTATTAACTACATAATTACATTTCTAGCAATTAGTACCAGCAACCCTTTGATATATAAAGGGAGGTAATTTTGGATTGCGTCGTGCCTTGCACTAACCAAAGTGGTAGTCTGCTCGGACCATCCATTTGTTACTAGGGTAGATTATGCGTATGTAATGATATATTTTTGATATATGAAGAAAGAAAAAGAGATGTTACAATTAAGTAAAATAAATAAATAACAGGCATAAGGCTATAATAAATTAATTGCTAGATTATCATCCCCACCCACCCTTTAATTTTCACGCCACCTTGACCTTTTTTATTTTCAAAAAAATAAAAAATAAAAAATAAAAAATAAAAAAATAAAAATAAATAAAAATAAATAAAATCCTCACCCATTCCCCCGTTTTAAGAAAACTTGGATGATAATCTAGCATTAATTTATTATGGCACAATATAAAATAAATATGTATTAACTTACTACTTCGATGCGAGCTGATACCTGATAAAACAATACAACAAACTTCATAATATCACATCCACAAAAAATTGTACAGTTTGTATTAATTACCAAATACTACTGATATACCCAAAACACTGTAATTATGAAATAATAATGATATGCCATTTGTCCAAACACACATTATTGTATTAACATATTTATGAAAATCTATACTGATATGCTTTTTGTCCAAACACAAAAAAATAACATTGTGAAATGAAAGTATAGCGAGTTATATAAGTTAATCGCAACAGTGTCTGCATCAGAAGAGAAGCTTTACAATCTTTAGTCCATTTATAAGTGGTCATTTCATTTCTGTGCCTTCCAATCTTTTAGTCATTTTATGACTGTGCCTTCCAATCTTTTAGTCATATTTCGCTGTGCCTTCCAATCTTTTAGTCATTTTATGACTGTGCCTTCCAATCTTTTAGTCATATTTCACTGAACGTTCCAATCTTTTAGTCATTTCACGACTGTGCCTTCCAATTTTTAAGTCATTTTATCACTATGTCTTCCAACCTTTAAGTCATTTCACAATTGTCTGCTCAAGACAGAGAGCTCAACAACCTTCCAGTCATGTGACAGTGTGTTACTTGAGACAGACTTGTAACTGACCAGTACTGGAACTATCCCCAAAATGCAACGTGCCAAGTGAGGAAGCTTCTTGTACAATTTTAAAGTCTTATGGATGACCCATCAGGGATACGAAAACACAACCTCTGACCTGTATTGATGACAGACACAACAGAGTAAACCATCCATATTAATGGAAGTAACTATCCATGTGTATACAGGTACTATTCATTTGAACACATACTATGTAAAGTGATAATTTTCATGTTGTTGGTGCATGGTGTTTTGCATAACTTTCAACATTTTTTCAGTCATATCATGACAGTGTATACCTGAGACAGTATTCTAAGCACTGCCACATTAGGGCATCATGTCGCAGACACATTGTATGAATACCCCAACTACTCACATTATACTGACCCCAGACTGAGGAAGCTTCTAGGTCTCACTACACAGTTGAAAATATAAAGCAAGGTCTCACTACACAGCTGAATTTTGTTCTTTGTTCTATATAAAGCAAGGTACAGGATTTCCATGGTAAAAAAGAATTTGTTTTAAAGTATTTATTTTTCATAGCAGGAATGTATATCTGTATAAAAATGCACAATAACTGGTAGGTTGACCGTTTTTTTTGTTTTTTTTAAAGAGGGTGCAGTGACACCCTGAGATTTTTTTAAAAAAGAAGTTGTCAAATGCTCATAAATACATGCATATGTTGAAATCCTAAAAAAGTCACTTTTTTAACACCATTGATGTGTTATTGCAGTATATCCTATGCCCTACACATCTGCAGCAAGAAATCACAACCACCTTAAAAACAACATTTTGAAAATATTTTAAAACCAAATTATACAGGCCTTTTTTTTTAAGCGTAAAAATCATGTTTGTAACCGTGGGAAAAAAGGGGCATATCTGTGTAGTGAGACGTTCTAGTACCATTTTTTCAAATACCTGGTATCACACAACCAGGGATCAAACCCATAACCTTCCTCACATGAAGCGGACGCTGTAACACGCTAGAACATGACTATCACACATTGTGTTACAATAACTTTCAATATGTCGGAAAGCAATTATCAATAAGAATAGACTGGTAACTTCACAAAATCCATATGTATAAAGGCGACTATCAATATGAATTTAATATAATTGTAACTACCGGTATCAATCACATATAGGTCAGACAAGTCAGACTGATATATCAAATTTAATATCTCGGCCAACAAACTTTAGATATTTTTAAAGTTGAACGACTGTCAACATATAATGTTATCTTGTAAATTTGTATATTCTGCTGATATAAAGCATGTCTCCAGATTGATTTATTGTCTCAACCAGTCTTCCAGGAGGAGAACAGAAAAAACAGGAAGCCTACACAGGACTGTATCACTCTACCAGTCATGTTTGTACAAATTTGATGGGTTTTAAGTTATAAAAAAAAAAATGTCTTGAGATTTCGTGACATAGCACTTTGATGTTACAAGGGGTCTACAAGGTGTCCTAAGATGGTAACATGGTAGAAATTGTCTGTTTTCAATCTTTATGCTTGTAATTTTAAACGGACTTAAATTTATATATAATATGTTATGAAGAATACCGTAATAAAGATACACTAAAGATCTGTTGTCTGCTCTAATTATAAAAATTTGGAAAATTAAAAGAAAATTTCTGGATTGTTTGCATGTTAAGCTCATTTTTATGCCATCTCGAGCTAACGGACCTTCAGTTAACCTAACCACCAATTATTCACTCTGGGATCCCGGAAGGTCAACCCAAGTTCACCCATCTCCGCAAGTAACTGATAACTTTTCCATTTGACTCAGTGGGATGAGACAAAGGACAATGAGACACAATGTCATATATGAATCTTCATGGAGACTGTGGTCAATGGTCAATGGGGATTGGATCTGATGACCTGTTACCGACTGAGCTAAACCTGGCCAGTCCCAGAGTCACAAATAGTTTGATTAAATATCTTTACAGGTAAATAAGGCATATAAAGAATGTTCCAAATGATATACAGTATCCAATGCTTTTTGCTGACAAGGTCGTAAAATCTAAAATTATCTGATTTGTATCTATATTTATGTACACCTCAGTCTAATCCCTACGTATCAGCCATGATGCACCAGACAAACAGAAAAAGGTTATATTAACAAAGCATGAAGAGCAACAGAATAAATAGAAATCAAAATCAATGAAGAGAATGTATGGAATTGGAATCTCTATCCTTTGATCACAAACATTTTATGGTCAGACAGCTTACAGAGAAGTACAATACTGATCCGCGTTATCAGCAAATTTATATTCATCAGTAAATGAGTAGCCGATAACATGTTGTTTACATGAAACAAATAGTACATTGATCTTTCATGGAGAAAGAGAGAAAACCTGAGTGTTCCTCGAATGACTTTAATGTCGTTGAAGAGCCCAGAATTTAGAAAGGTGTCTGTAGTCAAGGAACGAGGGCCTTGGTAGACAGAGATATCGAGTGTAGAGGTAATCCAAATTTAAACATATCAAACTGCGTACCTAGATACCAGTATTTGTTCTGAGCTTGTTGAAAGCACTAATTGAGTGATAAGAATGATAGCACGGTATTCAGTTTTACAGATAACATGATACCGTAGTTGTACATGTTAGATGAAAATCTATTGATGTGTTGTTTTTAATCATTAATTTTTGCTTTTCATTTAAAATGATAAGAATACTTGTCACAAGCAATTTGTCATGGCGGATAGAGTGTTGGTCATTCATGCCAGTCTGAGCTTACAGGTTTGAGTCTAGGATGACCTCTAAAAATCAACGATGATTGTTGGTTCTGTAACCAATAAACAGATTCGAGAGTGATTCATAAAAGTTCGAGTAAATTTCATAATCAAATTAAAACAAGAGGCCAAAGCAGGCCTGAAGACACTCTACTGACTTATAATCACTTTTTGAAATTCTCCTATGCAATAGAAACATCAGGACGGGGTCATTTTTAACCCTAGGGACACCATTTGAACAAATCTAACAAAACTATAGTTGGTCATCATTACTACATAAATATTTTGAAATCTGTTGGGCTGTTCATTAGAAGAAGATTTTTTAAGTTTTGGACTATTTTTAGTAATGGTGACCATCTTGAATTTCAGATCGAAAAAAAAAATCTTCTGTATAGTCTCCTATGAAATAGAAACACCCTTTTTAAGTTTAACTGGCCTAGTGGTTTCAGAGAAAGTGCTGCTAACAGACGACGGACAACGGACGACGGACAACGCGCCATTGCATAAGCACTTCTGGCCTTTGGCCAGTAAAGTTAAAAATTAGTAAAAACTATGAAAATTATGTCTCTTTCTCATATGATTGTGAGAACTTTGTTAAATGTCAATTGTAACCAGGAAACAGATTTGAGAGTGATTCATAAAAGTTCTGAGCAATCTTTGCAATAAAATCAAAATAAATTAATAAAAATTACGAAAACTATGTTTCCCTCATACAATGGTGAGAATTATATTAAATGCTTTGTTAATGTTCAAAACTGGCGAGTTTTAGAACTAGTGATGGGGCTGCAAGAAAAACTGCAATAACACCGAAAAACAGAGTGAATATGCATATGGAATGGTATCACCGCCATAACTATTAGTCTGAAATTTGTCATTGTTCTTTGTGCAATGCCGAGCCCAATTAGCTCAGTAAGTTACGCGTCTGACTATCAATCCAGTGGTAGTGAGTTCCAATCCCCACCCCGGCAACAGTTTCCATGATGATTGATATACGACATTGTGTCTCATTATCATTTGTCTCTCACCACTGATTCAAGTGGGAAAGTTATCAGTTACTTGCAGAGATGGGGTGTGCTCGAGTACTGGTTAATCCCAGGAAACAGTGGTTAGGTTAACTGATCATCTGTTAGCCCTCGATGGCATAAAAATGATGCTAAATATTAAATCAATCAATCAATCAATACTATAATGTAGGACATTTTATTGAAGCGCGTGGTCTAGTGGTAGAGCACCAAACTCATGATTGGAGAAGCGTAGTCTAGTGGTAGAGCACCAAACTCATGATTGGAGAAGCGTAGTCTAGTGGTAGAGCACCAAACTCATGATTGGAGAAGCGTAGTCTAGTGGTAGAGCACCAAACTCATGATCGGAGAAGCGTAGTCTAGTGGTAGAGCACCAAACTCATGATCGGAGAAGCGTAGTCTAGTGGTAGAGCACCAAACTCATGATTGGAGAAGCGTAGTCTAGTGGTAGAGCACCAAACTCATGATTGGAGAAGCGTAGTCTAGTGGTAGAGCACCAAACTCATGATCGGAGAAGCGTAGTCTAGTGGTAGAGCACCAAACTCATGATCGGAGAAGCGTAGTCTAGTGGTAGAGCACCAAACTCATGATTGGAGAAGCGTAGTCTAGTGGTAGAGCACCAAACTCATGATCGGAGAAGCGTAGTCTAGTGGTAGAGCACCAAACTCATGATCGGAGAAGCGTAGTCTAGTGGTAGAGCACCAAACTCATGATCGGAGAAGCGTAGTCTAGTGGTAGAGCACCAAACTCATGATTGGAGAAGCGTAGTCTAGTGGTAGAGCACCAAACTCATGATCGGAGAAGCTTAGTCTAGTGGTAGAGCACCAAACTCATGATCGGAGAAGCGTAGTCTAGTGGTAGAGCACCAAACTCATGATCGGAGAAGCGTAGTCTAGTGGTAGAGCACCAAACTCATGATCGGAGAAGCGTAGTCTAGTGGTAGAGCACCAAACTCATGATCGGAGAAGCGTAGTCTAGTGGTAGAACACCAAACTCATGATCGGAGAAGCGTAGTCTAGTGGTAGAGCACCAAACTCATGATCGGAGAAGCGTAGTCTAGTGGTAGAGCACCAAACTCATGATCGGAGAAGCGTAGTCTAGTGGTAGAGCACCAAACTCATGATTGGAGAAGCGTAGTCTAGTGGTAGAGCACCAAACTCATGATTGGAGAAGCGTAGTCTAGTGGTAGAGCACCAAACTCATGATTGGAGAAGCGTAGTCTAGTGGTAGAGCACCAAACTCATGATCAGAGAAGCGTAGTCTAGTGGTAGAGCACCAAACTCATGATCGGAGAAGCGTAGTCTAGTGGTAGAGCACCAACTCATGATCGGAGAAGCGTAGTCTAGTGGTAGAGCACCAACTCATGATCGGAGAAGCGTAGTCTAGTGGTAGAGCACCAAACTCATGATCGGAGAAGCGTAGTCTAGTGGTAGAGCACCAAACTCATGATTGGAGAAGCGTAGTCTAGTGGTAGAGCACCAAACTCATGATTGGAGAAGTGTAGTCTAGTGGTAGAGCACCAAACTCATGATTGGAGAAGCGTAGTCTAGTGGTAGAGCACCAAACTCATGATTGGAGAAGCGTAGTCTAGTGGTAGAGCACCAAACTCATGATTGGAGAAGCGTAGTCTAGTGGTAGAGCACCAAACTCATGATTGGAGAAGCGTAGTCTAGTGGTAGAGCACCAAACTCATGATCGGAGAAGCGTAGTCTAGTGGTAGAGCACCAAACTCATGATCGGAGAAGCGTAGTCTAGTGGTAGAGCACCAAACTCATGATCGGAGAAGCGTAGTCTAGTGGTAGAGCACCAAACTCATGATCGGAGAAGTGTAGTCTAGTGGTAGAGCACCAAACTCATGATCGGAGAAGCGTAGTCTAGTGGTAGAGCACCAAACTCATGATTGGAGAAGCGTAGTCTAGTGGTAGAGCACCAAACTCATGATTGGAGAAGTGTAGTCTAGTGGTAGAGCACCAAACTCATGATTGGAGAAGCGTAGTCTAGTGGTAGAGCACCAAACTCATGATTGGAGAAGCGTAGTCTAGTGGTAGAGCACCAAACTCATGATTGGAGAAGCGTAGTCTAGTGGTAGAGCACCAAACTCATGATCCGAGAAGCGTAGTCTAGTGGTAGAGCACCAAACTCATGATCGGAGAAGCGTAGTCTAGTGGTAGAGCACCAAACTCATGATCGGAGAAGCGTAGTCTAGTGGTAGAGCACCAAACTCATGATTGGAGAAGCGTAGTCTAGTGGTAGAGCACCAAACTCATGATTGGAGAAGCGTAATCTAGTGGTAGAGCACCAAACTCATGATTGGAGAAGTGTAGTCTAGTGGTAGAGCACCAAACTCATGATCGGAGAAGCGTAGTCTAGTGGTAGAGCACCAAACTCATGATTGGAGAAGCGTAGTCTAGTGGTAGAGCACCAAACTCATGATTGGAGAAGCGTAGTCTAGTGGTAGAGCACCAAACTCATGATTGGAGAAGCGTAGTCTAGTGGTAGAGCACCAAACTCATGATTGGAGAAGTGTAGTCTAGTGGTAGAGCACCAAACTCATGATTGGAGAAGCGTAGTCTAATGGTAGAGCACCGAACCCACGATTCTCCGATCATGAGTTTGGTGCTCTACCACTTGACCAAGCGCTCCAACAAAATGTCCTACATCATAGTAAAGTACTATCCTAAACTCAAATTAAAATGTCCCCAAAATGGGGCCAAAAGTATCACTTTTTACCACTTTTTGCCCCCTGAAGTTGGGTACCCCCACTTTCAGCATGAAAAAAAGTAAATTTCACAAATTTTATTTTCCACACAGTTTCCTTGATGAAATGAATTTAGTCAGTCACAGAAACATAATTTTTTTATTGACACAAACATAATAAACTTATATTTTATTGTGATCATTTGCCAGTTTAACATTTTCATCCAATCAAAATCAAGCTTATTATAAAAAAGCATGCTCTGAGCATCCCGATAATTTTTTCAGCAAATCAGAAAGCTCCTCTCAATGGTGGTAGCTGACCATATGTTCCATACGACCAACAATGAAAACAAAGCAACACCGATTCTACTGGAAACCAGTTGTTATTCTTTCATACAATCATGTATATGTTTAGTGGCACCTGTCTTCATAATTGACAATGCCAACTGTGTATTTTGCATTGTTACATATGCCTAAGTGCATTGTACAACATGCTTACTGCATGGTTTAACGTTTGCAATTTGAATGCTTTTTAAACACATGATTATACTGAACTCTTTATATTATGACAGGACGTATGTAACTTTTATAATGATAGGATATAGTAGGATAGACAAAAAGCAAAGTTACAAAGGTGAAATATTTCATTTCCTACAAAGAACTAAGGAGAAAAAAATGTAACACCCATTGCACAAAGAACAAATGACAAATTGCAAACTTAGAGTTATGGCGGTGATACCCTTACATATATGCAAGGTTTGACATCAATCATTTGCAGTAAACTTGTCACAACATGGCCATAATGGTCATTGAGAAGAAGCAATGGGCAAGATAATCCAAGGACATTACTCAGTCAAAAATCACTAAACCTGAAAACTAAAGGGATGTGCAATGCTAGACTTTAGACTGATCCTTCCAAGCAAGTTTCAGTGAATTCCAAATAATGGTTCAAGAGAAGAAATACAAACAAAATTCTTCATTTCAACATTGAAAACAGCCATAACTCAGTAAAAAATCATCTAATCAAAACATTAAAGGGATGTGCGCAACAAGACTTTAAACTGATCTTTCCAAACAAGTTTCAGCTAAATCCTAACACATAGGTCGGAGGAGTTCTACAGACAATATTTTTTATTGAATATTCCGAAAGTGTATGGGCTGTAAACTCTGTCAAAAATTACCAAGCAGGAACACAAAATGGATATGCACAGCTAGGACTCACACTGATGCTTCCCAGTCAGGTTCCACTAAATCTGACAACAGATGTCGGAGGAGTTCTCCAGACAAAATATTCAATTCCAAAATTACAAAGGGTTGTGACTCAAAAGTCACTGAACCGAAACACAAAAGGGATATGTACATCTAGCCCACACACTTATCATTCTCAGCAAGATAAAGGACTTAATCTGACCATAGATGTAGAATTTCTCTGGACAAGATTTTGTGACAAATGGACGGACAGTACAAAAACAATATGAGATAGGTCGATTGATTGATTGAATATTAAGTGCAATTTTCATACCATCGAGGGCTAACAGACGATCAGTTAACTGAACCACTGTTTACTGGGTTCCTGCAAGGTTAACCAGTACTCTAGTACTCCACATTTCCGCAAGTAACTGATAACTTCCCCACTGAAATCAGCGGTGAGAGATGAATGATAATGAGACACAATGTCGTATGTCAATCATCATGGGGACTGTTGCCGGGCTGGAATTTGACCTCGCAACCCCTGGATTGATAGTCAGACACTCTACCAACTGAGCTAATCGGGCCCGGAAAGGACAACATAATTAAACAAAGCATTAATCCCTCATTCAATTATACTGTGTGATAATCCAGAATTTATGCACATTTACTATATCTCAAAAGATGCAAATAGGATGTTGGATAAAAAAGGACAGAACTGTCTTGATTTAGAGAATATTATGATTATAACTTCAACGGATTTATATACAATAATAATCAAAATAACAAAACTATCACAATTCAAAATAGCTTCTCATGTGAAAGCATAGTCAAATATGTCTAATGCAATTATGTCTGGTAGATTTTTTCTTTGAAAAATTAATTTGAAAAATATTCAAAAGACCCAGTTTTCTTCATACGGTAATCTCTTTGAATGTTTTTTCATATTAATTTGTGTAAACATAGATCTATATTTTGAAATGTTTATAAAAATTGCTGTCAGAAGTTGGAAATAATTTTTAACACTTTATTCTTCACACTTATTATTTAAATAGTACAACTTTACTGGTAATTCAGAAATACTTCAACATTTGCTTCAAAAGGATACATTGATATCTTGAAGGTTTTCAAAAAAGCTGTTTGCCAAACAGATATTCACACTAAAGTAATAAAAGGTTACTGGCTTGCAAATTTTGCCGTTATCCGAGATTAGCGGTGAGAAATTAAGTGTTAGATTTTTGTATAAATGTAACATGGTTGTTGTAAAAATATTTTATGGGTATGTCAACATATTTGATATTTTAATATAATTTCTTCATTCTGACACAGTGCTGAAGATAAAATGTGTAAACTTCAAATTTAATTTTGTATGATTCCTAAACTGGACTGGCTCTAGATGTAGAATGCATATGGGTGAGGGGGCACAAAGATTTACTTTGATACTATCAATATTTCCTCATTGGTTTCAATTGGAAAAGCATTAAAAATCAAAGAAACAAAGCTTAAAATTATTATAAGTAACAACCCAGTGAGCCACAGATGACCCTTGACAACAATGACCTTAGTGGTTTAGGGGTAGACTGTAGAGTGTTTTCTTCGCCTGCGGAAGGTTGTGGGTTTGAGCACTGGCTGGGTCATACCAAAGACTTGAAAAATACTAGAAGCTTCTTTACTTGGTGCTTAGCATTTAAATGATAGTTCTAGGTCTGCTCGGTCCAGTGTCAGTTTAATGTGACTTGATGGTTATCATACCATGTGTCTGTGGCATGATACTCCAGTGTGTCAGCGCTTACATTACGGTCTCAAGTAGACACCGTCGCAATATGACTGAAAAATTGTTGAAAGAGTTGCTAAACACCATACAAACAAAATTGACAATAAAAATGATATCTTTATTTCGCGTTGCGTAAAAATAAAATATTACATGTATGTATTAAACATAAATTTACTCCCTGAAAAGACTGCATTAATACATACATTTTAATCTATATAAATAAAAGTTTGATTGACCACAGTTTTATAATTAAAAACATGGTGCTTAATGAACAGCAATACACAAAAACTCTTTTAATATCTACACTCAGATGATCAATAATAGCAATTATGTATTGATTGATTTTCGATTGATTTTTGCCGTGGCTAATTTTTGGCCGATATTGACGATCATTGAGCTGTGATTAATCTTGGAATGTAATATCAATTTGTCCTTGTTTACTCTGAATTTCAATGAGCCCAACATCAATATATGCAAATGCCATGTTTGGTTTGACATTTGAACAGGGCAAACATTGATTACCAATATTTTCTTTTTAAAGTACACTGCTCTGTCGAACGTTTTAAGGGATTAGTTTGATCAGGTTATATGTAAATGAGCGGACAGGTATGAAGTGGGAAATGAGACATTTTCTTTTTTATTCTCTGACAGTTATATTGACAGTAGGGTCGACGGAGGGGGAGGATAGAGAAAAATGGTGAGGGAGAGATGGTGACAGAGAGATTGATAAAGAGAGACCATGTAAAATATAAATCACTGTTAAGGAATTAAGTGTATAAAAAGTCTATGAAATAAGTTTGAATATGATGGGGAAAAAATGGTCAAGCTCATGGCTGGTCAAAGTCAGGTCAAAGTAGACAATCAGGTACAATGTGCGGCTCTGTTTAAAATTCTATCTAGAGTAATAATCATATATACTGTTTAATTCTTTTTGCTCCACCCCCCCACTCCTTCCCCCCTTCCCAATCCCCCCCCTCCCCCCCCCCCCCCCCCCCCCAAATCTTAAGTTGGAGTTCAACTCTGACTGTGAAATAAATAGCTTATCTATTTTGTGATATATCAGGTAGTGGCGTAGCTGCTTTTAGGCACAGAAGACCACAAATTATCCGGAAAAATAAAAATGAATCGTTCTATGCTCATTGTTATCTATTCCCCACTCCCTCTCACCAACCCACCACCCCCAACCCCACAGACCAAGGATAGGTGTGGTATTAAAAATAGTTCTCTGTTAAATGCACCTGCTTTCCAAAATGTAACGCTCCCAGGGGTGTTTATTACGAACAGAATGGTACGTCAAAATAAAAGTATTAAAGCGGCAAAGACAGGCTTAAAAGAAAATCACCCTAAAATGGAGTGTTCTGTTGACTCAAGACCACTTTCTGGTATAAATATCCACAAACATGGATCCATAAATATATCAGGACATAAAGGTGTTTGAGGGTCCTCTTAATGAGATAGCGGAACTTATATTTAGACTGTGACATTGCATTATGGCAATTCATTGCGTTTACAGCAGGTGATTTTCTTTAGGCAAATACAGTCTATGGTGCTTATAAAGGTTTGTTGGTTGGTTGTTGGTTGGTTGGTTATTTGGTGGTTGGTTGGTTGTTTGGTGGTTAGTTGGTTGGTTGGTGTTTAGCATCACTTTCATCAATTTTTCAGTTAGATCACAATGGTGTCTACTTGAGACAGTATCCTAAACACTGCCACACTGAATTGATTGATTGATTGATATTCAGCATCATTTTCATTAAGGGCAAACAGACGATCAGTTAACCTAACCACTATTTCCTTGGATTAACCAGTACTTGAGTACACCCCATCTCCGCAAGTAACTGATAACTTTCCCACTTAAATTAGTGTTGAGAGACGAATGATAACGAGACACAATGTCTTAATCAATCATCATGGAGACTGTTGCCGGGTGGGGGTTTGAACTTACAACCCCTGGATTGATAGGTAGATGCCTAACCGACTGAGCTAATCATTTACTGCTGCCACACTGATGTATCATGACACAAACACGGATCAATTACAGATCATTGAGTAAACTGAAAGAATTAATATATCTCATTTGGTCAAATAAATATTATTGTTTTGGTTAATTACCTGATTATTTAACAAAATGAATACAATCATTCATAAAAAAAAAATTGTGTTGGAAATAAGCTTAAACCCCCTGGGTTTGCTGTCTCCCAGCTCTCAAAATGATTGTTAACACAGTTAAACACTGATTCAATTAGTTCACACACAGATACAATAAAGTGCATGTACTGGTGTGTGACGGGGAAACAATAGAATCTGTTACATGCTACCAATGATCTACTGACATTACACCTCCGGTATAACACAGATGGCAATTCGATCACTGACAATCTATATCAATTAATGCAGGTTACAATCATAAGGATGACATTTGCATTTTTTATTGATAACCTAATTATCAGATTATTGCCAGACATGCACTTTTAAAAAAATGTTATTTACACGCAATAAGATTGCAGTAGAAGATCTTCAGATTGGCCACAGTAATGTGCAATCTTAGAAAATGTACGTTACTGGGCACAAAATCCCTCAGTCGTGTTTTATTACTGTATATTACACTATAAGATTCAGGTATTCTTCGGAATTTACACAAACACCTGCAACATGCAGTGTGCCTTAATAACATTGACAACCTCATTTGGCAATTTACATAACAACACCATCTCTAGTTTGGCAATGTAAATATAACAACATCATCAGCTCTAGTTTGGCAATTTACATTACATAAATTACCTCAACTTCAGTTTAGCAATGTATATAACAACAACATCAGCTCTAGTTCGGTAATTTACATTACATCAACAACCTCAGCTCTAGTTTAGCAATGTACATAACATCAACAACCTCAGCTCTAGTTTAGCAATGTACATAATGTCAACAATCTCTGCTCTAGTTTAGCAATGTACGTAACAACTTAAGCTCTAGTTTGGCAATGTACATTACATCAACAACCTCAGCTCCAGGTTGGCAAGGCACACTACATCAACAACCTCTGCTCTAGTTTAGCAATGTACATTATGTCAACAACCTCAGCTCTAGTTTGGCAATGCACATAACACCAACAACCTCAGCTTTAGTTAAGCAATGTACATAACATCAACAGCTCTAGTTTGGCAATGTACATTACAACAACAACTTCAGCTCTAGTTTAGTAATGTACATTAAATCAACAACCTAAGCTCTAGTTTGGCAATGTACATTACATCAACAATCTCAGCTCTAGGTTGGAAAGGTACACTACATCAACAACCTCAGCTCTAGCCTGGCAATGTACATTACATCAACAGCCTAAGCTCTAGTTTGGCAATGTACATAACATAAAAAAACTCAGCTCTAGTTCGGCAATTTACATTACATCAATTACCTCTAGTTTGATAATATACATAACATCAACAGCTCTTTGTGGGCAATGTACATTACATCAATAATGCCAGCTCTAGTCTGGCAATGTAAATACCATCAATAACCTCAACTCTAGTTTAGCAATGTACATAACAACCTCAGCTCTAGTTTGGCAATGTACATGACATCAACAACCTTGGCTCTAGTTTGGCAATGTACATGACATCAACAACCTCAGCTCTAGTTTGGCAATTTACATAACATCAACAACCTCAGCTCTAGTTTAGCATGTACATAACATCAACCACCTAAGGGTTTATTTGGCAATGTACATGATATAACAACCTTAGACGTGCCTCTGCAACTTCCGCTGTGAATATGGAGCCTACAACTTTCCACAAATTCTACAAACTGAAACATATTTACTGGAATCTAACATATGTGTAAAATGGACGGTCAAAGTTCATACATTTACATAGAGCTTACACAAACAAATATATGTGTATCTAGCATATGAGCCTACAGAAACAAATCAATCAATTAACGCATGAGCACAGCTGACACATAATGCAAACATGTGACTGATCCAGTGTACACTGCATATATATTAAAAACTTGGAAACTTTGTGCAAGTTAATGATATATATATATAGAAGTAACTACCAATCATTTAAATGTGAAAATTATTGCAGTGTTATGTATATAAAACTGAACATAAAAAATGATGGGATGTGCAACTTGATTAATATCATCCAACAAAATTCAAATATATGTAAATGATTTTAAATCAGTATATAGGACATAAACCTTGCAAATCATTGACATGGGTATCCTGGCAAAATTTACAGTTTGCATTCCAAAATTACATAGTCCAAATTTCTTATAGTCCGTAAATAACAGCATACCCAAAATTTACATTTAATAAATTATCATTTAATCATAATTTTGTTCCGTTTCAAAAAAGAAACATACATTTCTCCCAACATCTTGATAAGATTGTTCCATTTCTTATATAAAGTCATAAAAATAATTGAGTGATACATTTGGAAAACTTTTGTAGTCTGGTTAAAAATGTCACAGACTGGCTGTAGAACTATATCTATTTTTCGCAGACTGGCGGGGTAGACGGTATGTGCTACCTGGCATCACATATTGAACAAAGTATCAAATAATATACATTTCATGTATAATCACCTGGTTAAATATTGAGATGTGCAATCTATTAAACCTAAACCTGGCAAAATCCAAAATGTGAACACAGAAAAATACACCTGGCCAAACTAGTGGGTAATTCAAATTCATAAAACAGACACAAACTGCAGTGTGTGGATTGTCTATAAGATCAAGGATTGACCACAAACTGCCTTAACTGTTCATAAACAAAAGATGAGGATAAAGCAGTTATGTCCTCAGACCTCAAAAATATATTAGACCAAACTCACAGTGAATAAATGTATATATACGATCAAACTGGTGCACAAAATTAATAAACAGAAAGTCTGACTTACTCATCGAACGTGGTGTTCGACCATAAAAGCTCATCTCTAAAAATGTAAGAATTTTTCAATATTTAAAGCTTCTATCCTGCACCAAGTGTATCTAGTTGATTACAAACAATCATGGTAACTTTGAATTACAAATGCATAATGAATCAAATACTTATATTCAAATCATAAATACTCATAGTTCAATTATGAATACTCACGATTAAATCACAAATTTTCATTATTAAATCTAAAATATTCATTTAAAATAAAAAAATATTCACTATTAAATCTCAAATAATCACTATTAAATCTCAAATATTCATTATTCAATCTTTATGGTAAATTGCAAATACTTAAAATTCATACAAACTTAAGTAAATTTTTAATACTTGTGACTCAATCACAAATACCATGGTAAATTGTTAATATGAATTTTAGATTCTAGGATGAATAATGATGCATTCACGGGAAAATGTGCAAGCCCGTGTGGCGTAAAGGCAGCTTTGCCACTGATGTGTAAGTAGTGGTCATTCAAAACCTCTCCAAATGACTAAATGGTAGCTAGAACTTTTTAAAGCTAGTTGTTATGCATAGTTTCAAATAAATAAACATTCGCACATTCCCATTTAACTGACTGATGAGGTGAAGCTTTGTTACAAAACAAAAAGGTCAGACAGATATTGTTATTGTTGTATATATAAGTTTATTTTGCATCGCCACTGGTTTCCCATATTGGCATAGTGTGACATATTGCATACATGTCTGTAAGAAGCCTTTTAAAGATTTTTACATTGACAGCAGATTGGATATAATAAAAAAGAAGTCAATTCACGCTTTATTTAATGAGGCTAATATAGGCAATGGCCCCAAAAGAGTTTTAGTCTTTTTATATTTGTGGGGGATAATGCAGGATAAAGAGAGAAACCCATCATAAGTTTCTTCTGGTTCATTAGTGTGATCGGTATATAGCACCATCACACAGGCCCTCGATTTAAATCCCATCCAAACGACTGTTAGTATTTTTAGTTGGCCAGCCCTGGGAATCAAAGCCGCAACCCCAAGGCAAGAAATCTCTAGCTTTTGTTACATAATTATATCAACTGTTTATGAAGCGGCCTGAACATTCGGAACTCTTAATTGATATACCGGTATGCAAGATGTAATTTTTACAATACCTGCATTTATATACTTTTCAATTCTTAAATAGCAAATAATGCATTTAAATAATTGAAATTACAATAAAATACCCGTAATGTGAATTACTCATGATCCAAGAGTTACTAAGTTATCTTAAACTGTACAATCTTGGCTTAGATATTTGGAGATTTGACATGTTTTAAAATACATAATAGTAACATTGCATGTGTCAATCTATATTTGTTGAATAGCTTTCTGGATTAGGTTATTAATATTATTAATAAAAATTATATACCCGTAGCAGATTATTTAGACTGCCAATAGTTTTATCTGCATTTGAAATTTTACTCCATGAGAAAATATATATTTATACTAATGATATGGACTATAGTCTATTTGGATTATCTGTATGGAAAAAAACACACATACACATACAAAAGGAATCAAAGAAGTGCATAGTCTGACACACTTTGTCAAAATCAAAAATATTAAATTAATACAAAATAAATTTTTTTTTTATCATTTAATACTGTCAAATTGTATCTTTCAATAAACATTCCAAATACATAACTCAGTACTGAACGAGAATGTACACTTGTTTCTAATTACCAACTCTTTTTTAGCTAACGTTTAAATATAAAAAATACCAGTATTAAACTGTATATATGTATTTCATAATTTAATTCTTTACTGAATAGATTATGTTACTTAATAGGAAAGAATGACTTACTTGAGCCCTTACGGCGACTTCCTAACCTGCTAAGACTGCCCACATCAAGATGCTGTTTGATCATGGATGCTGCATTTGATGCTCGACTCAAACTTTGACGTCCCATACGAGACTCAGTTTTTCCATCCCCATCTTCTGATGCCTCAATAACACCTAATTTTGGTTTAGTTTTCTTAAAATTCATTTTACTACCGACGTCACTACTTGATCGATCAGTGGATGTTCCCTGGCGAGAACGCGATCTCATTGTGACTAGTTCATTGTCCGAGAGTTCTTCATCAGTTATTGCCTCTTGAAGCTGCTTGGCAGCATATTGTTCCTTCATTTCTTGAGTTTGCCATTCTCTGGGAATGACGGTGATATCATTGGTGAAATCATTGTATCCTGACATTAAATGATATTCCAGACTCTTTGGTATACACTTATAAAGATCCTCATAGAAATAGATGTACCTAGACAGCTGTTCTAACACTTGGGCAGCCGACATTTTTGCTTCTTCAAACAAGTACCTCTGTGAATCTTCATCATTTGACAACGCACTATCAAACTGGTTACGTACATTTTGAAAGGCAGAGTTGATGTCAGGTAAAAGGCTCTTCTTGCCGAGACCATCACCAAAGGGGTCTTCATTGTCTGGTCTTTGACTGCGCTCTTTGCTAGCGAGCAATGCAGCAACTTTTGGATTGAGATGTGCAAAGCGCAAGCTTTCCGGCAATTCCTCAGGCAACTTCCTGTAGCGCCGAGGGATCTTGTGTGTATCACACTGGTTAAAAAAGTACAAATCTGGAGACCCCATATTTTCTGCTATTTTCTGTAATCAATAATAACATAAACAGAAATTGAAAAACATCTCTAACTGATGTTTTTAAACACCTGAACTATATAAGAAAACAATAACGATTACATTTGCTAAAATTTCATGACATATGAACTTACATCATATATAATATGCAAAATAAGTTAACCCCAAAGGGAGGTCATGAACAGAAGGTAAAATTTGCTTGTTGCATGTAAGTTCATAATATATAAATATATTCAACAAATGAAGTTCATTCCTTGAATTTTCATTTTATGAATGCACACTGTCAATGCCACAGTATGCCCTATTTATCAACTATCCAGTACTTTATTGATACAAGCAAACTGATAATTATATCTGTATGTAAAAAACGGCTGGATATAATTTACAGTTGAAGTAAAATAGTTACAGTGGAAATGGGACATAACTTTCTATAGGCACTGTAGGAATGTGCCTACACCTTTTTTTGAGAAGTATATGACAAAAAGCACCAACAACAGTTTAGCTGAATTTTTTTTTATGGCGAGCATGCCGCACTCTACAACTGTGCCTACACATCGTTTTCAGCCAAGATATGCCCCTGAAAAGCATGGTAACAGTGTTTTTATCATAAACTAAAATGTAACCAAAAGTTAAAAATGATAGTTCAAAGGAATGCATTCCTTGAATATGAATATCAAAATTCTAGGATCAATGCTTGAGTTAGTTTAAAACTTATTTATTTTAACTTGATTCTGTAATAAGTTATTACAATTCATGCTCGAAGATATCCTTGGTAGAACCAGCATATGATGAAAAAGGACACCTGACACTAGCGGTGGTGGAGGATCAAACCCACTACCCTCCAATTCTAGGGGTCAGTAATATCTGTTACTCAAATGACCATAAATTCACATCAGAAACTGTTTACATTGGCATAAATATGTCAAAAAAAATATGTAAGAAAAAAAAACAATAAGTTGTGCATAAAATACATTATTTATAAACATTTTATAGAATGGATTAGGGTAAAACAATAATTTAATGTGAAATTAAATAAAAAAATTACCCTCTGAGAAGTTTCGAATGTTTTCTATATTACATTCATAATATATTGTAGCCTCACATATTTATTTATCTGCAACAAGATATACAGTTTAAATTAAATCGATGGCGATGCGTTTACCTTTCGAAGTGATTATTTAGTTGGACACAATTCACAGTTATGCCAAACACTTTTGCAAACATTGAAACAAAGTGTAACTTTAGCCGTGTAACTTTAGCCTTCTGGCGTCACATCGAAAGTGATTTTCACACAACTTTAAAAGTTTATTGAACCACTTTACCTTTCGAAAATAACATATAAATCCGTTTAATTAGTTATTTTGTAGCATTTCGATAAAGGTCTATACACATAGTAAATCTCTAACCTCGGAACTAGACCATAATTTAATAAAACACATTCGTTATCTTACAAACACGAGCGCACCTGTCACACTAGTCCGCCATCTTGTTTATAACGCCACGGTTCACTTCACGCCTTAGCAACACATTATCTCCCGATCGACGAGAACCGTAGGTAAATGTGACTTTGTATTTAATGATGTCTTACTGAACGGACTTTATGTTGTTTTATCAGATGGGCCTACGTATTTATATACTAAAACACAAATAGTACCGCTTTTAAACGTCTCTATTTTCGCAGATATAAATATTATTGATGAACTAACTGCCAATATGTTAAAACAAGAAGCGACTGAGTTACATGAGCCGATAGTAATTGAATCTGCCAAAGCCAGATATCATTGTTGACAATGAATCCTGGTTAAAAGTAGATATTAAACATCCTGAGATGATCATGATCCTATAAGGAAGGACAGAGAGGAAGTCAAAGGCAATTGGTGTGTCTTTATAGCACATAGCCTAAGAGATATTTTATGTGTAGCTACTCCAAATAGGCTTAACATGGATTGTGAACTTTCTTGGTGTCAACTTTAAATTATAGACATCAATTCTATTTATACCTTATAGTTTTCTAGAGACCACCAAACAAGACACAACCAAGGTACATAGACCAATATTTAGGCTAATAATTAAGTCACGGTGACGCATTATGACAAATATACCAGCCTATATTGTTGAGGCCCTCCCGGGGGGGTTGGAGATCTGGAGAACATGGCCATCTATTTTAAGAGATCTGGGGGAACATTGGCCATTACTTTCAGAGATCCAAGGATCAAATGCCTTATTTTAGAGATCTATGGATATTGTCCTTAATGAAAAAAGTACTTAATTTGATCAATTTTATCAGAGACATATTAACATAGATAGGCAACTGGAGGCACTTGTCTTAATTTCAGGTGGCACATTTTGGCTTTTTCTAGTTTAGTTTGAACTTATTTATTTTACTTCGATTTTGAAACAAGTTCTTATGACTTAGACAAATCACGCTCGAAGTCTTCCTGGGTATAACCAGTACTAAGCATATGTGGAAAAAGTGTCTTGCTCAAGGACACCACACATAGTCGTGGCGAAGGATTGAAATACCCACGACCCTCCGATCACGGGTTCGGTGCTTTACCACTAGACCACGTGGCGTTTTCTTAATCATGGAAACACACATCCTCCAGAATCAAACAACATATGTTTGTGATTATGGTATCAAAAGAAAGGGCTTAATTTGGGAGATTATTTTTTTCTTTTTTATATTTAAAGAAATGAAGCATTTTACGCTTAAAGTTCTCTTGTGTGTTCATTTTCTCTTTTTTAGCCCATTTTTGAAAAAAAGAAAATAAGAAAAAACGACTTCAATAAATATCAATATGAAACTTTCGCCACCGATGGAAAACTTACTGCTTCATCTGTTTTGTATTTTGTTTAAACGTACATGGTATTTGTTAAATCAAGACTACCGTTTTTTGTTTAAAAAAAAATCGTGAAATTTCAATATATTTCGATTTCAATCCGTAATAATTGAAATTCAGAAGGAAAATGTTAAATAATTGATAATTGGAATTGGTCATCATTTTTATCAGCTTTACTTTGGCACCAAAATTGTTAAATTCAGACACAGATTCGAAGAGTTATTATAGAAATACTAAAAGTGCCGTGGACATTATATTGCTATTAGCCTGCCAGTCTCTGTAATTAAATCACCGATTTTATGTATAAATTTTATACTTGATCATAATTTACTTTTAAAATGAGATGTCGACTGCTTAAAACAGCTTTTGACAGCTTTGGAGGTTTCTTACGTGTTAGTCTGGGCCGCTGCACAACTTCATCCCATAATCGTATGTACCCGAAATAAATTTTGGATGGTAATTCCGAGCAAAGATATATTTACAGTATTGATGCTTAACGGCAGAATAGTGCAGTGGTTAATTTCGTCGATTTCGGATCGTAAGGACTGGTGTTCAGTCCCACCTGGCATCTAATTTTTTTTATTAGATCGTGTTTACACAATTAAGTCAATTATTTATGGGTATTTATTGCCTTTTGTAAATTAACCGTTCAGCTGTGCATTTTTTTTTTGTCTCTTCTGTCTTTCCATCGATATCTTCTTTGGCTCTACTTACCAAGGGCCAGCAGGGCTTATGTCGTGGTAAATTGTCTGTGGTCCATCCGTTAACCTTTTTCTAGTAGAAGCTATAGCATCCCCCACATTTTTCAAAGAATCTTATCCAAACTCGCACAGCATTTGTATAACCACAAACTCTTGAAGTTCTTGAACCAGCGTGATTGAACCACAAATGTCCCCTGCCACATGTCTTACAAGCACATTTTAAGGAAACTTTCAAAACACGTTTTCTCTGAAAGTTCAAGCCATAAACCATAGATAATTTAAATAAGGAAAAGAAGACGGTACATGAATTTGCTTATTATGATGATGTGTAAATAATAATAGAGAAGATTATAGTAGACCTTTTACTTAAGGAAACACTATTTGGTACTTTCCGGGAACTATGTTTAAAACTTTTGGAGATTTAGGGAACAGTGGAAATACTTTTAGAGAACTGGGGAACATGGACAAAATACTTTTGGGGAGCATTGGCAAATACTTTTGGAGATCTGAGGAACAGTAGGCATTACTTTAAAATATCCAGAGAACAGTTACCCCGCCCCCTGGGAGGGCCTCATTGTTGTTGATGGTGATTTCAACTGTGGTGATATCAGTGATTGGGGTACTCCATCAGATGCCAGTCAAAGTCCCACTAAAAACAGCCGTCCACACTGTGAATGTCTTAACCAGGAATGGACGTAGACTTCCCGACCAGGTAAGACCGGACCCTGGGTTTTCTTTTGACAAATAATAACATATAGCTTACCTGTCAGCAGGGTTAAGGTACTACTACCTATTGATAAAGCTGACCATGACAGTGTACTAGTGGAGTATGACATTAAGTAACAAAGAGTAAGACAAATCCAAGAAAGTTTTATCTGTACAAGAGAGCCGACATGGACGGACGTAAGGTACACCTTGGATAATACAGAGACAACATTCTCGTTCAGGATCAGGACACTGTCTCAACAAAATACTTTGGATCGGACTAAAAGACAGAAGTACATAAGGTGATGGACAGACAATGACAATGTCACGTGTTGGACACCCGTGGCTCAACACCGACATTGATGAGCGAGTGGTCTAAGGCGCCGTCTCAAGATCACTTACCTCTCACCGCTAAGACCGTAGGTTCGATGCCTCAGCTAGCTCCAAACATATTTATGTGATAACGTTTTCCAGTTACTTGCAGAAGGACGGTGGATCTTTTCAGATTCATTCCGAGATCCTCGTGTACCAATTAAACTAGATATACCATATATGCCATGTGTTGGAAATGGCGGTAAACTCCATTAAAAAAAGAAACTTCTCAAAAGAAAAGAAAAGCTTTTCAGACGTTCCGGTAGATAAAAATCTGTTCCAAGATATAGAAAAGTATAGGGAATTCAAGTCACATATATACAAAAGTAAATCAGAGATGCCCACTTGAGATAGGTAAATGACATTTTCATGTCATCTGAAGCTGAAAATCCAAAGGCTACTCCTGGAGCATCTGGTCTAATACTAACAGCTTTAGGAATGGACAAAATAACATATCGTCCTCCAGAGAAAAAATTTATCCTGATGACTGGTGGCAAAGACAAAGCAAACAACCAGTTTCACTTTGTTTTTACGGAAGAAGATACATCAAGTCTACAGCAATTAGAAAAAAAATGCAATACCAAGCTATGAATGACATATATGTAATCCCAAATGGTGTTAGTGCATACCTTGGGAAACTAAAATCCCAGTAAAGTTTGTGACCCAGACACCATCAAGGTATGCATATTCAAGGAATGCTGCAATCAACTGGGTGGCAATTTTACACTCTTTTAAGGTAAATCCAAAGCAGACAAATGCCTGCAGACAGGCGCAAATTCAATGCGGTTCAAGTCTATAAGAAGAAGGGGGTATGAATTATGATCACTAACAGACATACTGCAAGATTCTATAACATATAATATCATGAAGCACATACAGACAAACGATATCCTTGTTGACTCGCAGCACGGCTTTAGAAGCAAAGTTCTTGTGAAACCCATTTTTTTTTAATTCAAACAGGATATAACACCAATTCGACAGAGGTTAAAATAAGAGGCACAAACAGACGGGCGCTATTGTGATGGACATTGCCAAAGCCTTCGCCAAAGTACCTCACAGTCGTCTACTATACAAACTGAATGACCCCGGTGTTAGAGGGACAACTAACAGTTGGATCACTACCTCACATTCTGTCAGACAGGACACAAGACGTATTGCTTGACGGAACACATTCTTACACAACTCCAGTCCCACACATCTCCTGCCTAGACTCTATTCTCTTCATGCTGTTCATAACGACCTCCCTGATGGCTTATTGTCAACTGTTAGGCTTTTTGCCGATAACTATGTCCTTTACAAAAAACACATTCTCATCAGGACTGCATTGGACTACTGAACGAATTACAGAAACTTGGTATATGGTGACTCGTGAAGTTCAATGTATAATGTCACTCAGTGAGAATAACACGACAAATTAATTGTTGATATGATTTACATGGACTGACGCTTGACATGGTGAAAGCAGCATAGAACCTTGCGGTTACAATCACTGATACATTAGACTGGATGGCGCACATCCAAAATATAACCAACAAGGCTACAGAAATTATTGGCTTTCTAACACCGGAATCTGTCACTCGCCTCGAGAAAAAACAAAAGTTTACGCTTGCAAAACTTAAGTTCGTCCTCAGCTTGTGTATGTATTCCCAATTAGGAATTCCCGAACGGAATGGTATAATGAACAGCACCAAGACGTGCATGAAGGAGATCGCATAACACCAGTCATGTTGGGAACATGCTTGGATATTTTCGATGGACACATCTAGAACAAAAGACGTTCAAATACAAGCTTTACAAATTTTTTTTCTACAAAAACATAATGAACTGATTGACATTGACAGATACCGTAATGACATTATGACTAACAAAGCGACAAGACACTCTAAAAACCATCTCCTCCTCATCATTACGATTGATATTCTGGTTCCCTACCTAACATTAAATAGTTCAGGTCAAACATACGCTGAAAATGGCGGAGAGCATTGGACCCATTCAATCTGGCGGACAACAATATTTAACAGTCGGTAACATTTGACAGAAGCGTGCCAAGTTTATAAAATGTTATGGAGTTGAAGCCATATATGTTGACTATTTGTCATTTTGTAATGGCATGACTGGATTGAAAATGATTATACACTTAAATTAACAATACTGTTTGTTTACGATTTATAGGTATAGGTCAGGGAACCAGACTACGTGATCGACTGACTTAATTGTCCTTTTAAAGTTTTTACTTTTCCAAGAGTTATACCACTGTGGAATGCTCCAAACCAAAGCTTATCAAGCCATACAAATTGAGAGCTGTATATACACACAACTCTCACATCGCACCGGTAACTAGTCAGTAGTAATTTTTAATTCAGACACTGTACCAAACTTTTATTATATATACTCTTATGCCATATCAACCTGTCGATATGATCAGATTCGGTCGGCGACAGTATAAGAAGAAAGAATGTAGGGTAGAGACCTATTAAGTCTAAAACAAAGGATCCGTCTGAGTCAAAGTGAACTTTAATAGGTCTATCATTTTGAGGATGTTGAGATACGTATTACAGAAAAACGACTAAACAGTTATCTGGAGCCCAATGCCCGACATTAAATATATAATCCGACTTTATATGATCGTTTGTTTTTTTCAGTGTATTGTCAACTCAATAACTATGTTACTGCGTATTGGTTGACAAAAGAACGTTGCATGGTCAGTTTGTTACTAGTATTTCAACAATCTTCGTGGGAAGTTTCAGTTATCTCCACAGCTTTATTTGAATCAGCCAGTCATTAGCCGAGGCTAGAAGCTCTCATTCTTTCACAGAAGAGGCTGCTGTTTCCCCCGGAGTGATCAAAGCCAACAGATGTAGAACCCTTCTTGACAGAATACTTCTTCTCCCTAGCAGAATGTATTACGGATGACGCATGGGCGTAGACAGGGGTGCAACAAGCCGCACCAATGATTAATATTGGTGCTGCACCAATGATTAATATTGATGCCGCACCAATTATTTCGAAACTTGTTTTATAATTTTAGCTAATTTCCAGACTGTTTATATTTGTTTTGTATGCCGGACCAATAACTTCCCATTTTTTCTTGTTTTATAGTGATCTTAAATTCGGACGATGTTGACACTTATCGACTGCTAACATTGGTGCTTCTCGATTTAAAGTCTGAAAAATTACAAGTTTTGTAAAATATGTAGCCCCACCAATATCAAAACTATCAAATCCGTGCCTGCGCCACGTGTGGCTATATACTTTACCCTACAGAGTTGCCTTTGAACGGTCAACATCACAACAATAACTCTAGCATGCTCGTGCACACAGCACGTCATAATAAATAATAAAGCAAAGCAGTGTAATAACAACAAAAACAAAGCTATTGCGGTAAGTCAACCGGGCCCGGTTAGCTCAGTCGGTTACGCGTCTTCCTATCAATCCAGGGGTCGTGAGTACGAATTCCCCGCCTGGCAACAGTCTCCGTGATGATTGATATACGACATTGTGTCTCATTATCATTCGTCTCTCACCACTGATTCATGTGGGGAAGTTATCAGTTACTTGCAGAGACGGGGTGTGCTCGAGTACTGGTTAATCCAAGGAAACAGTGATTATGTTAACTGATTGTCTGTTAGCCCTCGATGGCATAAAAATGACGCTTAATATTCAATCAACCAATCAATCAATCAATCAATCAATCAATCAATCAATTAAGTAAGTAAGTTCCTAATGTGCAAGTTTAATCGGTAAAATTTAATTACCTATTGTCTTTGTTATCGTATCTAGATACGATTGTGTTTATTAATAACACAAACAAACCCTGTCTTCCTAGTCCGAATTTGTCATAAACACGCTATCGACTGATTTGAATCAAACAATTTAAAATGGATAAACTGGGAATTTTGATTGTAGGTAAGTACCGATTATTCTATATATCTTCATATATTACTCTTCAGAAGTTTTTTTTATTTTCATTTTGAATAAAACCTTAGAAAGATTTCTCATTAAATAAAGTCATCATTATTAGTATCATTATATCTGTATTGCAAGATCGGTTGCTTATTTATTTTGCAACGTTCCTCGTTCTGTGTTTGGTGAAATATTGACATAGGGATGGGGATACTTTCGCTCCACGTAAGTTTTGTATCATATGCACATATGAAGAAATATATAACATGAATAATATATGTAATTAAAAAGTGAATCGTATCAGAGCAATGATCACTTTTCATGCTTCATTTAGCTGGTTTTAAGGAATCGGAGACAATGCATGAACAATTCGGGGATCAAAATGCATGAATAGTTTTTGTGTGTAAAATTAGTTCTCATTAAACAAAGTCATCATTATTAGTATAACTATTTCTATATTGCAGGATGCCTAGTTTTTGTGTTTGAATGTTGTTCATGCATGAAATGTCCAAGATATTACGCACGTACATCTTCTAAGTTGATAGCTTTAAACAATAAACACAGTCCAGAGATACATCTTGAAATGTCTCATGAGCAGAGGTAAAGACGAACAGTTTGCGGACATTGACAACACAGACCAGGGCTGCGTTCAGCATCGTTAAACAGTAAACGCGTTTAATGTCTGGTTCCCTAAAATGGACGCGTACTGCGTGCTAATATTCGGTTGAGCCAATGTCCAGGAAAATTATTAAACGTTTGACCGAAGTGAACGCAGCTCTGGGGTCGTGTTCACCAACCATTCTTGAGAATAGTGTCAGACTTGAGACTGAACAATTGAATTTCAACCGTAGATATCTAGTTTACCATGACACATAGAATAACTGTGAGCGTCTGTTTGACTATATATTAGGTATCCCTACATGATGCTGGCAAATTTTGACATAAAAGTGGTTTCTAAGTGTGTTTTTCGAAATTCATGCTTGAGCTCAAGATTTCTGGACAAACCATATTGAAAATAATATCGAATTTTCTATAAATTTGTTTATTTTCTGATATAAAGGAACTAGAAGTTTGCATATTTTGTTTAAATTAAATCTTAGAAAAAAAACCAATAGCAGCGAGTCAATATTTTGAATAGATTTTGCCAAGCGGGCCAGATTTCCGAACAAAACGTATTGATAATTATTTCCATTATATCAAAACTTAAATTTACTATAAAAAGGATATAATAAAGGAATTATTTTTACTATAAAAGGTGGCAGTTTAGAAACAATGGTATTCATTTTTCATTTTAAGAAAACTTTTTTCCTAAAGGACTATCTTGATTACAAAGCTAGTCTCCAACTTGCGTTTTGATACTCTAGCACGAAATACTCGACTTCATGTGAGGCATTCAGCAATGCAGATTATGTGAATCGATATTTTTTGGCAATCCTACCAGATGATCAGTAATGTGGAGACATCCTCAACCACTATCATCCAGGGTTCTACATAAGATATTACAAAAATCATTGTAATGTACATGCATGTCGTTAGTGACGATGGTTTGAGAGTATGTAGTAATTAGAAATAATTAACTGAAGCTCTGTTTTTCTACAGGTGTCAGGTTCTATGTTCATTCTGTATACAAGTAATTCATATATTGATGTAGGCTACATGTTATTTTGTTGTCTTTGTAGATTGGGAATGAACCAATTTCTAGTTGGCGTCATATGCCGTTTTTATGTTGGTTACCTGTAAAACTCGATGTGTTCATCCATTCATGTTATTAAAGAAAAAAACATTGCTGACATAATTATTTAAATCTCTTTAATAAAATAATTTCATATTGTCTCAGTTATTGATCATCGGACAGTCGGACCTTAATCTTTAGCGAGGTCAATATGACACTAATTGGACCAATAACTGGGACCCTATGCACATACTTAATTAATAACAGTATAGTAACTTGTTAATCACATTGATTTCTCTTTGTATATTTTAGTGTTTCTACCACTTGTACACATTTATGCAGTTACACTTAGTTTCAAGAAATACTGCAGGTAGGTAAACATCAATAGAATAGACCTTGAAGTCCGTTAAATGCTGTAACTACAGCGGTAGTCTAGTGGTAGAGCGTCTACTTCGTATGTGGAAGGTCATGAGTTCGATCCCCAGTCGGATCATACCAAATACTTGAGAAAAGTGGTATAGAAGCTTCCCCGCTTTGCGATCAGAATTGAGAGGATAGTTCTAGGTCCGGTCGGCCCGGTACGCCATACAACAGCACTCAATGCTCCAGATAAGCACAATTTAGGGTTATTTAAGCATTGAAATTTCTGAATAAAACATTGAAATTTAATTTAAGGGGTAAAATAAGCATTGGCTATTTTATTCTCAATTTCAGTGTTGATTAGTTTGTTTTAAATGGCAATTTGATAAGAATGATGATTTTGAAAATAAGCATTGCATTCTAATTTTAGGGGTAAAATACTCATTTGAAGAAAAGCTTATCTGGAGCACTGCCCAATACAACAACAGTGTTGATCGGTACGACATGCCGATGTAATGTTATTGATTTCGTGTATTTGATCACCGAGACCGTGGTGCATTTTTTAAGTTTTCGTGATTTACATGCCAAGAAAAGAAAATAATACTAGTTACAGACTCAGTTTGTATTTTGTGTGTTTTTATTCGGTATAATTTTGTTTGTTCCTGATTTTTTCTAAAAACATGCAATTCATTCACACCCTCAGACATATGCTTAAGCAGTTTTCTATTTTCGAGCAACATTGAACGAGCTCCATGATTCCATAGAGCAAGAAATACGTGTAATAACAACACAAGAAATTCATTTATTTTTTACGGAGCGCTTGCTCCAGTGGTAGGGCATCGGACCCAGGATCGGAGGGCCGTGTGTTCGATCCTCTGCCACGGTTATCATGTGGTGTCCTTGAGCAAGACAGTTTAAAATATCCGCTTATGCGTTACTGGTTCTACCCAGAAAGACATCGATTTGTTTTAAGTTGTAAGAGCTTGTTTCACAATTGAGGTAAAATAAATATATTGTTTGTTTATGGATGTACGTTATTCTCTATTATTTAATAGGCATCCCGCAACGAGTATCGTTTTGTACTGCTATAATATATATAAATGTGATGGCGCTGACTGGAGAGTGTGCCAACCTCCCGACGACGCTGATCCAGCATGCTTCCCAACTGACGAATGTAAGACGGTGTTAGTTACTTCTTTATTAGAATCACACAGTTTTAAATACACCTTAACAGGTTATTCATGTGACACATATTATTGTAGTGTGACATATTGCACGTCTCTGAGAAAGAGCCTTTTGACATTTTTTTTTTATTTTGCGTCTCTTGAGTTATAAACAGTACAACGAATCTCCATATAATCAAGTCCATCCACGCCTTTTTCAGTCATTCTAATGTGAATAAATTCGCCCAGTTTAACACCGTCACGAAAATCTTCGTTCATGATAATATTAGCATAGCCATATATAAAATATTGTTTTGCTTTCGTCCAATGCAGATATACAGTTACTTAAAAATCATAACACAACAAATTGTAATGGGCATGGATCGAGTGTAACAAACAGGAACACATCTGCAGTCGTAAATACTGTACGAGTGATTGACCCGACCAACGAAACTTTCACAGAAGTTCCAAATCACACAGTCACTAATCACAAATCAGTCGAAAGCCATGGAACTACATCACCAAATACAGTTTCATCAGCGATAAATCAATCAAATAAACACAAAACAACGCCTCAAGAAACAGTGATTCAAAATAATACAACAAGTAGCAGAACGCAAGTTATCAGTTATACAACTGAAACAGTCGAACTTGGAAATACGAGTAAAGTGCCAACTATCCATGATGCAACAACGGACAGTAAAACCCCGCCGCCAACCAATGGAACTAAAGTACGTGAAGAGATGACGACAAACACAGTTAGTACCCAGACGGTTCGACAAGAGAAAGGTAAACCGCTAGACTATTTAACTGACATTTGTTTTCGTTTGTTTCTGTTTGTATGTATTTGATCAGTTGTGATGGGTGTCTCCTTTAAATGCTATATTTTCCGCTCGACTGATATATTTCAATTTTGAAAGCATCAATTCAAAACACCTATTGGTATCAAATATGGAAGAGTTTCAAATTGAGAAGGACTTCTTGTTGACCATATTCAAATCTTAAAATAAATGATATCGTGCATTATGCATTGATTTAAACTGATTTTTTTACTTAGATTGTGAAACAATTTATTACAACTTAAGACAAATCACGCTCGAAGTCTTCTTGGGTATCCAGTACTAAGCACTTGCGGAAATAGTGTTTCAAGGACACTGCATATATTTTTTGAGGAGGATGGAACCCACGACCCTTCAATCCTGGGGTTCCATCATGTAGAAATAAAACATGTTTAAACTAATCACAACACACTTCTTATAGCACCTTCAAGTTCCTTGTTGACAAAAGAGACGATGTTCGCAGGAACAGCGCTCGTTGGCATGGTGATAGGATCTCTTATTACAATTGCAGTGTGCACATTCTCTTCGAAAGTACAGAGGTACCCTAAACTTTAATTTCATTGACATATTCATTATCAGTCTTTTTTTAAATATAGCGGTCACGTCAAACATGAAGGTAACTTTAAAACATAATCGGTATTTGATAAGTTGGTATTGGTGTAATAGATCTACAAGCTCTGAGGGGTTTCTAAAACTAGTCTGTCTCCCGAATCAGATCTATTAACCCCCAATGAAAAAGTAGGGGATTCTATGCCTGTCCCACAATTCATAGCAATTGAACGCTTACTAAACTGTGACGTCATTCAAATTTTCTGTTGAAGCAATGACCAATCAACGTGCTCAATTGCGGCTTTCCTAACATTGCTGTTTAACGGACGCATTCGGGAGAGTTGGTACGTTCTACAGACTAATGCAAAACTTAAGTTCGTATTCTACACAACTTAAAAAAAACACAAATTAAAGTACAAATACATTCCTTGCATTTGAAAAATATCAATTCAGATTTTTAATAGAAAGTATATTTTGGGTTTCATGACGTCGAGCCGAGGTTACACATGTGCGGAGCATGTGTACGTTTTATTTATACCTTATAAATGTATTAATTGGAATTGTTTTATTCACAATATAAGGGAGGATTTGCTACATAACTAACTATTGAAAGCCTAAAGCAATCTGTTGTTGTTTCAGGTATATGCTTCGGAAACACAAATGTGATCATTCGCCACCACACCAAGACGACAACGACACGCGGATTCCATCAACATTAGACAAACATAATATATACACAGAAATAAACATGGACTTTGTGAGTGTTATTATTTTTACCTTGATTAAGCAACAAAAACATGTTTTAATTTGTCTGTCCATGACGGGTGATATTTAATCATAAATGCAACGGCTCTCGTGCCCCCAGCTATACTGAATACGAATATAACATTTCTTGCATTATCATGCGCGTATGGTCTTTTTTTGTTTTTCCTGAAATAAATAGTTAAATATACTAAAATAGATAGTAATATATACTGAAATAGATAGTTATATATTATACTGAAATAGATAGTTATATATTATACTGAAATAGATAGTTATATACTGAAAGAATGACGAATTATTAGGTGAACTTCAGAGCCATGTTAGAATATGATTTTTGTCAATATAAACAAAAACAACAACAACTGAAATAAAGTAAAATGTACGCAATTAAGGGGGGGGGGGGGGGGGGGATAACTTTTAAGAAAACTAGCTCTTAAACTATAAATGTCATCCTTTTTCGAAGGCCATTTCATATTATGGTCGGAAATGCAAATTTGCAAATAAATGTAATATCAAAGGCCCGTAACTCCAATAATCAAATCTGACAGCCAAGAACACAGGCAATGTACAGAAAGTTTCATTTGAATCGGCTAAAAACTGTGGGAGGATTTTGGTTTGCAAATGTTGTTTAAGCAAATTCATGAAATGCTATGTTGCTAGTGATGTTATTATTACGATGTAAACTGTTTCTGCGCACGCCTATATAATGATATCACGCCTTTCAAATTATTTGGTATTTTTCCCCAAAAAGAATGGAGTTTACCTGTACAATCAATTTGGCATAACTTACTTTTATAGAGCATTGTTATACTATAAATATTTATGAAACATAAATTCTCAAAATACATTTTTAAATTGTTATTGTTGCATGCATTGTTATATCACGTAAGACCATTTAAATGCGTGTGTAAAACATGTACTTGTTCCTGTTATTAGAAATTAGAAAAATATATATTTCAAACAGTATAACGTTGATTTTAAATAACACAGTAACCACACAGCACACACACACACAAATTGAATGTTAAATACAATGTTAGTCGGACCCAGTTAGCTCAGTCGGTAGCTTGTCTGACTATCAATCCAATGGCCGTGAGCTGGAATCTCCGCCCCGTCACAATCTCCGTGATGATTGATATACGAAATTGCGTCTCACTGTCTTGTTTCTCACCGCTGATTCAAGAAAGAAAGTTATCAGTTACTTACGGAAATATGGGTATTTTAGAGTACTGGTTAACCTCCCATGATCCCAGGAAAGAATGGCAATGTTAACTGATCGTATGCTAGCCTCGATGGCATATTTAATTTCAAATACGAATATGCTTATTTGCGCTTTATTATAATAAAATTCGGCCAAATATCAAACAAGAAAGCATTTAATAATAACACTTGCCCTTTTATTGTTCTCAAATACAACTAATTTATTGAATTTAATACATTTAACGTGCCATGAAACTATGGCATGGCATGAAACTATGGCATGGCATGAAACTATGGCAGGAAATTATGGCATGGCATGAAACTACGACATGAAATTATGGCATGAAACTATGGCATGGAAATATGGCATGAAACTATGGCATGAAATTATGGCATGAAACTATGGCATGGAACTTTGGCATGAAACTATGGCATGGAAATATGGCATGAAACTATGGCATGAAATTATGGCATGAAACTATGGCATGGCATGAAACTATGACATGAAATTATGGCATGAAACTATGGCATGGAACTATGGCATGAAACTATGGCATGAAATTATGGCATGAAACTATGGCATGGCATGAAACTATGGCATGAAACTATGGCATGGAACTATGGCACGAAACTATGGCATGGAAATATGGCATGAAATTATGGCATGGCATGAAATTATGGCATGAAATTATGGCATAAAACTATGGCATGGAACTATGGCATGAAACTATGGCATGAAATTATGCCATGAAACTAAGGCATGGCATGAAACTATGGCATGGCATGAAACTATGCCACGAAACTATGGCATGGCATGAAACTATGGCATGAAACTATGGCATGGCATGAAACTATGGCATGGCATGAAACTATGGCATGGAACTATGCCATGAAACTATGTCATGAAACTATGGTAGGGCATTAAACAATGGCATGGAACTATAGCATGGCATGAAACTATGGCATGAAACTTTGGCATGGAAATATGGCATGAAACTATGGCATGGCATGAAACTATGACATGAAACTATGGTTTTATATGTTGTCAACGAAAACGAGCTTCACTGTGCTTCATTGAATATTCTATTTTGATTTGCTATTGTTGTAAGTAGCAAATTTGATTCCATCATCATTATTATCTGTGTCCATGTGATCAAGCAGATACCAAAAGCTTAACTTATCACTCATGTTGCTTAAATACATTGACAAAAAATCATTGATTTCGTACTCTAATTTCCAAACATAATTTTTTCTCTCTCTAAATTCACAATTCAAACATGACAATGCTTTCAACATGTTAAAAATACACCAATGGTGTCATTCAAATAAAAAAATGAGCATAAAATAAGGAATACGCAGGAATATGCATTTTTAGAGAAGAAGAAACAAGAATATTCATAACCGCCATTATGCAATTTCTTCTTTTCAATGGTGGTGCTATTTATATATGAGCCGCTCTCCAGGAAAACCGGGCTTATTGACATAGTTATGACGTAATAATATATATATAAAGGGAGATAATTAAATTCACATCCTTAACTGGATCCTACTAATATAAAGCTATCGGTTCATGTATGTAAATTTGTCCACCCTGTCCAGATGTGTTGCATGTAATTCCATAGTATATAAGTCATGGTCGACACCAAATTGATTGGTTTGGCAGAGACCTTGATATTGTATCTATGGTTTGCATTGTAGCTAGGCGCACTCGCCGTAGTCTGGTCTGTACATTTATGTCTTGGTTATTCACAAATAATTATCTCCATATATATATATATATATATATATATATATATATATATATTATATTATATATATGATATATTCTTGTTGCAGGTAACATCTTTTGCAATGAAAAGAAGGAATACAAGCAAAATATCAAATGCCACGACGCCAGATACCGATACATACGAATGTTTGCGGGAATCCACATTTGTAAAAGATGACGATATAGACTTTGATGAATATGAGTGTGTCAACGACGAAGAGAGAGTTTATCTTGTCCTTGAAAATATTGAAAGGACTGGTGGTCTATTAACACTTAGAAGACAGACTGACCATCTGGGTGATGTAGAAGAACCCGTCACTGAAGAGCATGACTATTTTGTTTTGAAAAAAGTTAATCCTAAGCCACAGAACAGAAACACAAGTCATTTAGACGAACACCTTAAAGATAAAAGAGATCGTCAACGCTTATCTGAGTTTACTGAGGCAAGTTAAGTTGCTGAACCTTTGAAAAATTAATATACGGGTGAAAATGAGGAGGCTACCGAATACATTCTACGGAAGGTACAAAGTATCTAAAAGGGACACCAGTAAACGATAGAACATGCGATGCTATTAACATTAATACGAACACTGAGGACAATAAAGACGCACAGTTCACTGATTCTTTAAACGATTCGACTGTGATAAAAAAAGATTCTTACGGAACACTAGCGTTTGGTTTAAACAAAAACAGAAAACCACAGAGCAGTAATGACGCTTTAAGGTATCAAAAATCTGTACACATAACTAAGAAGTATCAGCTTTTGTTTTTACTCTTTTTTTTCAAATATAGTTCCACAGAATCTTGTTAACAGCGCCCCCTAGCGGTCCGTGTTTTTCGGACGATTTTCACCGTTTTTTTTCTTATAAAATGGTCAATATTAATTGAAAACTGTTTTTAATAATATTTCTAAATTACGTACTTTATTTTCTGTTATAAGATTATTACTTTAATACAGATAAAATGCAATTTATGTTACATTTACGTTTAATCATTACGGCGGGGTTTAAAAACAAATACATTTTCCCGTTCGAAACATTCACGCTTGAATGCGCAAAAATGGTCTGGTACGAGTTCTTGAATTTTACATATGCGAAACGTTATTCATTTCACTACAATATGAGCGAATAAAAAGAGTGGGTATTCACGCTAAATTTTTCATGAATTTGAATTAAAAATGAAACTCTTAAAAACACACGAGGTTTGCCTAGGACATTTGGCGTTCCCTTGACGTCGTCCGAAATCACAAGCAAACGTCGTGTTTCATTTTAATTTAAATTCAAATTTATGAAAAAAATAGCGTGGACACCCCCTCTTTTTGTTTGGTCTTATTTTAGTGAAATATCAAAATAAAGTGTATGTGAAATTCAAAAACTTGTACCAGAGCTATTTCGCGCAATCAGTCGTGAATGTCCAAATACGTTGTTTTTAAATTCGCGTTTATATCAACCCCGGCGTAATGATTAGATGTAAAGGTAACACAAATTGTATTTTATCTGCATAAAAGTTATAATCTTATCACAAGAAATAAAATAAGTAGGTTATTAAAATCGATTTTGAATTAATATTGATTATTTTACAAGGGAAAACAGCGGAAATCGTCCGAAAAATACGTACTACCAGAGGGAGCTGTTAACAAGAAACTGCAGTACTATATTTAAAAAAACATCAAAGCTTAAACGAAAGCTGAGATTTCATAGATAAATTGTACAGATTTTTGATGAATTACGCGAGATGTAAAAAAACGGATAGCGTATGTTGAAATTAAATTTGGTATAAGAGAGTTCAGAATCATCAGTTGACGAACATGGATATACAGTCAAACCTGTATTAAGCAGCCAGTCAAGGGAAGGAGCAAAAGTGGCATTTTAAGGCAGTCTGTTGCTTAATACAGGTTAATTCATTCTGAAAGCATAGAAAAAGGAAATAGAAAATATGGTTGCTTAAGACAGATGACTGCTTAATAGAGGTGACCGCTTACACAGGTTTGACCGTACATGTATACTACTTGATGAAAAGGTTTCTGAACAATAACGAGTAAAAAAAATGAATTTTGAAATTATGGATGGATGGATGGATGGATGGATGGATGGATGGATGGATGGATGGATGGATGGATGGATGGATCAATCGGTCGGTCGGTCGGTCGGTCGGTCGGTCGGTCGGTCGTCAATCAATCAATAAATCTATCAATCAATTAATCAATGATAATGTAAGTTGCAAATTAAAATGTTATCTCTTATACATAACATTTGTAAAAATGTTTTATGATATGAAAATATTATTTTTTAATTTCAAATATTGAACATGAATTATATCAGTGAAAATTGCAAAGTAACTATCAATATGTGATTTATCATTCATGTATGTACATTGTGCAGTATTATATGTTTTCATCATCTTCGCAACAGTTTACATGCAATTCCTCATAATATTCTTCGTCGTCTTCGTCTATAGAACATTCAACCTCATCGTCTAAGCTACCTTCTACACCACACGTGCCACATGTGTCACCAACTTGGCTAACGTCTTCTTCTTTATCAGCACCTTCATCATTTATTGTCATAATTTTGTCAGGAGTTATTTGAACCAGCTGATATTCGTGTTTTTTCAATTTTCTATTTTCGTCGTTGTCTGCAGATATTATGCAAATGGCAACGGTTACCATGACTGCAACGACAATCGCTAATACAACTATGGCGAATATTATGTTTGTCGGGTTAAAATCAGGATCAATTTTAGCATGCGTTTCATCTGCAAGAGAAAAGATAACATTTCTAAAGTACATGTTTGTTTGAATATTTAGCGTAATTTATATGTCATCGATGGCTAACAGACGATCAGTGAACCTAACCGCTCTTTCCTGGGATCCTGAAAGTGGCCAGTACTCGAGCACACCCCATCTCGGCAAGTAATTGATAACTTTTCCACTTGAATCAGCAGTGAGAGAAGAGTGACAATGAAACGCATTGTCGTAAAACTATCATCACGAAGACTGTGACCGGGCGGGGATTCGAACTCACGACCCCTGAATAAATAGTCAGACGCGCTACCAACTTAATATTTATGCGACATAGTTCACGTCTCCAGAGAGCCTTTAAATCATTGTTTTAATTTTGCGTCTAACGAGACTGTAAATTTTGGATACATGAACTTCATGCTGTTGAGGTTTTAATGTCAATAGCAATAATATTTTAGTTTTGTAACAATTGTGTACTTACCTATTAATTCTGTTTCATCGGCTAAGACGTTTGAACCGCCTACCTGGTGGGGGAAAAAGAAAGAAAAATGGATTTCAGTCCAATTCGTTATATAATTACCATATTTGTTCAGTGTAAAACGCATTCTTACTGTTGAACAAACAAACCATATCTTATGCCTCATAGTGTCGGTTATTATTTTTCATTTCATCATTTTTGTCATGTTTACTATTGTGGTTAAATTATCAACCCCTGTGTGGTTCCAGGGAGCCATGAGTGATGGCAAGAATAGGATCATTGTGGCTTATGCATGTCGTAAGAAGTGACAAATTGAGTAATACGATAGAATTTGCTGAAACTCTGCATTCTGCAGGTATCAAGGTTCTAGGTTCATTCTGCATATCCATTTTTTGATGTATTTTTTTTAATCTGTATGTCAATTTGTTGTTTTTGTACATGTAGAGTGAACCTGGAATCTTCCTTCTTGTTGGCGTCGAATTACCTATAATGTGTTGGTACGCAGTAAAACCCTATTCATTCATTCCGTTTCCTTGAAATCAAGGGGCTCATTCGGTGTTGCTCCAATAGAGAATACCGCTTCAGCCGGTGCAAGGATGCAGATTCCATTACCCATCCTAAAGTGACCCAATAAAATCGAGTCTGTTTGACTATTTAACAGACGACCACTTAACCTCACCACTCCTTCTTGTAATCTTGAAAGGTTAACCGGTACTCGAGCACATCCATTTTCGCAAGCAACGGATAACTTTCCCACTTGAATCAGTGGTGAGAGAAGGTTGACATTGAGACGCAATACCGCATGTCAATAATCACGGCGACTGTGGCCGGGCGAGGATTCGAACTCTTGATTGGTCTTCAGAACTGTTGACCCGGCCCATCTTAAATAAATTAGTCAGCTAGTTTCATAAACCGCGGCGTGGTCTAGTGGTAGAGCGTCCGCCTCGCATGCGGAAGGTCGTGGGTTCAATCCCCGGCCGGGTCATACCAAAGTCTTTAAAAATGGTACTAGAAGGTTCCTCGCTTGACGCTCAGCATTTAAAGGAGAGTTCTAGGTCTGGTCGGCCCGTAGTTAGTATAATGTGATTGGTTGGGGTATCATACCATGTGTCTGTGGCATGATACTCCAGTGTGACAGCGCTTAGAATACTGTCTCAAGTAGACACCGTCGCGATATGACTGAAAAATTGTTGAAAGCGACGCTAAACAACATACAACAACAACAACTTCATTATATGCTTCCATTGGACCTTTTAGTGTTACTGATATAGCAGATAAAAGTGTATGTAAAACAACAACAAAGAGCTGTTATAGATCAATTATATTCCGATGGTCTAGGAGTAGACTGTCCTCCTCGCATGCGTAAAGTCGTTCGATCCCCGGCCAGGTCATACCAACAATTTGAAAAATGGTATTTGAAGTTTCTTCGCTTGGCACTCGGCATTTAAAAATAGTTCTAGGTATTGTCGACCCGGTTAGTATAATGTGACTAGGTGGGGTATCATAGCATGATACTATAGTGTGGCAGCGCCTTTAGAGTACTTTCTCAAGTAGGCTTAGACACCGTTTCGATACGACTACGATATTACTGCAAAATTGTTGAAAACAACGTTAAACGCTATATACAAATAAATAAAAATGTAATTATATTCAAGACCAATTTTTTTAAAAAACAGTTAGCCCGATCAACTAATGGACTATTTTGCCTCAACTAATTGTAAAATAATTATTTCCTGGCCTTGTTATAAGTCGTTGTATTTAAAAATTTAGAAAAATCTGAAAAGGGGAAATTTGTTAAAATTTCAAGTTTCTTACCCCCCCCATATTTCATATTTGAAGGAAATTATAAAAAAGAAAAAGTGTAATAAAATAGAATTTAATGTATATAAAATTAATTCGAGCAAATTTACACATACAATTTAGACTGTTTTTAACGGGGTTTAGTGCCATTTTCCACACATGATCCAATTTTATTGAAGGAGGAGGACTCAGAAAAATGAGCATAACCATCGTCCTTCCACAAGTAACCGTAATCGTTCGCACATAAAGTTTTTGGACCGATAGAGGCTCGAACCCGCTATATGTGGTCGTTAGACGAAAGCGCATTCCGCACAATTTAAATAAACTTGGTGTATAATCATTGAATACAAATATTAGTCCAAAAACATTTATAACTTGAACAGGAAGTTTTGTTTAGTTCTTTTTTTAAACTTTAAATTTTGTTTTAAATAGCATGGAAAGCATTTATTTTGAAAGAAATAACGGGGGGGGGGGGGGGGGGGGGGAGGGGGGGGGCTTTAACAGGGATTTCGCTGCATCATGTATGGACTTCAGCTCTTGACCGTTCTTAATGCTGGTATTAAACTGTACTGAACAAAAAGTATCATGCGGGCAAAAAGCTTATATTTTATTAAATGTTAGTCATAAGACTCGTGTTATACAAATTGTTTTATATCGGCATTACGTTAGTGACATTCTATAACCAACGTTGTTTACTGTCGTTGCTCGGTTGCTTCAACGCATGAACACTAAAACAGGTAAGTTGCACGTGAAAATTGAATTTTACCTGTAATGAAATGACACACGGATGATTGAATTATCAATCCACACACAGGGGAAAGTGAAAGTTGGCCAAATATCCAGGAAAGGAGGAGTAAAGTACATGTTGGATTTTTGCGACCCACCTTCTTATTTTCAGGTGTGTGGATAGATACAATTTATAAAACAATGATTCAATGATTCGTTGCTAATTGTGCTGTTTTATCATTGAACGGTTTATGACTTGTCTGTATTGATAACACAAAGTCGATAACATGTTTACAACCGTTCTCAAATAAACAAAGAAAAGGACTATATAACTGTACCATAGCATTTTGAATGCTCCCTATATATAGGTTTACCTGTATTTTTTCTGGTTGAACATATTTCTTTCAGCATATTTTGGAATACTTATAACAAATAGTCAAGTGCACATCATTTGTGATACTGGATGTTACAAGGTAACGTATATAGAATTTTTCCGTCAGTGGTGAACAACTGTTTGATGTCAGATTTACTATCGACATGTAGATAAACATGTAGGCAGAACTCGTCATCGATAACAAAATGATTCAACCTGTAATAATTAATAATTTACTTACGGATATTAAATATGTGTAAACAAACAATATCGGAACGTTTATCCACTTTCTAATCATTGTTTTATAGTAGGCAACAAGATAAAACTGAACTGTATGGTTTGTTCATGTCATTTACTGATATGAAGACAATATGTGAGAAACAACATATGACTTCGCTTAATGAGATCCTTCTCTTTGTTCACATTTCCTGATAGCGCAATTGTAAGTCTTATTTTGTTTAACTTTACTATATATAATAAAATTGAGTTTTGAACTGGTTATTTAAATGTTTGAATATCAGAATGGCCAAAGACAGATTGATTGATTGATTGATTGATTGATTGATTGATTGATTGAATATTAAGCGTCATTTTATGCCATCGAGGGCTAACAGACGATCAAATAACCTATCCACTGTGTCCTGGGATCCTTGAAGGTTAACCGGTACTCGAGCACACCCATCTCTGTAAGTAACTGATAACTTTCCCACTTGAAACAGCGATGAGAGACGAATGATAATGAGACGCAATGTCGTATATCGACTATCACGGAGATTGTGATCGAGCGGAGATTCGAACACACGACCCAAGGATTGATAGTCAGTCACGACTGAGCTAATCGGGCCTGGCCCAAAGACAGCCCAGGCTATAACGACCGTAAACAGTGTTTGTCCTATATTTAGATTTAGGCTCCGACTGAAAACAACTTTTTCTCACATTCTTGATTATTTTCTTATTAGTTAAGAGCAAAGCATGTTTTATTTTCATATTCAATGTTATATCTTGAGAGTTTATCAATAATCTCATACTTTGCTTACACAACGTGTAGTCATAGGTCATAACACGTATTTAAATATTAGATAAGAATAATTTATGGGTAATAATTTTGAGACAGCGCGGGAAATTTGATAGAAGTGAGAAATTTTCAAAGACTTCGTCTCAACAACCGGCCAGTCAAATATTGTACATATTTGATACGAATCATTCCTATGAGTACGGGTTTTGTAAGAATGAAGGGGTTTCTAAACCACATGACAAGATTTGGAAATAACATGACACAAATGTTCATCATAATTAGACGATGTGTCGCACGCAAGGCACAGGTCCCTAGCGCATAGGTCATGATCACACTTACAGGTTAAATGTCAGAATAAGTACAAAAGTTCGTATACGTTCCAATGTTTTAATAAAAAAAGCTCACAAAATACCAAACATCTAATGTAAAAGACTCTCCACGTACCCCTTACAGTAGGGGAAATACTCTTTCTCCGCGTGTTGGCATGAAGTAATAGGTTTAAAATCAAATGGAAGTATCTTGTTGTTGTTTTTTCACATTCCTAATGAAAAAGTCATTAAAATAGTTGTAGTAAATACCTACCCCCCCACCCCCCCCCCCCCCCCCCAAAAAAAAAATTCACTAGAATGCAATTTTTGAGTTTTCTTTTTAAGACCCTCATATCCCACCACACCACCACCACCACGTCTTGGCTCCCAGTACGCGAGGTGCCAGGTTTAAAACCATCCCTCGCACCCTCTCTCCCAGATCCCCATCCTCCGTTACTGAAACGTGCAGGACTACGTCTAGGTGTATTTAATATAAATTACAATTTGAAGTATGACTGAGTTACGTGACGTTAAATTGTATTTTTAGATAGCCATTGTGAGTAATATTTCCATTTACAACCTAATTTGTTTTCTTCAGCACCTATATAAAGTGAATCTGTCACACTGTTGATGTTTGTACAAGATAAAATGCCAACATATTAAAAATGTGTGTATTGCCCGGTCATCATTACATTTAATATTTGATATTAAATAGGCGACCGCTTAGGGTATGAATGCTATAATGCGCAATGTGGTGTTTATTATCTACTTTCATCATATATTTATCTGCATTGTATTTAAATCCATGTTTTTGTCTTTGTCATATTTATGTTATCTTTTAAATGGCAAAAGGCAATAATGTTTTACCCAGTTGCTAATAAACTTTGAATTAGGCCATCCTTAAATAAAGGTTTGTTTACTGTGTTCCGAGCCAGTATTTTTAATGTAGGTCGGTTAGTAGCTTAAACTATTTTTTGCCAGATTTTTATTTTTTGTGTCATTTTGAAAAAAAAAATCATATTTTTGTTAATCATCTGCACGATTTTTTAAATTTTATAATATAATTCATCAACAGGTCGCCATCTACGTGTGTATCCTTGGTTATGTCGTCTGTGAGGCTGGTTTTGTGTGTGAATGCCCAATAGTCAACAAGCAGATACTCGGAAATTGCAGCTTTATCACACACACGTAAGTCAGATGTTTTATATTATTTTTATTGTATAAAGGATATCTATTGGAACAAACCGAAAAGAATGCCGACCGTCTAATGTTTGAAGTTTTAGAATATTTGTTTACTTTTATTGTTCCTTCTCAAGAGAAGGAACACTTATGGTGGACAATTTACACTTGGCTGAGCAGGTAATGGATACAAGGGTACTGTCAAAGGCATGTCGAACAGTAGGGCGCCGCCATCTTAATCTGGTTCCCTGTCCTATTATGGTACTCATTCAAAATTTCGTAGTACGCAGAGGACCAGTCTACCGCTTTCTTGGACTCGTGCATATTAATTACAAATAGCCTCTGTGCCAATATATATTCATGCGCCTTAGACCAATCTTGTAAGATTGCAAGTTTTTAACAGCAGACCGACAAGGAACAATCATCGTATATACTATTAATCCCTGCATTGAATATTTGATAATATAGAATAGAGATTAATATAATGAATATGCATAGACTCCCGCCAAATAATCACGTAATGAAATAGTCGCTTGTCACATGATAATTAAGCTTCAACTATATCTGTGCAATATTTACAAATGCTGAATTTTAGGTTTGCAAATGCTTCCTTTCATATATTTTGACCTGTATAGATCTTTTTTCTTGCGTTCCGTAAATGCATATGTGTAAAATGTATGTGTATATATGTATATATATGCAGGTGCTCGTATGTGTTAATCACATGACGAAAACATCCGGGGATGCGCTAGAAGGAACCTTTTGCTAGGCAAAATCTTGTAGTATTGTGTAAATGTCAATTATTTGGTTGGTAGATCATACTAATTGCTGTAAAACACTTTGGTAATAAATCTGGGGTTCGGTGATGTGTTTATGAGTGTGGGGGTTGTTTAAATATTAAATAATTGAGTGGTAGATCATGTTAATTTGCGGCATGATATTTAGCAGGCCAACAATACAAAACAAAGATATACAGCATCTGGAAGATACACCCAAACATGACAATTGATAGACATGTGAGTGGTTGAACGCTACTTGATATACAGCACCATGGTATACTTCTTATTCCCCGATCTACAGCAAGTCTACACCGAAATGTAGACCGCAGGAGGTTCATTCTCGATTTCTTCTTTGATGAAGGCGTTTGCAAGTGCAGCTACTTTGATTGGCCCGTGCGTCCGTGACCCCAGGTCACATGCCGTATATGGAGATGCGGAAGTCGTAATGTGGATGGTTTTGCAGAGCCGTCAGTTCCAGCTACAACCCACGGTGGACAGTTATTGATGTAAGTACAGTTTGATACAATTTTGATATGTCATAAATGATAAATGTATCGTGATTGTTACAGCTGTCTATAAACATAAGTAATCTCTTATCATTATAAGTCTGAGATATTGCCTGCTTATTACATTGGTTTGGAACACCTATTATTGTTTAGCATGAACAATGGCGTTTTGCGAGGTACCGGTTATTGTTTAGCATGAACATTGGCGTTTTGTAAGGTACCGGTTATTGTTTAGCATGAACAATGGCGTTTTATGAAGTACCGGTTAATGTTAAGTAGAAAAACAGCTACAAAACTGCATCGAATTTGGTCATTTGTTTAGCAGGTGGAATTATTTTTTGTCGTCATTCGATTTTCTGTATCAAGTGATGTTGCTCTCAATATTGGGGGTTATTTAGGTTATGATAAGGGTAAATTTCAAGTTGAATAACGAAAAACGAAAGACGAACTAACTTCAGTCTGGCCATTCGTTGAAAGTTTATTCAGATGGAACATTTTTAATTGGTTGTGTAGTTGCCGGTGGCGTATTTAAAAGAATCCTTAGATTTCATTGACGAATTTCAGCTTTTGGGATTCAGCTATAGGTGCTGGGACGGTCACATTACTAATGGTTTACAAAGAGGAAAGAGGTGGAGTTTATTTCTGATATAGCCTTTATCACAGGGAAAAGTAAAATTTGAAAAAGACTCCAATGATATGTTACTATGTGTATAAAAAAACAAAACAACAACAACAACAACAAAACGTGTTTTTTCTGTGGCCTATCCTATATACGAATATGATGCACTATATCCATCATTTGCAAGGATTCAAGTTAGATGGTACATTATTTCTTAAATTGAAAATTGGTGGTTCTTTTGTTAATTTCTAAAAATGCAAGTTTTGCAAATTTATTCTAAACACTCATCATCTGTTAGAAAGCAACATGCTAAGTGTAAGTTATACGTCATGTCTTAAAGTGCAAGTTAGTCATCGCTACATTATATACAGCTTATATTTGTGTTTATTTGTATTTGCAGACGATAACGCCTGCGGGTTATCATTTATGGATTCCAGACTGCGAATACGATTTTAAACTATTTTAACTGAAAAATGTGGTGTTAAGTTTGAATATCATATTTTCACAAAAAGCGAACATTTGATTTTGGGCATTTTATAATTGTTTCGTACGCATTTATATTAGTCTGTATCTACATGTAAGTTTTAAAGTCTATTTATTGCTAATATCCGTATCTCATTTGCATATTACAGCGTATGAGCTCTTATCTAAAAATTGTTGTTTTTCTTTATCTTTTGGTAACTTCAAAATTAGGGTATGTGTTATCCTCTCCTTTCCGTAATTATTATATAGTCAAACCTGTGTAAGCGGTGACTTCTAATGAGCAGTTACCTGTCTTAAGAGACATTTGCTATTTCCCATACCTATTCTTTCAGAACAAATCCACCTGTATTAAAGAACAGCCTGTCTTAAAAGGCCAAATTTGCTCCTTTCTTTAACTGGCTTCTTAAGACAAGTTTGACTGTATACATTATCATATATTGCTGTATTTACTCGTGACAGTTCCATTAATTATTATTAAAATACTACTCGTTATAACAGTATAAGAATATCAATTTATAACGTGTTAATAAAAGTAGAATTGTCATTTTAATATTAAATATCGATATATATATATGTATATTAAATAGTCGGACAGGCAAATAGCAGACGTCTTTCTGCAAAAAATTTGAAAATACCGTTCGGGTATATAAAATAATTGTTGTATTTTATGTATGTTAAGACTACATATAGAGAATGCACAATAACTCCAATCTCACTTTCATATAAGAATTTTAAGCATTTTGGTTTGATAGCGCCAATTATTTCAAGACTTTTAATTTTCGATAAAACCCCATTGAGCCGAACTACTTTTTTACGCCGGTTTCTTTTTATGTACATGTATCTCTACACGCTTATCTTGCAGCAGATAGTTATACTGTCATATCGCATATTTTATTTTATTTTCATCGTCAGAATTGAAATTATAAGGATTAACTTTAGTTTCTGTTTTATGCATGTGCAAAAAATGTCGACTCACGCATACATCTTACGAGTGATTCGACATTCTTTACACATGCATAAAAAAGTAAAAATGAATTTATTTTTTTATTAATTCGCTCTTCGTTACTGTACTGTTAAAAGACCATTACAATTGCAAGATTATCGGAACCAGTGTTGCTTAAATTAGAGAAGTGGGGCAGATATCAGTGTCTGGATTATTTTCAAAACATCAGCATACCAGTCGGTGTTGTTCAATAAACAATTATCACATTGGGTCAGTCAGAGGTCAATAATTATTGGTCATGTGTTCCATATTTATAAACACGTCCTATATTGGATTCAGCTAGAAATCAAGAAAGATTGGCCATGTGAACCACAACTATAAACACGTTTCTACCTATGTATACTTCTCGGATGACTCATTGATCTTATCTTTTTGTGCCTGCATTGCTATACAGGATGCTTCAAAAATGTGTGCCAGTTTTAGATCATTTCAAGATGTGCTTTCTGGTAATGTTCGTTACTTCTTTTTTATGATGACCTGTTTATTCGAGATTTTCTCATACATAAGTGACTACAAAGAAACAAACAACTCGCATGTATATAGCGTGAAGTCAGTATGTTGATTGTCTATTACTCTTTAAATGTTATCTCTTCTCTTTCAAACTTTGAATGCCGAAATAATATATTGAGAATTGCCATCCGTCAAATGTGTACATGGTGATATATGTTTCTTTTCTGTGTATTAGGAATAACTCAACTGAGGTCGATAAAATACGCGATTTTGCTGCTATACATTGGGACGTCAAAAAGGCTGAACATGGCCATGTTTACGACGTCACATATAAATATATATTCTATTGACCGCTGCAAAAAACACATATTCACATTGGAAATTTCTTCTAATTTTACAATATACTAATTGAACCACTGATTTAGAAAATAATTTAACCTTAATCATCTGCCAAAAATCTTATGGAAAACGTGTAGAATTATGCAATATGTTGACGTCTTTTTTGACGTAGGGTGGGGTTAAATAATTAAAAAAATCTAGTTTGTCAATTGTTCTAAAAATCTCACAATCACTGTGAAGCATATTGTTAGAAATTAAATAAAAATTATTCCAAAATCGCTCGGTTTGTTTTTTAGTAATTTTGATTTGAAGCATTTTTTTCGAAAAAATCGAGAAAATAATATTTTCCGTTTTTCGCTAATATTTTCAGAATTTGGCGTTCGTCGTAATTATTGTATATGTAAATTCATATATCCGTTGAATGTGTACGTGGTGATATGTGTTTCGATTCTGAACATTCGGTATAACTTAACTGAGGTCGACAAATACGCGATTTTGCTGCTATAAATCGGGACGTCAAAAAGACCAAACATGGCCATGTTTACGACGTCATAGGTAAAGAAGTATTATATTAACCGCAGATAAAAAAGCATATTCAAATTGGAAATTACTTTTAGTTTCATTACATACCAAATATTCCACTGATTTAGAAAATCATTTAAAAGGTATATTCCTCCTTAAGTCATAGGTACGAGTCCCGCTCGCTCCAAATACTTTATGTAATTTATGTAAGCAAGTTTGCCAGTTACTTGCGGAAGGGCGATGGTTCTGCTCAGATATATCCTGAGGTCTCCTCCACCAGTAAAACTGGAAATGTCATATATAACCTGAAAAGTGTTGAAAATGGCGTTAAACCCTATTCTCACTAAAAAAAAACTGATGGGGGGGGGGGGGGGGTTCTCAATGACTAAGTGGTTAAAGAGGCTTTGCTTATCGCCGATATTTTTTTTTTTTTCATTTTTAGCAGTGAAACTGCACATTTATATCAAATAGTATGTATTATAGATATTCTGTTCAATAACTTGTAGCGTAAAAATATTTTATTTTGTTGATCAAATACTTAATCGCAGCCCAAGATAAAGCCATTCATTGGCCAGTATCGGGTTATGCTAAAACATTGACGAATACATCGGGAAATGGCGATCTGTGTAGTAAGACTTTCTCATAAATAAGATAATTACAAGGACGTAATCAATCATTGGCTTCGAACTGGCCTTCGTTATTGTGACCCAATGAACTTTCCACCCTTCACTGAACAGAAAGTTATAGGTGATTCATCTTTAAAGTTACTTTCACAATATCCCTCACATGTCAACAATGAGGTCGTCGTTTCGAGTTTAGTTTGGTCTATAAATACTTGATTTCTGAAAACCAAACAGTTACGTGCAAAAAGGCAGTGGTTCTACTCAGATTAACCCTGGTATTTACAACCGGGTACCACACATAGCCTGTCATATATAGAAAAAATGGCGTTTACCCCATTAAACAATTTGAGTTGTTGGCGATAGGTTAAGTTTAATCATATTTTATTACATTTATAATTGCAGCAATGGGGTTGGGCCACAAGTTCTCACAACATTAGTTACGGCCCTTCCTCTAAAATAATACAAATAATTGAAGAAGAAAAAAACATGACATAGCATAACACATCATAAAGGGTTAATACAAAATGAAATAATAGAGAAAAACTTTTTCTTAAAAAATCAGTAATATCAATTCCATTAAGTTCTTATAAGGTTAAAAGAAAATTAGAAGATTGGAAAAGGAATAGGAATGCAACATATGCATTTAGACACTATGCAGACTTGTAACACAACCATGAAAAAAAGATTGGCGATGAATCATTGATGGAACAATTTGTATCAAAATCTATACATGTACCTATTGTTGTATTAGGTCGATATTAACTAAGACTATGAATGTTATAAATATTATTATTATTATTTAATTTTTGTTTTATTATTATTAACATTATTTTTGTTTTATATTTTTAGCTCTACTGGCCAAAGGCCAGAAGTGCTTATGCGATGGCGCGTTGTCTGTCGTCCGTCGTCTGTCGTCTGTTAGCAGCACTTTCTCTGAAACCACTAGGCCAATTAAACTGAAACTTCACATGCATGTTTCTGTGGCATAGGAGACTATATAAAATATTTTTTTTTCGATCTAAAATTCAAGATGGCCGCCGTTACTAAAAATAGTCCAAAACTTAAAAAATCTTCTTCTCATGAACAGCCTAACAGATTTTCAAAATGTTTATGTAGTAATGATGACCAACTATAGTATTGTTAGATTTGTTCAAATGGTGTCCCTAGGGTTAAATATGACCCCGCCCGAGGGTTCAAGTAGGGGACACATGTCATTATAATATTTTTTATTTTTTTTTTTTAAATGGAAATGATTTTGCCTATATTTTCACCAAAGCATTGTTAGGTGAAGGAGGTTAAGATTTGTAAAAATGACTGGGTTCCTATGTCTTAAGGGGTCAGGAGGGGCCCCAAAAGGGTACACATTGGGAATTAGTAAAATTGTTTTCTTAAGAACCGGTATGTCAGATTTGTACATATTTGATATAAATTATCCCTAAGTGTAGGGGTTTGATTGCAGATAAGAATTTAGGGGCTAAAATATATAGGGGCCCTGTAAGGAGCTTAGAATTTTACATAGGGATACTGTGAGAAAACAGAAAATTCTCTTTTTTTTTTCGTTTATTTGCAAATGTTTCTATTGCATAATAGAATTTCAAAAAATGCTATGGCCACTATGAGTCAGTAGAGCGTCCTCAGGCCCTCTTGGGCCTCTTGTTTATAATCATCATCATCATCATCATCATCATCATCACCACCACCATACTATGATTTGATAATCCATCTCAACGTGGCGTTAAGTGTTTAGTGCTTTGAAAAACTGGACCCAGAGTTGGAAATACACAAAGTGGGAGCTGATGCCACATTGTTTTGTAGCAATAAACTTGTATAATAAAACTGAACAGAAAGCAAATTATTGAAACCATAGCCTTGTTATGACTAACATTAAACCTTGGAAGGTGCACATTTTTGTAGACAGCGTGTAGCACTTGATAAAATGTTAACCTTGCCATTTATCAACTCTAATAGCATTGGTATGTTTTCTTCTACATGCTTAGACAGCAGTGTTTACACATTTTTTCTGTAAGGTGTAGACTGGCAGTTGGCAATAAGATGTGCGAAGAATTCTGTTTTATTTCACTTGGTCGATCGACTTCATTCAATCTGCTTGTGCGTTCCATTCGGAACAACTCGTCGGTTTTCCTTTAAGCCTCATTAAACTTCCGAAATGCACACTTTTTGATAATAACAAAAATGATTGCAATTAAATGTGTTTATAGTATTGCTAAACTATTCCTGTATACCCGTAAGTGACTGTTAAAAAAGTCAGAAAATAAATAACAACTACGTTCGAAATGTTTTTTTTGTTTTTTGTTGTTTGTTTTTTTGTTTTGTGTGTGTGTGTGTGTGTTTTTTTTTTAAATATATTGATGTCTGCATTAAAACTGTACCGAACTAATTACACACAACATTATTTATACGCACTGAAAAACAATGAGTACGGAATACTAGTTTGGTCTAGTAACTCTTGCTTACGATCCTCCCTTGCATATATGCGGCATTCTATCGCACGTGCTATTACATCACAAATCACTTTATCGCAGTCACTATTGAGAGACTACCAAGGGTGGTTTGTTAGAAAAATAATTTTATTTTTAATTTTATATGAACGGTTCGTCGCTTACGTGCAATAAATTAGCTCATGGGTTCCAGTTCATTAATACACTGAGGGGAATAAAGGGAATGTTCTTAAAAACTATCTAATAACAAGCGGTTATTTAATTTTTAACCGCATCCCCTATATAGTTCCCAATACTATGTTTCTGATCATATATTACCGACCGACGCGTTTCCGAACAAGCTTCGTATTTCTACGTTTTCTGCCGAAGGTGTTTATCGGAAAGAGACGAACATTAATTTGTAAACAAAACCTGATCTTAATTATGTACTTATAATATGCTTTATATTTATTTTTTCGTTTACAAAAATTCTCATTGATCAAATAAACATGTATTCTATCATCTGGGAGAGTGAATCTGACTAAGATTAAAAGTAATAAAGACCGTTTCGGATGTTTAATGACTCTTTAATGCCTAATGACGAAGGATGACGGAATTGGCCGAGTATGTACGACGGTGTTACGTTCGTTTTGTCCAATTCTGTTTTTGTTTTTTTAATTTTGGTCAATACCATTTATCCTAAATTACGAAAACATGATTTTATCATTTTCCATCTATTGTGTGAATCATTTGATTTCATTTATCCAGTGAACAAGTTTTTAATGAAAGACTACTTAAGAAACGTCATATGTTACAGTTTGTTTATCAATCAATATCTATTAACTTTTGCATGTCTTTTTGTTTATTTTTTAAGGAGAAACTGCTATGTCATATTTAATTTGTTTTTCTGTTCACGTACATGTATACAATGATTAAGCCATCCGTATAATACTGAAACCACAAAAAAAACAGAAGTTTGTGGATTTTTATTACACAATACACAAGTATTACAAGGTGACCGAGAGATATCACATTTATGATACAATACATTCCTTGCTATCTTCCATTTTATTGAGGTTTCTGGTATATCGTTTATACAATAAATTACGAGTACTTGTGGCTATTCTAATTTTGTAATGTGTAAATACACATTTGTTGCAAAACAGCTGCAAATTTTAATGCCCGTTTGTATACGTGTTAGTAAGCAATTAAACAGATATCGCAGACGCTTTGAATACTAATTATACCGAGCCTTCATAACATAATGGTGCCGTGTATATAAAACCTGAAGGAAGTTGGCGTTGTTATGCTCCAAAATCCATTATGCTTTGATATTGCTATGTATCCCTGGCGGTCTCGTTTGTTTTTTTGTTATAAGGTCACCTTTGATCGTGTGCTGAAGTACAATACAGGGTTGGTTCTAAGCGAGTATATATTCTCTGGAATGTATATTAAATACTGGAACAAGGTGCCAAGATCAATACCTGATTTCGATCACAAGCGTGGTTACCTCACATATGAACAAACCATTAAATCGAGCCAGAAATGAGTGCTTAACTGAAATCTATTTACTTATAAATGTGTTTTTCTTTTCGTTTCAGATTTTCTAGATTCCACATCGACCAGAAATCAAGATGACAGGTAAACACTTTATTTGCAATATAGAAAAAGGAACAAAACAACAACAACAAAATAACAATATCAAAACAAAAAAAGTATATACAAAATACATGCTCTTCTGATAATATTGCAATAAGATTGCAGTAAACTTATTAACTTTATTTCGGTTATGAAACAAAATATTACAACTTTGACAAATCCAGCTCGAAGTCTTCCTGGGTAGAACCAGAACTAAGTATATGGATGCGGATAAAGTGTCTTGCTCAAGGACACCACACATAGCCGTGACAGAGGATCGAACACACGACCCTCCGATCCTGGATCCGATGCTTTACCTTTGGAGGGTCCTCCGCGGCCGAATGGTCAAAGGCGTCGTCTCAAGATCACTTACCTATCATCGCTAAGGTTGTAGGTTCGAGTCCCGCTCGCTCCAAAAACTTTATGTGAGAAAGTGTCCAGTTACTTGCGGAAGGACGATGCTACTACTCAGTCTGAGGTATTCCTCCACCAGTAAAACTGGATATGCCATATATAACCTGAAATATTGTTGAAAATGGTTACAATTGGACTACGTACTCCATAAAATAACTAACTTGCTCGATATAATTTATCGTTATGCTGACAGATGCACTAATTGCGATTAGTGAATTACCGTTAATTAAATATAGACCGATCAAAAACGTGTTGTATATATTTCCCAAGAAAGGTATATAGAAGAGTATCAATATTTCAAAAGTAGTTTTGCGTATGAGCGATATTTAGATTTTCTCCAAAACAATTAAGAGTGTCTGCTACGAGAATTAGATTATCTGTCCGTACTCTTAGAATACAAAGAGGTCGTTATTCAAGAAAAAACACGTGTCATGAAACGAGAGATGTTTTTTATGTTGTAACTCAACCGAGGTGAGAGATATATAACACGACGGAGGTGGGAAATATACACCACTCAGCGGAGGTGGGAGATATACACCAATCGGCGGAGGTGGGGATACACACAACTCGACGGTGGTGGGAGATATACACCACTGGGCTGAGGTGGGAGATATACACCACTCGGCGTATGTGGGGGATATACACCACTCAGCGGAGGTGGCAGATATAAACCACTCGGCGTATGTGGGGGATATACACCACTCGGCAGAGGTGGGAGATGAACACCACTCGGCGGAGGTGGGGATATACACCACTCGGCGGAGGTGGGGGATAAACACCACTCGACGGAGGTGGGAGATATACACCACTCGACGGAGTTGGGATATACACACCACTCGACGGAGGTGGGAAATATACACGTCTCGACGGAGGTGGGATATACACACCACTCGACGGAGATGGGAGATATACACCACTCGACGGAGGTGGGAGATATACACCACTTGATGGAAGTGGGAAACATATACCACTCGGCGGAGGTGGGAGATATATACCACTCGACGGAGTTGGGATATACACACCACTCGACGGAGATGGGAGATATACACCACTCGACGGAGTTGGGATATACACACCACTCGACGGAGATGGGAGATATACACCACTCGACGGAGGTGGGATATACACACCACTCGACGGAGGTGGGAGATATACACGTATCGACGGAGATGGGAGATACATACCACTCGACGGTCGTGGGATATATATACCACTCGACGGAGGTGGGGGACGGAGGTGGGAAACATATACCACTCGGCGGAGGTGGAAGATATATACCACTTTATTTCCATCTGTCTTTGCTACAGTGATTTAACGAAGAAGTATATAAATAAGAAAAAAATTTAAACGACCGACCGCGGCGGCTGATTGCATATTTTGTATATTCATTTTTATTAAGAGGACATAACATCTTTGCAATGGTATATGTTTATTATCAAATGTTTAAAAGACTGTGAACATATGTTAAGGATATACATTTTAAAAAAAAATGTATCTTTGTTGAATAGATTTATAAATCTAACAAGCTTGTGGAATTGCTTAAATTAAATAGCAAAATCATTTAAGACGGGTTTGCTCAGTATAGTAACACGTTCTCTACAATTACAAGACAACATTTAAAATGATTATATGAAATTTAAATATTTTGAATAGATTTTATCTATTTTCGGAAACAATCTCAGATAAAATTGGCAATGAAAGAAAAAATTCATCTTAAACTATTTAATAAAGTTTGCACTCGCTCGTTCTTGATGATTAATAGTAAGACACGAAACGAAGCAAATCCACTGTAGCCATAAAATAATTAGTGTTCGGGATATCGAACCTGACAATTTACATTTTGATACCTCGAACCTGACGATTCGCATTCTGATACATTGAGCCTAATAATTCACTTTTCGATAACCCGAACCTGACAATTCACTTTTTGATACCCCGAACCTGACAATTCACTTTTCGATACCCCGAACCTGACAATTCACTTTTCGATACCCTAAACCTGACAATTCACTTTTCGATACCCCGAACCTAACAGTTTACTTTTCAATACCCCGAACCTAACAATTCACTTTTCGATACCCCATACCTGACAGTTTACTTTTCGATACCCTAAACCTGACAGTTCACTTTTCGATACCCCGAACCTGACAGTTCATTTTACGATACCCTAAACCTGACAGTTCACTTTTCGATACCCCAAACCTGACAGTTCACTTTTCGATACCCCGAACCTGACAGTTCACTTTCGATACCCCTAACCTGACAGTTTACTTTTCGATACCCCGGACCTGACAGTTCACTTTTCGATACCCTAAACCTGACAGTTCACTTTTCGATACCCCGAACCTGACAGTTCACTTTTCGATACCCCGAACCTGACAGTTCACTTTTCGATACCCCGAACATGACAGTTCACTTTTCGATACCCTAAACCTGACAATTCACTTTTTGATACCCCGAACCTAACAGTTTACTTTTCGATACCCCGAACCTAACAATTCACTTTTCGATACCCCGAACCTGACAGTTCACTTTTCGATACCCTAAACCTGACAGTTTACTTTTCGATACCCCGGACCTCACAGTTCACTTTTCGATACCCTAAACCTGACAGTTCACTTTTCGATACCCCGAACCTGAAAGTTCAGTTTTCGATACCCCGAACCTGACAGTTCACTTTTCGATACCCCGAACCTGACAATTCACTTTTCGATACCCCGAACCTAACAGTTTACTTTTCGATACCCCGAACCTGACAATTCACTTTTCGATACCCCTAACCTGACAGTTCACTTTTCGATACCCTAAACCTGACAGTTCACTTTTCGATACCCCGAACCTGACAGTTCACTTTTCGATATCCCGAACCTGACAGTTCACTTTTCGATACCCCGAACCTGACAGTTCAGTTTTCGAAACCCCGAACCTGACAGTTCACTTTTCGATACCCCGAACCTGACAATTCACTTTTCGTTACCCTAAACCTGACAATTCAGTTTTCGAAACCCCGAACCTGACAGTTCACTTTTCGATACCCCGAACCTGACAATTCATTTTTCGATACCCTAAACCTGACAGTTCACTTTTCGATACCCTAAACCTGACAGTTCACTTTTCGATACCCCGAACCAGACAGTTCACTTTTCGATACCCCGAACCTGACAGTTTACTTTTCGATACCCCGAACCTGACAGTTCACTTTTCGATACCCCTAACCTGACAGTTCACTTTTCGATACCCCGAACCTGACAATTCACTTTTCGATACCCCAAACCTGACAATTCACTTTTCGATACCCCGAACCTAACAGTTTACTTTTCGATACCCCGAACCTAACAATTCGCTTTTCGATACCCCGAACCTGACAGTTCACTTTTCGATACCCTAAACCTGACAGTTCACTTTTCGATACCCCGAACCTGACAGTTCACTTTTCGATACCCTAAACCTGACAGTTCACTTTTCGATACCCCGAACCGGACAGTTCACTTTTCGATACCCCGAACCTGACAGTTCACTTTTCGATACCCCGAACCTGACAATTCACTTTTCGATACCCCTAACCTGACAGTTCACTTTTCGATACCCTAAACCTGACAGTTCACTTTTCGATACCCCGAACCTGACAGTTCACTTTTCGATACCCCGAACCTGACAGTTCACTTTTCGATACCCCAAACCTGACTATTCACTTTTCGATACCCTAAACCTGACAATTCACTCTTTGATACCCTAAACCTGACAGTTCACTTTTCGATACCCCTAACCTGACAGTTCACTTTTCGATACCCTAAACCTGACAGTTCACTTTTCGATACCCCGAACCTCACAGTTTACTTTTCGATACCCCGAACCTCACAGTTCACTTTATGTTGCCCCGAACCTCACAGTTCACTTTATGTTGCAAAACTGATAGTTTACTTTTCGATACCCTGAACCTGACAATTCACTTTTCGATACCCCGAACCTGACAGTTCACTTTTCGATACCCCGAACCTGACAATTCACTTTTCGATACCCCTAACCTGACAGTTTACTTTTCGATACCCCGAACCTGACTATTCACTTTTCGATACCCTAAACTTGACAATTCACTCTTCGATATCCTAAACCTGACAGTTCAGTTTTCGATACCCCGAACCTGACAGTTCACTTTTCGATACCCCGAACATGACAGTTTACTTTTCGATACCCCGAACCTGACAGTTCAATTTTCGATACCCCAAACCTGACTATTCGCTTCTCGATATCCCGAACCTGACAGTTTACTTTTCGATACCCCGAACCTGACAGTTCACTTTTCGATACCCCGAACCTGACAGTTCACTTTTCGATACCCCGAACCTGACTATTCACTTTTCGATACCCCGAACCTGACAGTTTACTTTTCGATACCATAAACCTGACAATTCACTTTTCGATACCCCGAACCTGACAATTCACTTTTCGATACCCTAAATCTGACAATTCACTTTTCGATATCCCGAACCTGACAATTCTCTTTTCGATACTCCGAACCTGACAATTCACTTTTCGATACCCTAAATCTGACAATTAACTTTTCGATATCCCGAACCTGACAATTCACTTTTCGATACCCCGAACCTGACAATTCACTTTTGAATGTTGCTACAGGTTTGAGAGAGTAGTGTTGCGGGCCATTTTTGTTTACACTGTTTCAATATTTGATGTGACAATGGGCTAAGAGCGAGGTTAGGTAGCACCTGTTAACCAGGTTTGAGTTGTCCAGTAGCGGTTTTGCTACTGGTCGTTCCAAGGCGGTGACTCGTTATCCTTTTTGTACGTGTATGGGTGCGTGCGTATGTTATACGTATTACTTTATTACTTTATATAATTTATAATTATGTTGATGCTGTTTTCATTGATTGCTGCGTTTCCTGTCTAACCAAATGTAGATGTCATGAATATCGCGCTTAACAAAATGTGGATGAAAATACATTTGTTGTGAATACCAATCGCTTTCATTGGTAGCAAGGCAAGAAATATAACTAATATCTGAACAATATAATGTACAAAACTAAGATTCTATAACTTAATATTCATTTTATAAACACACTTTTATTGCTTTAAAACGGAAGGCATTTGAGAAGAAAAAAACTACGTTAACGTATTCGGTTTATTCATGGTATACCCTGTATGTAACCAATACGCAAGAAAGGGTTTATTAAAAATTAACTCAAGAATTTGTATGCAATGATAAAATGATAAGGTTAATCCCATTGGAACTATTGCAAAAGAGAAACGAAACTTGTATTTTATATTATCCTGCAGGCCTTGTGAAAGCCAAGAAGTACAACTGGAAGGACAGCAACATGGCGCTGTTCGGAAGCGATCTGGAACGATCTGTCAAAAGTAAGCAGAAAAAAAACACATCACATATACTACGCTGCTCATAAATATTAACTTTATAATGTCCAATACAAATAGTTACAAAGCTATCCTGAAGCTAACCGAATGCTTTCGTCCTTGTGCTGGGAACTTCATCTTCAGACTTTAATGTCCAGTTTAGCTATCAAATAATTTGAATTGGACATTAAAAAGTCTAAATTTCTAAGTAGATATAAACACTAACACACAGTTAAATTTTCACTGAACTCATTATTTTCTATTGGTTGTTTTTAATAACTGTGCTCTTAAATGTTTGAGATCTAACCTAAAGCTTTCGTTCTAGTACTGAGAACTTCATTAGCATAATTTAACACCCAGTTTAGTTTTCAAATCATTTGTATTGAATATTGAATAGTTTTACTTTATTAGTAGATATGGCAGTTAAATGTCTACTAAAGTCATATTTACTATCGGTTGTTTTTGTTAACTGTGCTCTTAAATATTTAAATGAAAGGAGACATATTCACAAAAGATTCACTAGTAATACTATAATATGTCTTATTTATTCCTGTACACTTTGTTAATCAAATATGTTTAAAATGATTGATTACTTTCTGTTTATCGCGTTCTTGATAAGATAAATCATGCGGAACCTTGAATGTTGTTTTGATGTACTAAATGACTGATTATTGATCTTTCCGCAGACGAAGTTATAAAGATAACTGAACGAAAATTACAGCGTGCAACACTTAATAGGACAATGCTGCTCCTACAAATGCGTATGCACCTGTTGTTAATTACAGCGCAATTATAAACAAATTATGCATCTTAACAAGACTTGCCATGCGCGTGTTTGTATTGGCTATCAAAACTACTAAAACTTATTTTGTTTACATCGACTGCGAAACAATTTCTTATAACTTATATACCTCACGCTCGAAGTCTTTCTAAATGGAATCATAACTACAATAGAGCCTCGATGGCTCGAACACGGCGGGACTGGACTAGTTTGAGTTAAGGATTGTTCGAACCAAATATTGTTCAACATCATACCATACATGTAAATGTATATACATGTACATCGAAATAGGAATTTGGCCGGGACCAGATAAGTGGTTGAGCCATATGTGGTGTTCCAGTCATCCGTGTTCGAGCCAACGAAGTTATACGTTAATGATAGGCAGATAAAATGTATTACTATTTAATTTTAAACAGTTACATGCATATATACGAAATTAACAATGATAATAAGGTTACCTAAGGTGTTCGGTTAATATGATAATTTGTACATCATCAGAGGCGTCCGCTATGGGTGAACCAGCTTGGCAGGGGGCGGGAACGGAACCAGGACTCAAGATCTGGAGAATTGTCGTATGTATCAACATTTTGCAGACTTAGGTGTTCATTTGGTCCTGTTCCACAAGACATCTCAACTTGCATGTGCACCCAAACTCAATGCACACTAACATAGTAATTGGCAATAATATTGAAACTGTTCAGAAACAATTATGTTAACTGACCTGACGTGAGCTGTCAATCAAACAAGTGGATACTCCAATCAGCGATCGATATCGGTTGCTAATCCGCCATTTTCCTTAGAAAAACTAACGGCCTCTATGTAAACACAGTGTTGTAAATTACATTGCATTTACTTGGACAAACACCACCATGTGGTCAGAAGGCCGAGCGATAGCCGCTCTCGCGTCAGGTCAATTGTTTTTTTTAATACTCTAAATACAAAGGTATCCATCCTTTTCCCGTTCATGTAATTCTAAAAGTTTATTTTGAGATGTTTTGCGAATATAGGATCAGGCTTTGTTGTTGTTGTTGAAGTGAGGAGGTTTTTATTTGCTAGTATGAAGTATGGACTACTTAGATTTGTTCAAGTGGTTAACATGATGAAAAGAAATACACAATTTAGTTAGGCAATTGTTAATAATTTGTTAATATATATATTTATCTTTCGTATTAATTTAAACCTTAGACAAACGTTATAGCAACGTAAATTTGAAAAAAGATAGCAAAAAAAAAGCAACAAAAACACATTATTTTATACTGATTTATTTTAGCTCTATTGTGGCGTAAACTCTGAGCTAGTACGACTTGCTTTTAGGTCCGCTACCTGGGTAGAACCAGAACTAAGTGTTATTTTGGAGAGGTCAAGGGTCAAGCTGAGGATCGAACCCGCAGCTTCTGGGGTGAACGACCAACACTTTACACACTGCACTGACTACCGCCCCGCTTTTAAAACAAATACATTGGAGATCGTGTTGTGTGGTTTGTATGAAAACATGTCTTTTTTCTAAAAAAATATGCCTACATGATTTTGGTATTATTTCAGAAATTTATTGTAACAGAATGGCCAAAGGAAGACTACGGCAAATTTTACAACGGAGATTCCTATATTATATTGAACGTAAGTTACTCACCTCACCGCACAGTTGTGTCCCCATTTTTGCCACGGTAACATGAATCGTGTGCTAGAAATTAGTCTTATCCATATACTGCAATAGGACACCACTGGTGTTAAAAATGACTTTTATAGGATTTTAACAGATTCATGTATTTATGAGCATTTAGGGACTTTTTAAAAACAATTTCAGGGTGACACTGCACCATCTTCAAAAAAACAAGCATGTCAACCTACCAGTTATCGTGCCTTCTTATGTGCGGATACATTCCTGTCATGAAAAAAAAATACTTTAAAAAAATTCTATATGAAATATTTTAACGTGGCAATCCTAGACCTTTTTTTTGTATAGAACAAAGGACAAAATTAAGTTGTGTAGTGAGACCTATATTGACGCTTTAAACCAATTACTTTATGAAATACTCAGCAGAGAACTTGGCTCAATATAAGTCCTTGGTGAAACAACTAAATATGACTTTGTATACGAGTGAATCGGCTTGCTGGTACAACTTTTTAATAAAGTTAATAAATATAATAAATAACGTGTTCTTTTTTCTTCATGCTTTGTGTCAGTTTTGTGTACTATTTACATAGTTTCTTGATTCATATTTGAAGATTATTTAGATGTAATAGAAATAATGTCATTAGAAAACGGTTAACGTGTCTCAGATTAAGCTCTCACGATTCAGAAATTGAATTTGGAAGATTTAATGATATAGATAGAAAAATTGTAAATTGTTTCCATGAATATCGTTGAATCTGAATATTATTTTAAATATGTTGCCCAAGATACCATAGCATTAGATTAGTATACTTACATTGTTCATCTTGGCCCACAATCCAGAAATGTTCAAATATTATTTCAAATAAAAGTAAGAAAATCATGTAGAAAAAAAGTGTATCTGACGCTTTTAAGATAAGAATACTAGCACCAGAACAAATCAGTACTATAATAAAACTGTTATAGTAACATGTCTTCACGTGCTGAGGAAATCCCTCTATAATGTAACTGTTTCTTATACTCAATATGTGCATAGCTTAGTACATAACTTGTATGTGTGTGATATTTATGATTTTGTTGTGACTTGGCCAAATTTATTTTAAAAAAAAACCATTGTAAATTGCCAAAGACAAATGTTTGCTGATATTGGCAACACAATTGATTATATTTGATTTGTTAACATGTGTTGTGTTTGTATATCAAACAGTCTTACCTGGAAGGGGGCTCGGCAGATCTTAAATATGACGTCCACTTTTGGATTGGCACCAACAGTTCTCAGGTATAGTATACGTATATATTGCAGATGTATAAAGGGAAGCGAGTAATTATAAAAATAGAATAGTCCAGGTGTTGAAAAGTGTAACTAATTATAAGTTTGCGTGTTAATCTTGAATGGTACACTTCGGGTACACTTCGGCGATTTGCTGTATCTGTGCGAAATGCATGCTGTTACAACATCAGCCCTACCCGTAGTATTATCTGATGCGTTTACATAAATGGAACGTGTACCAGTTGTTATTCGGCTAGTAAAGCAACGCTGTCAGCATACGTGTGCACAATTTGTAATAAGGCTGGTAATGTTTGGCTGTTACCAATCGGTTCGTGCGTCGCTAGTTAAATACTTGATATAGGAGATTTGATATAAGCGCACTTACAGTGGAAGTGACAACAGGCGTCACTTTCTTTGAGGAACAGTCAGTAGCAACGTCATCACTCGAGAACTGCTTAAATCTTGTTTACAACAATGTCTGTCTGTCTGTCTGTCTGTCTGTCTGTCTGTCTGTCTGTCTGTCTGTCTGTCTGTCTGTCTGTCTGTCTGTCTGTCTGTCTGTCTCTATCTCTCTCCATATCTCTCTCACTCTCTCTCTGTTTCTCTCCCTACAATTTACATTTAATGTCAAGTGGTGCCTGGTATATTTTTATTTTCACCATTTGGACAGGTAACGCCATACTCTTTAATTACGTCTCAGACTAAATCACAATGTGTTACTTTAAACAGGACGAGTATGGTACTGCAGCATACAAAACCGTGGAGCTTGACACGTTTCTGGACGACAAGGCCGTCCAGCACAGGGAGGTCCAAGGGTTCGAGTCGGAACTCTTCAGGTCCTACTTCAAGAATCTCGTGTAAGTAAAATGCCATTACTTAAACATGTTATTTAAATATAGATCTTTATGTGAATATAATACATTATTTATTTATTTATTTTATATAGATTGTGAAACAAGTTTTTACAACTTAGAGAAATCATTCTCGAAAATTTCCTGGATAGAACCAGTACTATGCATATCCGGATAAGGTGTCTTGCTCAAGGACACTACTCATTGGCAGAGAATCGAACCCACGGTCCTCCGATCCTGGCCCCATTGCTTTACCACTGCACCACTTGCTCCACACTTCTTATTGACATTATAACATTGCATTTTATATTACTTTATTACTGGTAACCCAATGCGTATATGGTTACAGCCTGAACTTAAAGGAGAGGACTTATTTTAGTCGTTTTATTTTATCGTTCCGATCCTTTGCCTATTGTATGTATGTTTGTTAGTAGTTTGCAACGATACAAATTATATAAAATACATACGTTTAAAACTAACCTAGACAACGTTGATTACTAGATACCATGAGTAAAAGTTCAAATTTGAATTATTTTATTTGAAATCTTTGCATGCTTATTATTCATTAATGAAGAAAAACATGATTGAATCGTATTCATGTTATAATTATCGAATTCTTGAATGTTTCATTTAATTCGTCATGTTGATTTCAGAACAATGGAAGGTGGTGCTGATACTGGTTTCCGTCACGTGGAACCAACTCAGTACAAGACAAGATTGCTTCAAGTGTTTGGAAAGGGAGCCAATCTCCAAATCAGACAAGTTAGTTCAAATCTTATTTTTACCGAATGAGATCACAGTTATGATATTTCGAAAATGCTCTGTTTTATGGAAAAACGCTCGTTGTTTGTTTTATACTATTGAAGTCAGCATCGTTTTGATTACGACTGAACAATTTGCAACAATGGAGTACAAATGCTGGCATTTAAACATATTTCGGCTGATATCATTTGACAGGTTTGGTCCATTGACTGGCTTGATACTATTTTAACTGGTTTTATGTCACTTGACTGGTTTGATACCATTTGACTGGTTTGGTATCATTTGATTGTTTATCGTACATGCCAACAGACATATGGATACACAGTTAAAAAATGTATTAAAAAGACAAGAAAACCAATTAATAAATATTTAAGAAAGGTGGTTTTATTTTTGTTATAAAACAAATAATTACCCGACTTTTCCCATCATTGTTCGCCAAAATGACAAGTTCAGAGTGCGCGCGAGGGTAAACAAAAACTTAAACACACATGCATTCCCATCATTTTAGACAACAAGTTCAATTACAGTCTAATGGTTTGGTTCCTATTTTGACATTTCCTCATATGTGTATCAAAACACGTATTAAATGAGACAAAACTCACATATAACACATAATTAACTCACTGTATAGCTAGCTATCTGTGTTAAAACCAAATGATTTTATATGTGCATTTGACATGAAAAACTGTATACGAGCACTATTAAGTATGCTCTTTCGTTGTAAAAGGTGCCGTTGTCAAAGAAGAGTCTCAACTCAGAAGATGTGTTCATTCTGGATGCAGGTACCACTGTCTGGCAATTCAACGGTAACACAGCAAGTCCGTTTGAAAAGGCCAGGGTACGTTATTTTACTCTTATACAGCCAAACCTGTCTTTAGCAGCCACTCAAGGAAAATAGTAAAAATGACCACTTAAGACAGGTGGCTGATTAATACAGGTGGATTAAAACTAAAATTGTATAAACGGTTAATATTAAATGTGGCTATTTAAGACAAGTGGTTGCTTAATAGAGATGACCACAAACACAGGTTTGACTGTGTAATGAAGATATCATTTCCTGCAAAATAAATATTTATTTTAGGATTTAAACTCTCAAACAATCCATATCTTCAAACTACATATAATTATTTTGATTATTGCCAGTAGCATACAGAAGCCCTCCTTATTCTTTGAATGGTCAACATAAGACACACAAACTGTTGAAACCCTTTAAATATGTGTTTAACCAACATGGCCCCGGGATTATAAAACTATGTCCATGCTCAACATAATTTCCAGGATTCGGCCTCAAATTTGTAAGTATTAATGCTGATATGATTTAGAAAGATACGTATATTTATATTTACATTCCGTTATAATGAGTCAACTCAAGCGAGCGGAATAGTGATCCAGTGGTTAACGCCTTGGATTGCGAACCCAAGAGTCGCATGTTCGATCCCCCGCTCGTTCAACTAAAAAAACTTATCAGTCTTTCGGATGAGACTTTGACAAAAATCGAGGTACCGTGTATTTGGTGCTTAACACCGGGCATGTAAAAAAACGCTTCAAAAGGGTCTTCGGTATATCTGCACTATCCTTCAAAAATCTAAAATTACTTATACTCTTCTGGAGGCGTCGCCCATGTGGGAAAACCGGTGCAAACGATAAATAAAACTATCATCATCATCAATTCATTTTTTTAGTTGAGCATGAACTCCTCAGTGAATTGAGCATGGACACGTTTTATAATATTGGACCCTGGTGACGGCAACTATTAAAAATGGCACCTTCTGTTACTCTGTCCCATTTAAGTACAACGTCTCATGTTGGAATTATACATCTTATTTTAGAATGTTACGAATCTGAAATTATTAAAGAGAATATCTGGAAATCAATTTATACGATAATCGGTCCTGTGCCATTCAACGCATTTGTAGCTCTTAATTCTAAGATACAAATAATTGCACTGATTAATGGCTTCAGGCCTATTGTCACCATTGATACCAAAAATCATAATTGTATTGTTAAGGTTGTTCATGCACTGGACCTACTTTGATCTTAAACAGATTAAATGTGAAGTGCAGTGTAGCTAAGTATACTTTATCAATTGTTACAATAAAGTTATATGACTTTTACAATGTAACACTATAGTTATATGATGATCTTCTTATTTATTGTAAAGTTCTTTACTGACTGTGAAGCAACCCAAAACATCGATATAATAACGCCATATATTCAACTTAATGACGGATACATAATTTGTTACTTTCATGCGATTGAACACAGACTTGTAACATAGGCGAATAGCGTTGGTGTATTTTCAAGCTATACACGAGATGTATTATGCGGAGGATACGGAAATACCCGATGTTTCACGATTGTAAAATCAGTAGTACATATCATATGCGATGCTTGCTTTTCTAAAAGACAAACGTCTTGATAAGTTGAAATGAAGAAACGTTTGGATCTGGAAGAAAGCTCTGATTGGCTGAAACAAACACACCTCTGCAATGGTTATGTTATAATAAAATTTAAAAATATTTATTCGAACGGAAGTCATGGCAGTTATCTTGTACAAGATCTTTGTCATAAGAAATATCTAATAATATATAGAAATGAACATAGAAATAAATATCCAGACGATTCCCTTTTGAAATACTATGGAAATCTCTGAGGTAGTACGATTGTTTGAATCAGCCAATCAAATACGTTATTCGATTTTCGTTAAATAAAAATGATTTTTATTCTCGGCCGAACTTGTCAAGACCATCAAATTACTCTTAGAAAAGCAAGCGTCACATATGATCAAGACTATAAAATCAGGACTGCGTTCAGTTCGGTTAAACGTTTGATAACGTTAGCTAACATATTTTCCTTGTCACTGGCTCAACCTTGATTTTAGGGAACCAGGCATTTAACATGTTTGCTGTTTAACGGTACTGAACGCTGCCCAGATCTTTTTTAGTCTTTATCACATGCGACGCTTGCTTTTTAAGAAAAGCAAGCGTCGCATATGACCAAGACTAGATCATTTCTACACGCAGTCATATTGTTTCCGTCGTAACAATAATAATCGCGTGATCATCGGGATCCCATCTAAATATAGATTTTTGTTCGGTTAAAATAGACTTCTATTTTCGCTTTCAAAACATTGAAAAACAATGCTCTGATTGGCTGGCAGAACGGTAATTCTGAGGTGACGTTCTATGCGACGCCATCAGATCTACTTTAATATGAATATGTGGAGTATACAATATGAATACGGTCCAGTTTTGTATTGTCTCAGATTATGTCATGTTTCCTACGAGTACTTTATTTACAGGCTATGGAGTTCCTCCAGAACATTGAAGGTGAAAGAGCAGGTCATGCCAAGGGAGAGGTTGTTGACGAACACAGCATTTCAGAAGGAGTAAGACAATCCTTTAATTTAGTGTCTATTCCAATAATTCTTTTATTTTGTTTAACTTTCTTTCTTTATGATTTTATTTGTTTTCGTGAAAATCCGGCTTGTCTACAGGTATCATGTAACGACCAAAGATAATAATAGTGGTCCATAAAATAAAGATTGTGAAAATAGAAAAAAATAGAAAAGAAATTTTTAAATTCAGGAAAATCTAAAGAAATAACTAGATATTAGGATTTTTTTAGAATAGAAACGTTTTATTTAAGTCAAACATGGTCCATGAACACGTTTTAATAGAAAAAAATATAATTTAATTATATATATATATATTGCATGGTACTCTGGCAAGCATATTAGATTGAGTAAATATGGAGTGCTTTCTTCAAAGGGGAAAACGCTATTGTTTGAAACAAAAACAATGATAACAGTCAGGGAAAATCATTTGAAATTAAATTATCATTATAAGATAGGATTCATATACGGAAACATTATTTAAAATTATATTAAGGAGGAATAAACATTTTAAATTATTTTCGAAATCAGTTGTATAAATAGTAATTTGTGAAACTAAAAGTAATTTCAAATGTGAATATAAATCAATTTCAGCGTAAATATAAAATATATTTGTTAATTGCACTCTCCAGAAGCATCGTTTGAAAAGTTCAGTTATCTTTCATTTCAACGTGATTAAAACGTAAAGAGGTATTAAATCGTCCGCTGACTAGGGAGCGTATGTTAACTGATATATAATGACATATCATTACAGCATCAATTCTATTCCCTCCTACAAGCGGATGAGGCAGAAGAAGACGAAAGTGATGTCGAAGTGCCAACCGAGAAGCAACTCTTCTGGTATGATTATGTAAATAATGTGATTTTTATGACCATTACTAGTCTATCCCAGAACCTAATATCTCGCCAAATAAGGTATATTAACCACCAATGTAAAAAGCAGGTAATTCTATGCCTGTCCCACAATTCATAGCAATTGAATGCTTATTAAACTGTGACGTCATTCGAATGTTCCCTGAAGCAACTGACCAATCAGCGTGTTCGTAACAATTGCTAGTAAACGGACCCAAGCGGGAGAGCTATGAACATTATGAATTAGAGAAATCATCAAGTGAGTTTTTTCGTGAATTCATGGCTAAAGTGCATACATCTTTTGTTTTAGTTTAAAACTCCAGAATCAAAGTTAATATTGAAATATGTAATGTCGCTTACTGTTTTTTTTTATTAAAATATAATATATATATATATATATATATATATATTAGATTACACCCTGGATTTATTCGTTCCTCTTGATTGTATTTCTTGCAATTTTCGAGCTTGGTTTCAATAAGATTAAAAATTTTAACACCAAGTTCGATCGTTAGACTTAGACTTTCATGGCTTTAGGCCAAGGTCCGTGTCCAGAAAGAACCTTAAGTCTAAATCGGCATAATTCAGGATTTTAGATTTTTATTTTATTTCCTAAATTATCTTATTTTAAATACTGTTATGGTCTTCTGTAAGATAATATTTTCGTTCAATAGTAAGATGTGATCTAAATACATGCAGTTATAGATGAACTTGTTCAAGTTTTAAAAGAAAATATAATAGAATAAATAGAATAAATTTATGTCTACAAATAAGTTTTGACTTAAGAGTCATTATGAATATGGGCCCTGTGCCACGTTTGATTCAGGAAAATCACATATTGCAAAAAAATACACTTGAAGCTAAATAAAAACTGTATTGAACTAAAGTAAACATGCATATAAATTCAAACACATCTGGCGATTCCTATTTATTGTTATGGTGAGTTTTATAATTTTGATTACTTTTTAAATATATAACATAAAGTTCTTAAAGGCACATGAGGACACAAGCAGAAATATACATTATACGACGACGATACAATGTTCAAATCTAAAAAATGCGGGTATCATATCATCTATTTTCTGGTTGTAGATATTTATCCCAAATGTTATGGGGTTATCTAACATTTAGATTGGTTAAGATCAATCTACATTGTGAGGTGGTTCGCCATCTTGAATACAATTTTGTCTTCCAAACATCTTACTTAGCATGTTCAAAAGAAGGAAACGTGCTACATAGATTCAGTATATTTTAATCATCAACAGTATTTGTAAAGTGAGCATTATCAATATTGTATTATTATTTTTAAGGTATTTTATTCTTAATGTAACAATATATATACTATATTATTGAAAATTATAGAAAAAACCCATAGTGCAGCCAGTGTTAATCAGTTCATTATGAATCTGATTCGTGTGATACTCGATATTTTAAGACATTATTTATCAACGCCCTATTGCAATGTACATACATATTATCAGAGAAGTAATGATAAATATCTTAATGAGATTTTATGATTAAAGTTGCATTGCTATTTTTTTTTAATGACAATGCAACGTTTATTGCGATTAACATTGGCTGAGCTAATTTTAATTCTTGTTTCTAATTTATATAGCTAATGTTTGATTGAAATTAATTTTTTCTGTGATATTCTTATATTTTAGTTGTTGAATGTATATATGACATAGTGATAATAGTATAATAATATATTGTGTATGTTGAGTTTTTTATAATAACATGAAGTGATAATAATGTTTTAGTGTCTCGTAGGTCGAAATAAACTGCCGGATATAGAAGTTTTAATGTACATATACTTGAACTTACTTTGATGTAACTTTTATATGTGACACTCTAATAAACTATTAAAGTCTAAAGTCTAAGACTTTAAGATGCGTTCCACGTTTTAAATTGATGTTTGACAAAATACAAGTTAACGTTACATCATGTACTTATCAAATGGATACATCTTTAAACTGCAATAAAATGTGTGTTTGTACTTTTGTTTTGAAGATATTAACTTCATGAATAAATGAATAACGATTTCTGTTTCAGCGTATCGTAAGTACCAGGCTGTTATATGCGCTATTTTTATCATATATACGGTATACATGTATGTTTTGCACAATTGTCTGGTTCGGTTTTTATGTAACATGCATTTATATAAATTTTCTGTATCTCATTCTAAAAATAATTCAGAATTAACACATAATTGTCTATTTTTATTTTGCGATTTCGTTTTGACATTCTTTCAATGTTTGCATTTTTCTCATATTTATACTAGTGAGATAAACGTAACATTGGAACAAGACAAATAAAATGTTCATGGTTGTTTCGTGGTAGCCATCAAAGATATACAAAGTAAAACATTGCAAACTGATAAATGGATGCACGTAAAAGCCGAACTAGCTCTGCTGACGTTGATTACATCTATTTATTTATGTTCAACTCTTTCTCTCATGTTGTAACAAAGGGACCGGGGCTGTTTCAGATAATGCGTTTATTTGATATGGTTTGCTTTGGCAATGTAGAAGAATGTATTGTAGTTGATTTTACAAGAAACCTATTTCAAAATTACACCTTTTGTATTAACATCTTATATAATAATGCAAAGGTTCTTCTCAACACATTCTCCTCGTCACAATTTTAATCACATTATGCGCTGAATGTTTATCTTATCAATGTTAACATGTTACAAATATATAAGTATTGTCATAAAAACAACGTTTAATTGTTAATAAAGGCGTTGGCATGGGCAACCATAAATAAAAGTTCTAGTATTAGTTATTTTAAAGGCGCTTTATTTGGTTATGACAATCTGAATGTGTTAATTATTTTGTATTTAGTTGCACAAAATATGCTGAAATTGAAAGAAAATTTTATTGAAATATATACATGCATTATGGAAGATAGTAAAATCAGTTGTAATATCTCCAATTTTGTTTATAAGCATTTTAAATAAATTGTTATGAGAATCTGGATTTTTCTCAACATTAATGGAAGTAATTACATTTTTTACAACACATTTTTATTCATTACAAGGAAGGTTAACAAATGTTTTCAGGCTGGACAACATAGTGACATGAGTCACTAAAATCCCAGTTGTGAATCGGTTTCGATATGCACCCTTAAAATTATGGATTTATACGAGTTTCTTATCAAAACATAACACGAAACTGTAACTAAGTGACGGAGTGGCGACGTCTGAATATGTTTCTCTGTTTAATGATCAACAGTTAAGACGATAGTTAATCAATATAATAAATGTATACAGTAAAAGAGATAAAATATGTACATTAAAACGATTCTGTTTACAGCTTAATTATGTAATGCTTTCTATGTTGTTAAAAATATCACTATAAAGTGATCCCCTGTACATATACAAAAACCTTATATACCTTAGGCTTGCAGTCAATGAACTAAGCTTGATCTTATCGCATATCGGTTTGTTTCATGCTATGTTCTTATCATACGCGGTGTCTTTTAAGTTTATTTGCATGTTCTTTTATAATACATTCTTATAAATATGTACTACTTAATCAATGTATATAGATTAGCAACAGTAGTTGTCACAGCGCAATATCTGAGTTAATGAGTTTGTGTGTTATCAAGTTTGCACAATTAAATCTATCAGAGGATATGTGATTTTAAATGTTTTGAGTTTCAAGTTTTAATGTTTAATTGAAGCAACACTGAAAAAGATTGGTCACTTGCTATAACAATCAACCGGTCCCACTGTAGGTTTGTCGAAAACATATGTGTTCCGAATAAATAGAGGATATTAGTTTGTTTTGGTGTAAGATCGAATCGAATTATATTTCATCAAGTGATCACCAAGTACTTTTTTTACTTTTTTTTAAATATTTTTTTTATTAATTTGCAAGGACAAAAACAATCTTTTCATAATTTCACTGTTTGAAACAGTGGATTACCATAAATAATCCACTGATAAATATATATAATTCACCGAAAATATTTATATATATATATATAAAATAGAGGAACTTACTAAAGTGGAAAAAGTAGACTTTATTCACGAGTTACAGACCGAATGTCGTTCAGGTCAACAGAATTGACATATACTCTTTTGCACATTTGTGTTAAAGACATACAAAATGATATGCATTGATTATAGTGTAAGGCACATATTATAGTATGAGGCACATATTGTAGTATGAGGCACAGAGGCACATATTATAAATCACACACATAATATACCGGTAGTATGAGGCAGATATTATAATATTAGGCAGATATTATAGTATAATGCACATATTATAGTATGAGGCACACCTTATTATATGAGACGCATATTATACTATGAGGCACATACTATAGTATGAGGTACACCTTATAGTATGAGGCACATATTGTAGTATAATGCACATATTATACTATAAGGCACATATTATAGTATGAGGCACACCTTATAGTATGATGCACATATTATACTATGATGTACATAGTATACTATAATGCACATATTATACTATGAGGCACTGGTTATAGTATGAGCCGTAATCGACATGTTGTTTTGTTCATTATTTAAATTGAAACAACTGTCTCTTTTCAGTGTATCGGACGCTTCCGGTAAGGTACAATTCACTGAGGTTAAAAAAGGAGCCATCAGCAAGGATGACTTTGGAAGCAATGTAAGTGTTGTTGATTAACAGAAACTTGAATACGTATTTTTTTTTGTTTTCTCGTTAGAAAACTAATCAGAAATATACTAAAATTATTCTCCCGCACGTGAGACTACTAGTACACCGTTTTATGTTCCCTGTACATGCTCGCTGAACAACACATTAACAGCAGGTATCCAAATGGAAATTTGACATATTATACGCCATGTGCTTAAATATAATTTACCTTTACATTTTAAGACATTTACGACAATAAGACATGTTAAAATACATTTCGGTATTAAAAAATCGGAATTCCCAAATGATTAATTATAAATGACAAATTCGTACTTGACATATGTTTTCTCTTATGGATACTTTTTCATGTTCAGTTAAGTTTAAACTAATTTATTTTACTTCGATTGCCATGTTCTTACAACTTAGACATATCACACTCGACGTGTTCCTGGATAGAACCAGCACTAAGCCTCGGGAAAAAGTGTCTTGCTCAAGGACACCGCCGTGTGTGTGTGTGTGTGTGTGTGTGTGTGTGTGTGTGTGTGTGTGTGAGGGGGGGGGGGGGTCGAAACCACGACCTTCCTATTATCGGTTTGATGCTCTACAAGAGGACGACGCATTCCACTGTTTCATGTGCAAATGTGTGACGCAGTTAGATTTAACCAACATAAAATTTATTCACAATGATTATTGTTGTCAGTAGTTGTAAATGCATACCCGTGTAAAGCCATTCATATACGACAGCATGGTATCTTCAAATCTACAAATACATAGTTTTAACTTAGTAATCGCAAAGTGCATGACAGTTTATGTTTTTAAAATGTTAATTAACATTCACAGGATGTGTTCCTGTTTGACTCCTGTGAGCAGATCTTCGTATGGATTGGCCAGAACGCTTCTCCAGCAGAGAAGAGGAACGGCATGACTTACGCCCATGTGAGTGTTTTGTTATATCGTATTGTACAAATATCTGAACGGAAATTAATAAACAAATTAACCAGTCCAAAAGATTCCATTACTCAGAAACTACAGCATATATGTAACAGTGAGTAGAATATAATTATTATGTTTCTCAAAGCATTTCCAAAAAGCAACACAATCTTCCTGACAAATAGTTTGAAGAGTCAAGTTGAACATGGTATGTAGAAGGCTTCTATATACGTTTACAGTTACTATTTCACGTAACAACACGTAGATATATCTTAAAGGGAGTATATAACGATTTTTCAAAATAAATAAATTGGCTAAAACATTTTTCCCAATATATCATGCCTATATATACTCACTGATACCATATTGTCAAAAGAATATCTGTTTACACATGCCATAATAATAAATTGAAAAGGGATTTCGAAACTTGGTCTACGCGCCTAGGTGAAACTAAAATGAATTTCCGCTTACATATTTTTGCAACATATTTTGTGATGTATTAAATTAGTGTCGTGATCCGTTATGCAGTTTTACACGTTGTATTTTTTTCCATCGTAGTAAGAGTCCGAATGACGATGTGAAGGTCGGCAAACAGTATTTAAGTGTTGTCTTTTTTAGAATGGAGATTTCTTTTCAAGTTAACCATTCCGACTGAAATTTTAATTCGTCACGTTTTGATGGATTTGATATACCAAACCATTCGGATTGTATTTATTTATGATAAGATGATTTTATAAATTTTATAAATAATGTTGTGTTTAAAGACATTTAAAGCGTATTTTCCCTGATATACTTCCTTTAATGTATTATTTCAGTCCAGTTTTATAGTCATCTTAGAATTTGGATTTGTTTAAATTGCCATATCTTTATTTTTTTGTCATAGAAAAGGATCAAACGTGTATGTATATTGATGCAGTTCAAGTGTAGAAGAAATTACAAGTCTGCATATTTAGTAAAATGTGTGATTTGAACGACATAAAAACACAAACTATAACAAAACGACAAAGATATGGCAATTTTAAGAAATATGATTTATTTCTAAGATGGCTGTGGCATTACATTCGTCTAACGCCACGTTAAGAATGTTCGAATCTTTGTATTTTGAGGTTAAATACAATTCACTGTAAATCGTAACATAAGACCATTCTATTTCTATATCCAATGGTAGTTAATATGAAAACTGTGAATCTAAGGAGCATTAAAGCGACAGAGCTTTGACCAATTTAGCCCAGTCATCACTTTTTTTGTCTTTGCTGACATTTATTGACTTTATTAAAATGTGCAGTTTCATAAAACAAGAACAGTGAGCAACATTTAAGAATAATCATTTTAGGTAATAATAAAATAACTGCTAATGTCTTCTTTTAGAACCACTGCATGAAGACGGACCGCCCCTTCCTGCCCATCCACGTGGTGAAGGAGGGACGTAACTACGCCAGTCTCGACATAGCTCTTTCAGCTTAAGTGAAGCAGCGTTCCTCAATGACGTGTCTAAACGTGTTGTTATGATAACATGTGTTGGGAAAACGCGTGTTGATGTCAGCACTGTCAACATTGATGTTGTCACAAGACTATCATTCTTAAAGATGTTGTGCCATAAAATATACATGAATACTCTGTGTCGTAAACACATGTCTATATTATTTATTGAGTTGTTAAACTGACAAATTTTATAATATATTTAATCTAAAAATAAGGCCGACTCATGCACTCCAGCAATACGCGAATTAAAATTAGTCCAATTAAATTATCGACTTGTTTTAGTAGTTTTGCTAAACAAAGTTTCATTTTTATAAAAAGATTATTCTGATGTTCTGTTTCCCAAAAAAAGAAGAAGTTTATTTCCCTTTAATTTGACGTGTTACTTATGTCTTTCTTATACAGAAATTCCAAATGTTTTAGATTTATTTGTTGCTCTCCAACACAAACCTTGCAGGCCTAATGCTGATAACCAAGTCTATTTTATTCTGCAATCGGTATTTTAATACACTTGTTGACTCGTTTATTTGAAGCGTCCATATTTACAATTTGTGCTTTATTTATTATACATTGCTTTTCTTCTCTTTTTTTATCTTTCGTCTATGGACCAATTGTAATCTTTACATTGTCTATCATTTATTCATTTTCTTTATAAATAAATAAAAATAAATACTTAATTAATGTCGTTTTCTAACTTGTGTGTTTGACGAGATATTACAACCAACGTAGTCTATCCGAGAACCTGATATTTCCCAAACCAGGTCAATTAATTAACCCCCAATAAAAAAGTGAATTCCATGCCTGTCCCACAACTCATAGCTATTTAACTAAACTGCAATCTGATCACCTCGGCCTTTATGCTTCGCTATAATACGGAGGATACGGAAATACCCGATGTTTCGCGATTGACTAAACTGTGGCGTGATTCAAACATTTCCGGAAGCAACTGACCAGTCAACGTGCTCAAACTCATTGTTATTAACGGACCCAATCGCGAGAGCAGGGTCCTTTCAACAGACTTCAGCCAACACTAAAATAACTTCTAAAATATAATCAATGCGTATACATAAAGGTGACAACCGGGTCACCACATTGAAGTGACCAATACTACATGGCCAATCGATCCATTGTATAAATAAAACAGCCAACTGCAACGTGCTGAATCGGTATTTTATTTTCGAGCTACACTGAATTTAGGTCTCACTACACAGTTGCCCTTAGTTGTTCTATATAAAATAAAGTTTAGGATTTAACCCTTTACTCCATAGATACGCGTTTTCCGCACCAATCACAGAAGGCCTTCGAAAACAGTGCACTATTTTCCACTCTGTCAATTAATATAAACATAATTCACCTAATAATTCAAAAGCCTTCTCTATTAGGTGTTCAAAGGTGTCTATATGAAGTAAAGGATTGAAACCATATTTTCCATAGCAGGAATGTATCCCCTCATACAAATGCACAATGACTGGTGGACTGACCTGTTATCTTTTCAAAGAAAGTGCAGAAACAGCTCTAAAACATACCCATCTGTTAGAATCATATAAAAGACACTTTTTTCAACACCAGCGATGTCTTTTTGGATTATGTGTGATACCAGCTTTACCTCTACTCATCCACAGCCTCTATGAACCATTTTTGAAAATAGTTCGAACCAAATAACATAGGACTATTTTAAGCGCAAGAATCGTGTAACCGTCACTAACAAAGGGGCGTAACTGTGTAGTGAGAATAATGTCCATGATTTCAAAGGACCAGAAATAATAGCAATAAAATCGTGCCTCGTTATAAAAGAATTACTGTCAATTTAAACTACCTTTTAAAGAGTTGTTCGACTCCAGATCAATAGTGTTTATATGATTATTTTCATATTATAGAAAATAATAATATCGTAATTTTCCATGTATATAGTTATTAGACCTTTGTGTTCATACAACAAACATTTAAACATAAACTATATGAACACAGTCAGTATCAGGTGCAAAAAAAACCCCACAGTTCCTTAACAAATCGGATCAACCATGCATCAAATAAGCTACACGTGTCCGATACATTATGTAGTTTATGGTGACATATAAAGTTACTTAAACATAAACTGTTCATTAGTGGTCGGAATTATATTTTGGCCAATAAAATTGCAGTATTTTCAAACTGTAACGGAAATTTATTTTGGAAATCAGTATTAACCTACCATTTATTATTAACCCGATAAATTGGTCGAATTGTAACTAGTTCTTTTGCGCATGCGTCACATGGAGCGTGTTCAGAGGTGTGGCTTGCGCACCGGTTAGTGTGCTGCTGCTGCTGCTGCTGCTGCTGCTGCTTGGTAATTGTCACTGATGGTTGAGTGTGGTTTCCTTGTCGACAGCGTTCACACCGCAGCTCGAATGGTCGGCTTCGATGATACCGAAAGTGTGGTTGACGGCAGAATTGATATTTGCAAAACATGAAATTGCATTAATTTTTTGTATACAGCGGTCCGCTTTGCAACAAATCTGGGGGACATGTTTGGTTCTATTTTTTATTGTTACAAATAGGTCAGATTTACACTGCAACTGTTAAACTACCGATAATTTTGCATTGCACATGTGCAAACTCTATGAAATGCAATATGAATTTGTAAATGACAAGTGAATCAAGTTTTACATCCCGTTTAATAACAAGGTCATAAAGAGGCGGGATCTTTGTTTAAACGTATCTAACAAATGACTGGAGCGGCGAAGGATCGAACTCACGACCCATATTACTTTACCACAGATCAAATGACAAAATCGAATTTTACTTATAAACCAGAAAACATCACCTACCGTGTTTTCGACTCGATGCCCGAGATACCAACTCCTGCGTGTTTATGTTCAAAATTTGAGTTGCTGTCACTTCGGGGGTCGAATATGTTGGCACATCATTTAGTATGCCAGTCCTCAACATGTCCAGTAACTCCGCATCTTCCACTGATCGAAGTCCCCGCCAAAATCTTTCTCGCACATTTTATCTTAATATAGCTAATAGCTACTAAACGCCAGCTCCACCACCAGCAAGTGGTGACAAGAAAATGAGCTATCGACACATCCGCGGTGGAGCATCTCAACGGGTATTTTTATTTGTACACACGTGAGTATGATTTTCTTTTTGTCTTATATTTTTATTAATAGATATCATTTCGAAAATCGGACAATGCAGTACCGTGTACAAATACTTTTGCTACTGGTTGGCCACGATTTAGTTTCAATATTTTGGTAAATTGTGTTGTCCAGAGCTTCTCTTCTGATTCGGACACTTGCATGTTTTTATACATGTCCGAATTTCAACTACAATTAGATGTTTAGGCACACTGTAAGAACATTCTCGCGGGTGCAAATAATTCACATATTATAATACTTACACAGGAACTCATCAGGATTAAAAAAAACTTTCTTAAAAGAGAAATATGCATATATTTATAAAAGTGGTGGAGCTATCACTGTAATGGCGGAGCTATCAAGTAGTGGTTGCGCTGTGTCTTATGGTTAGTAACTTGAATTAATCATTTGTATTCATGAGTAAAGTGAGCATCGAAGTTTAAGTCATGTACAAGGACGAATAGTTACAGTGCACGTCGTATTTAGAAGGCAGTGCCTAGGGTTACGGTTCTGTACCTCTAGCTGCGCGTTCTAGGGGTACGTGAATCACGTAACCGTAGATAATACTATATCGGTAGGCTAAATGTACGTGCAAATTTATATCAATATACCAAAGACCGTGTATAATCATATAATATAAACTTGTCAGTTGATATCGGTATTACAATGATTATTCTCGTTTTCTTTCATGTTAAAAAATGTATTCTAGCGATTTTTTAGTTGAGTATATTAACAAATATAAGTTACAGAATTAAAATGTATCATACTTCGCCCATTTAATATTTAATATTGTTATTGGTAATAATTGTGTTAATCATATTATTTTCAAGCACATACTATTGGAGATGTAATGATAATATTTTGTTCAACATTATTTTTAAAAATGGCCATGGTTTAATTTATGATTCCGACAGGATTTCTTTCCCATTGAAATGCTATGTTTTAATTCAAGATACGATATTCCGTAATTGACAATTGTTTTATACTTGACAAATTTGGCCGCTTTATTACATTGCTACGAAAGAAACTACTAGAGAATTATAATACCTTTATCTGGTTTGTATGTATGATATGCGATAACAATGGTCTTTGATATATTGATATCAAACTGACGTACCTGTAGCTTTCCAGTATACAGTATTATCTACGGGTACTGGACCCACATAGCCCTAGAACGCAAGGGTAGCGGTTAATACCCGTAACCCTAGACACTGCCTATTTAAAATTAAGAGTATCATGCATGTGAATAATGAAAGTGAGATAAAAAAAAATATACCCGTTGACTAAAACATTCTATATAGAAGTTTAAAATTTACTTCTAAAGTATCGATATCTGTAACAAGATCCGTATACACTGTTTATCAACTGCACATGGGGATTTTCAAAGGTGAAAGGAAGAGTGGCCTTTTCTTAGCAACTAGAAAAGGAAAAAATGCCTTGCAAAATCCCTTTCTACGATAGGTATCGTTTCAATAAATACCAGTACACCTTGGAAGGCAGGTTCTACAAAAAGAAAACGAACTCGTAGAAGAAAACCATCACCATTTAAAAGAGCTAAATTTTAACACCAGTCAGAAAGAGTATCATAAAACTGAAAACATCTTCGAGACGAATTTTGAATTCTAATAAAATCAAGAAAGGTTCTAAATTGTGGAAGTGTTTAAAATGACAACAATGCATTTGAAGATTAATCGGAAAATAAAATAAGGATGGAAAAAGTTGACACTTTTTTGTATTCGACCGGTACAAATGGAGACTCGACCATTAATTATGCAGAAGAATTACATGATTCATTTCTTTTCAACGAAAGGGAGTGTGAAGAAGAAAACATCTCAGAAATTTTTAAAGACGTTTTAAAAATATTTGAAAAAGAAAAAATCAAAATTGCGTTTCTACACTTCCTAAGATTAGTCGCCGCCGAAGGTTTCCACTTGATAATGTTGCCTTTATGTTGTTCCTGGATGTGATCAAATGGTTCAATACAGATGACGTTCGGTAGGTTAGATACAATGATACATCCCTTAAATTCTTTTGGTTAGGAAAAAAGTAATTTTGCGGACGCTTCATTCGGTTTATGTCGGGTACAAAGAATGAAGCAGATGTTATTCGTGGTAAAACTATATTAAGTCCAATGGATTCGAAGGTAAACTTTGCATGCCCTAGTGAATCTATTCTATCTTACTACAACCCACTGGGATACGAGCTCGAAACAGAAAGTGGACCAGGCCTAGTGCAATCAATGATAGACCTTGCAACATTTGTTTTAACATGAAAGAAAACGAGAATAATCATTATAATACCGATATCAACTGACAAGTTTATAATAATATGATTATACACGGTCTTTGGAAAATTAATATAAATTTGCACGTACCTTTAGCCTACCAGTATAGGATTACCTACGGGTACGCGACCCACGAACCCCTAGAACACGAGGTTATAGGTACGGAACCGTAACCCTAGGTACTGCCTTCTAAATACGACGTGCACTGTAACTATTCGTCCTTGTACACGACGTATTCTTCGACGCTCACTTTACTCACGAATACAATAATTCAAGTTACTAACTAAATTTTACCGTAAGACACGGCGTCACCACTACTTGATAGCTCAACCACTACAGTGGTAGCTCCACAACTTTTATAAATATATGCATATTTCTCTTTTAAGAAAGTTTTATTAATCCTGTTGAGTTCCTGTGTAAGTATTATAATATGCGAATTACTTGCACCCGCGAGAATGTTCTTACAGTGTGCCTAAACATCTAATTGTAGTTGAAATTCGGACATGTATAAAAATATGCACGAGTCCGAATCTGGAGAAAAGTTTTTGACAACACAATTTACAAAATATTGAAACTGAATCGTGGCCAACCAGTAGTAAAAGTATTTGGTACACGGTACTACATTGCCCGATTTTCGAAATGAGATCTATTAATAAAAATATAAGACAAAAAGTAAATCATACTCACGTGTGTACAAATAAAAATACCCGTTGAGATGCTCCACCGCGGATGTGCCGATAGCTCTTTTTCTTATTACCACTTGCTGGTGGTGGAGATGGCGTTTAGTAACCGTGTTATTATTCGTCTTATCCTTTCGAAATCAACTGTGAAAATGACCCCAACAATACAGACCGGCGTCTCAAAAACTAATTTGCATAAAGCTAAGTAATAGGTACGTCTCGCTAGAGCGGTTCCTTTTGATCGGTCATAATGACCCTAAAGGCAGGTTGGTGTGGGCGGGATTTATGCGTGTAAAATATGCGGGTGAAGTTAGTAAACAAACTATAATTTCGACCACTAAGTTGGTTAATATTCACTAGTATGCATTTATAAAATTAAATTTAATTTTATAAATGCATACTAATAAACACTAACCTATACTTGCTAGTTATGTTAAAACAGAAAGAACCATGAGAAAATAATGTAAGTTGAAAAAATTATTATCTGTATAGAAATATATAATAATGTGTAATAAATGATATCTGACAAAATGATCTTTCGGGAATCCCAAATGCAACCAAGATATGGAATACCAAACTTTGTTTTATTAAGTCATAACGCCTCCATTTAAATGTCGTTACAAGTGCTACCTACGTTACTTTTAGTTATACCTCACCTAACGGAGCAATATAAACAACTCTTGTTTGACTTATTCTATATGTGAAAATAGCAGTATCTCCCTTAGATCTATGCCGTGCAATATAACCAGCCATCACAAAAGTACACATTTATTTAATATAGTTTTCAGTTCAATATCCTTTATTTATTCAGTTCACATAAGCGGAGCATTCATAATGCTATACAAAATTGTTATGAATCCCGATATGACAAGTTAACGATAAAGATAAAATATATTAAACATAGTTGTGTACCATTCCAATGCCATGTCGGTAGAATAGCTCCATTTGGCATATAACAAAAGATATGACTCTCATCTAATTGTTACACAAGATACAAGAAACTTTTTTTTTTTTTGTGTGTCGGATTTACAAATATAAAACACTAGCTGTAAAGCTGTTTGCCGACACATTAGTTGATAAACAAAATTAAAATTATATATTGGTTTAATTTGAATATTATCAGTTTTATAAATTCACATACTTTGCTATATTGATTTATTTTTGATAATTACATGCATTACAACTTGCATTTTGAAATAATTGGGTCGTAAATATCATTTGGTATGTAAATAAGCCTGGTGGCCAACATAAAACGCATTATACACCAGCAAATGGTGACATTCATCACTGATATCTGGCTTACAAAGCATCAGTACAAACCGTGTTTACTCTAAAACATTACACACCAGCAAATGGAGACATTCATCACTGATATCTGGATTACAAAGCATCAGTACAAACCCTGTTCACTCTAAAACATTACACACCAACAAATGGTGATTTCATGACCGATATCTGGATAACAAAGCATAAGTACAAACCCTGTTAACTGTATAACATTACACACCAACAAATGGTGATTTCATGACCGATATCTGGATAACAAAGCATAAGTACAAACCCTGTTAACTCTAAAACATTACACACCAGCAAATGGTGATTTCATGACCGGTATCTGGATTACAAAGCACCAGTACAAACCCTGTTAACTCTATAACATTACACACCAGCAAATAGTGACATTCATGACCGGTATCTGGATTACAAAGCATCAGTACAAACCCTGTTAACTGTATAACATTACACACCAGCAAATAGTGACATTCATGACCGGTATCTGGATTACAAAGCATCAGTACAAACCCTGTTAACTCTATAACATTACACACCAGCAAATGGTGACATTCATCACCGATATCTGGATTACAAAGCATCAGTACAAACCCTGTTAACTGTATAACATTACACACCAGCAAATGGTGATTTCATGACCGATATCTGGATTACAAAGCATCAGTACAAACCCTGTTAACTGTATAACATTACACACTAGCAAATAGTGACATTCATGACCGGTATCTGGATTACAAAGCATCAGTACAAACCCTGTTAACTGTATAACATTACACACCAGCAAATGGTGATTTCATGACCGGTATCTGGATTACAAAGCATCAGTACAAACCCTGTTAACTCTATAACATTACACACCAGCAAATAGTGACATTCATGACCGGTATCTGGATTACAAAGCATCAGTACAAACCCTGTTAACTCTAAAACATTATACACCAGCAAATGGTGACATTCATCACTGATATCTGGATTACAAAGCATCAGTACAAATCCTATTAGCTCTAAAACATTACACACCAGCAAATGGTGACATTCATCACCGATATCTGGATTACAAAGCACCAGTACAAACCCTGTTAACTGTATAACATTACACACCAGCAAATGGTGATTTCATGACCGGTATCTGGATTACAAAGCATCAGTACAAACCGTGTTAACTCTATAACATTACACACTAGCAAATAGTGACATTCATGACCGGTATCTGGATTACAAAGCATCAGTACAAATCTTGTTAACTCTAAAACATTACACACCAGCAAATGATGACATTCATCATCGATATCTGGCTTACAAACCCTGTTAGCTCTAAAACATTATACACCAGCAAATAGTGACATTCATCACCGATATCTGGATTACAAAGCATCAGTACATACCCTGTTAGCTCTAAAACATTACACACCAGAAATGGGGACATTCATGACCGATATCTTGACAACAAAGCATCAGTACAAACCCTGTTAACTTTATAACATTACACATCAGCAAATGGTGACATTCATGGCCGATATCTTGATTACAAAACATCAGTACAAACCCTGTTAACTCTATAACATTACACACCAGCAAATGGTTACATTCACCACCGATATCTGGCTTACAAAGCATCAGTACAAACCCTGTTAACTCTAAAACATTACACACCAGCAAATGGTGACATTCATGACCGGTATCTGGCTTACAAAGCATTAGTACAAACCCTGTTAGCTCTAAAACATTACATACCAGCAAATGGTGACTTTCATCACTGATATCTGGATAACAAAGCATCAGTACAAACCCTGTTAACTGTATAACATTACACACCAACAAATGGTGATTTTATGACCGGTATCTGGATTACAAAGCATCAGTACAAACCCTGTTAACTCTAAAACATTACATACCAGCATATAGTGACATTCATCACCGATATCTGGATAACAAAGCATCAGTACAAACCCTGTTAACTCTAAAACATTACAAACCAGCAAATGGTGACATTCATCACCGATATCTGGATTACAAAGCATCAGTACAAACCCTGTTAACTGTAAAACATTACACACCAGCAAATAGTGACATTCATCACCGATATCTGGATTACAAAGCATCAGTACAAACCCTGTTAACTCTAAAACATTACACATTAGCAAATGGTGACATTCATCACCGATATCTGGCTTACAAAGCATCAGTACAAACCCTGTTATCTCTAAAACATTACACACCAGCAAATGGTGACATTCATCACCGATATCTGGATTACAAAGCATCAGTACAAATCCCATTAGCTCTATTTATAGTGTTTAAACGTCCTACTAAACAATACGTAGTTTGTAATTTCAATGAACATATATTTGGAAACGTGACAGAGTAGTAATCAAATACTGCTCAAAATTTAAGTATTCTTTAAACAGTTTGTAAGTTATATGGATTATCAATTTTGTTATATCCTTCCTTTATCGAATAAATCTAGATTTTGACTTACCGGTGTTTTAAGTGATTCAATATTTAGAAAGAGATGTGAATGCCACATAGTAATAGTATGAAAACAATTAATAAAACATGTGTTTAATACTTCATTATTGTCTATCCAAACAAAATATATTTTGGCTATTCCTGACCTTGTGTTTGAAAGAAGTATAAAGAATGTTATAAGTATTTCATTACAAGGTATTCCGTTAATGATTGTGTCAATAATAAATATCACATTCACAAAATCATTAATAAAATTTCTTAATATACATATTCTAAAACTAAATATCGCTTACAATAATTTGATGACGTGGCTCTGAAGTTCATCTGACGTTTCTTTATTCTTTCAAACAGTCAAACATGTGTAAGTTATCACCTCTGTTGAGTAGCCACTTGTCTTAGCAGTCACATTTGCTATTCCCCACTTCCAGAGCAAATTACCTGTATTAAGTCAAAAACTGTCTTAAAAGGTCAGTTTTGCCTCTTCCATTGACTGACTTCTTAAAACAGCTTTGACTATATATTCGATACGTATATTAATTATTATACAAAACTATGACGACAAGATTCTTCACGTTTAAAAGAATCCATTGGACGCAACCAAAACAACGAGAGAAAAAAAACACCAAACCGAAATGTACACGAGGATTAAGTTCGAGCAACACCGAATAAGCTCCAAGACTACAAACGACCGGAAATAATAACAATATTTCATGCCTCGTTGCAACAGATTCTTTTTTAATTGGGTTAAACGCCATTTTCAACACATTCCATGTTATATACGGTGTCGACCCTTATGGTAAAACTGATTTTGTTACACTAATGGTTGCGGCGTCCAGTCGCAGTGTAAATATTTTAATTGTATCCATGTTTTAGCAGACTGGTCCATTTAAAATAATTTACACACGTCATGACATGCAAATATACATACCTTTTCTTCTGCGTTTGACTTTCTGCAGATGATGATCTTGTAAAAAAAGCTATTCATCTTTTTTTGAATTTTTTCTCACTTTGGTGGTGCCGCCATCACAAACCTTTCACGTAAAATTACCCGAAACGTTAAAGATTTAACGACAAGGAAAAACTTTAAAAAGACCAAACACTGGGCGACAGTAGAATATACTCAAGCATTATGCTAGAAGTAGTAAGTTTAATACATATTTTAGGTACTTTAAATACGTACTTAATTTGTTTTAACACAAATCGTTTAGATGGTAACTTGAGTTCAGAGTAAATGTGTAGAAGAAAAAACCTATGCTTGCCAAATGTTAGGAGGTGCAAAGGATTTAGATAGATCACGATTGGAGGGGGAAACAACCGCAACATATCCCGAATACGGATAAAAGAATACCAAAACGCATACACCTATGATCGTTTGTATGGAACGCCAAACACGACTTTGATGGTTTATTTACATTCTGATGTGATCAGACGACAGTCTGCTGTGGTTACTTTTCATTCAGATGTGGTCACTTTACATTATAATGTTGTTCGATGTCATTCTGTTGTGGTTCGATGTCATTCTGGATTGAAAGTCATATATTGAAAGTCTGGATTGAAAACCATAATATTTCAAGTAGGCCCATTAATATTGTTGAGAGTATATCGTCGTCGGTCCCCCCTCTCTACCCCTGTGTCACCCAAATATTTATTTCTAGATTTTTTTTTCAAATTCAGGTATGTAACAAGCAGTTAAACACAATTGTTATAAATTATCTTACTTTTACCATGTGTTATTTATAGTACTACTAGGAGAACTTCATAAGCATTATGCTTTTGTTCTTGTCTCTTTCTAGTATTGTTTGTCAATGTTTTGATTCAATTCATGTTTGTATATATATTATGGAGATAATTATTTGTGAATAACCAGACATAAATATACACCAGACTACAGTGAGAGCGCCCAGCTACAATACAAACCATAGACACAATATCAAAGCATATGTCAAACCAAAAAAATTTGGTGTCGACCATGGCTTATATACTGTGGATTTACATGCAACACATCTTGACTGGACATACAATTTACATACTTGAACTGATAGTTTTATATGAGTAGGGTCCAGTAAAGGATTCATGACTACTCACATGCTATATAAAGGACAAATTTATAAACTCGTTGGATCATAGAGATACAGTAAATTCATATATATTTTATTTCATAAAGGGAGATAATTAAATTCACAACAACGGAATTTACGATTTTTTTGGATCTTTTCAGTGTTCATTCACAATCTATGATAAATATATGGAGATAACTATTTTATATTAATATAACCGTAAATTTGAAAGAAAACTAGATATAAATGTAAAGGTCATAAAGGATGTAACACTTGAATCTATATTTTCAGTTCACAAGTATTAAATCTGATAAATGTTATTTTGGAAAGCACATACAACACACTCAAGATATGCGTAAAATAGTCGACTTAATTTAATTATAAAGTCGGTTCATGAGATGTCTACAGCACTTTTTCAAGTGTACATTTAAAGGGAAAATATCAGAAAATGTCTTTAAATTTTTTTTTATTAAAATGGATCAAAAGCATCCCATTATCATAAATAAATAAACCGAGTGGTTTGGTATGTGGGTTTGGTATATAAAATCCTATAAAACGTGAAGAAGTCAATATTTAGCTTGGAGTGGAAAATTTAAAACGAAATCCCCATTCTAAAAATAGACAGCTCATATATACTTTTTGACGTCATTCGGACTCTTTCTAAGATGAATCTAGTTTTACTCGGTGTAAAGCTGTTTTAAATACGTCACAAAATATGTTGCACTTTTAAGCGGGAAATCTATTTTGGTCTAACCAAAGCGCATAGCCCAAGTTTGGAAATTCCTTTTCAATAGATTATTTTGGCATGTTTGAATAGACACCTTTTGGCAATACGGGGTCAGTGAATACATATAGGCACGATATATTGGAAAACAATGTTTTTAACCAATTCTGAAAAGAGTTTGAAAAATCCTGATAAATTCCCTATAGTGCTACCTACGTCATATCTAATTATGCCCCGTCCAATGGAGTAATATGAACAACTCTTGGTTTACTTGTTTTATAAATGAACATACAATTATCTCCCTTAAATCTGTGATATTTTGATAGCTTACAATAGCGTAATATTCAGAGGATATAGTAGACACTCATCATAAAAGCACACATACTCGAGTATTCAAATTAATTTTCAATTCACTATCCTGTAGCCGTTCCGTTTGTATAATCAGTGCAATCATGATGTTATACAAATGTGTTAGGGCTCTTAATAATGATGACCAGTTAACGATAAATATAACATTATATAGTAGTTTATTTTATAAATATTTCTGTACCATTCCAATGTTCCATTACGAAGTTTCTTCTAAAGTCACGAATCTTGTAACATTTTTAGATATCTCATTGTCACACAATTATTGATAACTTCTTTAAAAAGAGCCACATTTGGTTAAATTTGATAACAAGAGCTATTTTTGATAATTATAAAAAAACATTACACACCAGCAAATAGTGACATTCACCACCGATATCTGGATTAAAAGCAGTAGTACAAACCCTGTTAATTCTAAAACATTACACACCAGCAAATGATGACATTCATCACCGATATCTGGCTTACAAAGCATCAGTACAAATCCTGTTAACTCTAAAACCTGTCTATTTATAGTGTTTAAACGTCCTACTAAAACAATACGTACCTTGTAATTTCCAGTTCTAAACTGAATGACATATATAAGGAAATGTGGCAGGGTAGTAATCAAATACTGCTCAGAATGTAAGAATTTTTTAAATAGTTAAATAGTTATTCGAATATTCAATAATACTACATCCTTCGTTTTAAAATAAACCTTTAAGTTTTTGCTAGCCTGTGCTTTGAGCAATTTGGAAAGAGATCGGATTTTCAAGTATTAGAATGGCCATAATTGATAAGAATGTGCAATACTTTCAAACTGCCAATCAAGCCAAAATTCAAAGGCTTCTTTCTGAGTCGGCAGAAGCCTTCTGAATCCTTTGATTGCATTATTATTTTCTTTGCTACTTCACGTCTTGTGTTATGATTGATTGAAGTGTATGGATTGTTATCAATACTCGATAATAAGATCATATTTTTTATTAAAATTGTAAACATTTATTATAATTTCTTATTTGTATATCAAAATAAATAGGCAACACACATATTTTCTGTATAAAATATATTTTGGAGGGGGCGCTAAGTACTACGTTAAAAAAGTTAGGGGCACTCTTCATATTATATCAATATTTTCATATCCCCATATTTCACACCCGCAAAAAAGAATTTGTCCAACTGTTTTATTAAAATCTTCTTTCTGTGTATAGGTATATATAAAAGTTTCTACTGGCGTGATGTTGACCGGCTAAGATGTTGATCTATTTCTCATTGTTGGAGCGATTTCATTAGCTGTGAAAGTAGGTCAGCATCTACGACGGCCATGCTACTCTATGTAAAATGGAATGTTCTATTTTGAAAAACCTGAGCGTTTTTATTGGCTGAGAAAGTAGGATAACATCTAGATATATATTCGTAAATCTGAAACATATTAACAACATATAATTAAGTCACTTGGTAAATGAAGACGTTTTGCTATCTTAGGTAAACTATAAAGTGTCCACGAAGATTGCTCTATTGTGTGTTTATCATTATAAATTGGACCATTTCTACGAAACAAAATGTCTTAAAAAAAATCTTGCTCTGTTACTATTTTTAAAGTTTGGTCATGGTACATAAAATGGTAATAAGCCTAGCGACATTTTAAAAAGATGACAAAAAAAAAAAACATTAATAAATATAATGTGGAAGCTACAAACACACATACTTGGAGACGGCAATGGTTTCAGTCTTGAAACAGTCACAAATGAAATAGTCAATGGGGTGTGTAGTTAAACAGTATACGTTATTTTATAACTGAATTCATTTTTATATTTATTAATGTCTCATCATATGCAGAATAACATAGAACATAGTACACTTTGCTCAAAATAACATATGTCATTCTTAACAGAATTATAAGAGACGATATACAAATCGTGAAATATATGCATTTTTGTTTATAAAAGTTAAACACCCATTACTAATCTTGACTTCCTTCTAAAAAGTACCTAATTGTTTTCTCTCACTCTCTCGCTGGCTCTATCATTTGCTATCCAAATATGATTCTACAATATTTTAGCTATAGTTAGTAGAAATATAAGGAGAAACACAATTATATACTACTAGACCACAACCTGGATATATTGAGTTATCACGGCTACCATGGTTGCTAAAAAAGCACGTAGTTTTTCGACTTAAAAAATCAAAGCTCTCTATAAATCCTGTCAAATTAAAAAAAAGACATGCAAGTATCCAACTTATGCTGATTTTCAAAATAAGATTAACTCACCACAGAATGGTCATTTCATGGAGAAGATTGGTGATTGCACCTCCAAACGTTTGTCTGTCACTGACTTTATTTCATCAGGGATATCTGCCGTCTCTTCTAGCTTGTTTTCTCCAGGAAAGTTTACTTAATTTAATATTTATATATCCTTGTTTTCAGACTAGAGATAGTGATAGTAGGGTGTTATTAGATTATTGCCATACCAGGCCTATATCTGTGGCACACAAATCTAGTGGGATTTGATTTTATGGCGGAAAGAAAAACAGTTTTACAAGAGGAGAATTTAATAAAGTCGGGGAAACTTGGTTATTTTGTTATCTGTTATGTCCATGTCTTGAACTGAACATATCCGCGAAGCCGTATACAGGAAGATCTAACTAAAACTTGGTTCTAAGTCGGAAAATAGATGCCATAAAAGCGTGTGTTATCATTTTAGCAATCAATGGTGTCACTCTTGGATTATAAGTTTTTAAGGATGAAAACATATATACATATAGTATATAAAATATAAAGGCCTGTTCCGGTTAGCTTAGTCGGTAGCACGTCTTACTACCAATCCAGGGGTATCCGAACCCACGCCCGCCAATAGTTTCCGTGATTATAGATTCAAGATTCAAGATTCAAGATATACGATAGATTGCGTCTCATTTTCATTCATTTTTATCACTGATTCAGGTGAGAATGTTATCAGTCATTGCAAAGATGCTCGAGTAATGGTTAAACGTCCAGGATCGCAGGAAAGAGTGTTGTTAGGTTAATATTCGGTTTCATTGTGCTATCGATGATCAACCTTTTAGCCCTTGATGGCTCAAAAAATGAAGGTAAATATTCAGTCAATCAATCTGATGGGGATATCATAATATCCCGGCATCATTACCCGAAACCGAAAATAAATTTAAGAGAGCACGAACAGTTTATATAAGACACTAGTTTGGAAATTGAAAGTAAAGTTTTTTTCAAAACCTAAAAAAAAACACATGTTTTTGTCTACCATACCGAACAATAATGAGACTCAAACATATATTTTACACATTCTTGTCATTGATAACCACACATGACATCTAAAATAGGACACCATGGTTGGTGGTTGACTCTTTTATTACTGACCATTACGCTTTTCTCCTTGAATATGCGACGACTTGAAGACTTGAGACTCAATGGTGGCGAGTCTCGACCCCCACCCCCGCAAAAAAAGCACTAAACAGACGGCTATGTACAGGTTCTCCGTTTTGTCCACTCATTATTCTAGTTTCTTCAGAGTACATATATCATCAGTTTTTTTTTCGTTTTAACATATGCATTGACTTGTGTACATTTGTCTTACACACCATAAACGTATTTCTAATCTAGTTTTACACGTTAACAATTTTTTCTCCTTGTATGTGACGGCGGGAAGGAAGGACGAGGGTGGATGCACCCTTAAACCAAGGCCATGACCCTTGTTACCAGCTGTTCTGTGTGTGTGTGTATTGTGCTTATTATGGTGGTTCTATGTATTGGCCATGTCTATGCTGTGCTGAAGGTTGTATTCTGAATTCGACGTCTCCTGTTAGAAATGTATTTTCGGAGGTCAATGTTGTGCAATGTATAAAATTCCCAACCCCTCTAAATGAGAGTCTGTATCTATAAGTTAACATATGCATTTTTAATCCTAAAATTAGGGAAGAAACATTTATTGCTTGACACTATTAAATATGTATGATTCCTCTAAATGTCCAAAATAAATTACCTTTTCTTAAAAATCTATTAAGCAATTGCCCTAACGTTCATACCCATTAAATTTGATCGGTATTACAATATATAATACATACACAGAGAATAAGTAATAAACAGGGTTACCGCCTTGCATTGTGGTCGTGTTCCTTCTCGTCGTCGCATATATGCAAAGAGAATAATTTTAAAATTGGACTATATTAGACTATATTTATATATATATAATGCAGAGTTTTTCTTTTTCAAATAAAAATGGCAATTTTCGATTATTTTAAAAGTATAGATGCTATAAATACTTATTTCAAAACTAATTTAACTGTGTGTCATTGGAGAAGGAGACGAAACAGTTATACATTCTGACAGTAATCATTATGTAATCTCAGTCAATCTTCGTTCTGAGACACAAATAAGGTATTAAAGCAAACTTTCACCCCATAATTTGTCATGCTTTGAGGGTAAATTGGGAATGTTGAACAAAATAATTGTCACAAATGTTTGAAGTATGTTATTTTCCTGTTTGATGAATGCCAGTATTGCTCCCAAGAGTGCGCAGGAACTAATTTATTTGTCTTACAAAGAACGTGCTAACGTCATATTGCCAATTCTTGCGGAATTAAAGACAGATGCATTCTGGGCATGTGTAGGTAGTTGAGTAAAGTGAATGAATAAGAACATGCAACCAAGTTAGTATCAGGTGACTGGCGGATGTAAAAGCGTGACAGGGTTTGGGTGAATTCGGGTCCTCACACACTGATCCCCGAAATATTCTAAGCATTAAAAGAGTACCTAATTTGGTGTAAATGCTCTCGTAGAGAGGTAAGTAGCATTTATAAGACAAGATTACTAGAGCATACATCCATGCAAAGCATTAAATTATAAGATACAGTGGAAGTGACAACACTGAATTTAAAGTCAAGTTATCTTTGAAACTCATGATTATGACATTTGTCAACGAATTTAATGACCAGCCCTCGCAGAAGGGTAGCTAGTATTCATTAGACAAGACCACACACCCAAAGCAATGCAAAGATACAGTGGAAAATAACACTTATATATTAAAGTCATGTTATATTTGAAACTCAAGTGGACACTTGAAGCTACAGTAAAACGTATATTTTGTACATATGGCTTCTATTGTATATATATAAATAAGTTATTAACTTAGAAAATGATTATTTATACATAATAACTAATCCATTTTCAGAGATTAAAAGTATTATTATTTCCTACACCACCCTGAGAGTTCTAGTGACATGAAATGATTATCGGAATACTGGTCTAGAATGTTCAAGATCAAGATATGCTTCTTACAGCATTTGTACAGCTTAGCTTAAAAGTGAATGGCCAGTTAAAAAAATCGTTGGCGTAAGGAAGATTATAAATATGATCTCACTACACAGTTACGCCCCTTTGTTTGCCAGGAAACACGATCCTTGAAAAAATCCTATGTAATTTGGTCTGAAGTATTTTCAAAAATACTTTTAAAAGATTCTACGAATATGTGGATAGGCAGGGGTGGTACCATAGTAATCCTTTTATATAGAACAAACTTAAGAACAACATTCAGCTGTGTAGTGAGACCTATAAGGACATGGGTTCGATTCCCGGCCGGTTCATACCAAAAACTTAAAAATTGTACTAGAAACTTCCACACTTGGCGTTCAGCATTTAGAGAATAGTACTGGTCGGCCTGGTGTCAGTATAATGTGAATGGGTGGGGTATCATACCATGGTTAGATCAGTGGCATGATACTCGAGTGCGGCAACGCTCAGAATACTGTCTCAAGTAAATACCGTCGCAATATAACTGAATAATTGTTGAAAGCGACGTTAAACACCATACAGTTACAGGTCAACATCGTATATGTTTCATGTACAGACAAAGATGCATATAAATCCTTGGTACAGGAAAGTTATACATTTCAGAAAAAGTGTTTGGTGAAGCTTTCTTGAGATTGCCATGTTTCCCTTTTAATTATTGAATACTGATTTTTGTCTGATTATATATAAGCCGTCCAGTGGTAGAGCATAGACCCATGGTTAAAGAGAGTTGTGAATTCGATTCTCTGCCGCGGCTATATGCGTGGTGTCCTTGAGCAAGACACCTTTTCCGCATATGCTTAGTACCGGTTTTACCCAAAAACATTTCAAGCGTGATTTGCCTAAGATGCAATTACTTGTTCCAAATTCGAAGTAAAATAGATAAGTTAATTAGGTAATATGAGGTATATGACATTTCGATGAAAAAACTTGGCATCTATTATGGTGCTTATAACAAGAATATAAAGTTACCTCCCCTACTACATTGTTTGCCATTTGCAACGCGCTAAAAACAACAGTTACAGTAGAGGTAAATATCACAAACAGTAACAGCATTATCTAATAACTGAACCACAACACCAGTCTAAGTTTATGGACATCGATGAATTATTCTGTTTTGACTCATATTTCTACACAAATTATTAACTGACATTTATTGTAAGCTCGGACAAGAATGAAATCAGACAAATACATAAACAAACTCATAGGGTTATCTCCCTTGGTTCTCATAAAGAGCAACACTTAACAAAGTTATTATAAAACTGGTGTTGTCACGATATGAATAACACAAAATTGGCAAAATTTCTCGGCCAAATTGAGTGATTACGTAGTTGTAGCCCTTTTATCATTTGAAATATAAAAATGGCAATGTCTGCAATCTAACTTGGAGATTTAATCTTCACCAGACTTGGTTATATTTGGGGCCCTCCAGGAGGTCTCCCTGTTCCTGGTTCTCTTAAAGTAATGGCCATTGTTCCCCAGATCCCTAAAGATATTTGCATTAGTTCCCCAAAAGTATTCCCCCCCCCCCTCGATCTCTAAAATTAGGACATTGATCTCTGGATCCTGGAAAGTAATGGCCAATGTTCCCCAAATCTCTATAAATAATTTGCCATATTCCCCAGATCTCCAAAACCCCTGGGAGGGCCTTATATTTATGATGAAAATGTCTATGCCAAATTTAATGGATTTTAATTTTCATTTAATAATAATTTCATCAAATCTAAGGGATACTCCATCTAATAAACTCCCATCCCTTGCGGATGTGCACACCCCAAGAATTAGTTTAAACAATATTTTATTCATTATTATGCAAAAACTGATAAATGAAAATTAATAATAAAAAAAAAAGAGTATTGGTTGAGAGAAGGAAAGGAAGAGACTTCATTGATTTTATCTTCTTTTATCGGTTCATTCCGATAAAGGGGATAGGTGTTTTGCAAGTTTTGCAAGTTTATGTTTATTAATCCAATTCATTCAGTATTAATTGTTTCTAACTATCTAAGATCAAACAATTAGACAACATTATTTTTTTCATATAGGTGTTCTAATTCCTATCATAAGAAATGACACTTTAGTCAAATATCACACTATATTTGAGCTTTGTCTGTTTCCCCACCCTGGTGCTGAACAATGTCTGTCTAGTTCTTGTGTAGAAAGATTGGAAACTTTCATCTCCTGACTAAATGTTAATGGAATAGCACACGAAGGATTAATAATTTGCAAATTAATCATTCATAATTCACAGGCAACTGATTTCTTCTACATAAACTGTAAGTTGTATGTAATCTTAGATGTTTAAACATGTTTTGATCACGCAAAATGATCTTGAATTAAAGATATTGAGGTTTAAAGGAAAATTTATTGTAATTTGTAGTTGTTTTAGCAGCTGCTGCAGTATACACATTTTGTAATCAAAAGTACTTCAACAATTTTTAACACACATATCTGGGAATGGTATTGTTTTGATGAGAATTTCATTCTGCAATGTAAGAATTTTGATTTGTATTCCTGAGATGAATGGAAGTTAAGATAATTGAAAATGAGATATTGCAAGATTTTGAATGAACACACGAGCGTTCACAAAATCTAATTCAGTTGCCTTTCCTTCTCTATATAATTCTTTGTTCAAGATAACTATTATCCAGAAGTTTGAAGACCTGACCTGATCTAGATACTGTTCATAAAGTCACAAGCCATTAGCAAGCTCCTGACCAACCTGTAAACAAGCTACAATCCTTTGCATGATTGAGATCATTTGCATGATTGAGATCATTAACACCCGGAACAGCTGCTGTAGGTAAAAGATATTTATTTTTCTCACCTGTTTGAGTCGGCTTCTAATGGACTACATCATCAAGTTGTTACCTAATTTTTGCTGGACTAATTGATATGTTAACAGGCATATTTATTTGATGTCAGTTGAACAGCATTTACACCAGGACAACATTATGATTATAGAAGTATAGCTTAAAAAATGTATTTTTTTTAAGTATCATCATGTTTAACTGTGATAATATAGATAAATGATTACACATTTAAATGAATGTACAGTGATCACATCATCATTCCATTCTGAGTTACAAGAAACAATTTTTTTCACTTTAAAGGGAATTTATCAGGATTTTTCAAACTTTGAAATTAGTTAAAAACATTTTTTTTCCAATATAATTATCATGCCTATAATAATATATTGAAAAAGGATTTCCTAACTTGGGCTATTCGCTTAGGTTAGATTAACCCTTTACTTCATATAGACGCCTTTGGACACCTCTGATATTGAAAGCATTAATTCACCACATATCAGTCATGGGTGAAATATGTTTATATTAACTGACAGAGTGGAAAACAGTGCAGGAAGTGTTCAGATTGCTTGTTACGAGCAATCTGAACTCTTCCTGCACTGTTTTCAAAGGCCTTCTGTGATTGGTGCGGGAATACGCGTATCTATGAAGTAAAGGACTAAAATAGATTTCCCACTTAAAAGTGAAGCATATTTTGTGAAATATAAAATGAGTCAAGTGATTTCATTTTGAAATCAGTTTGGTCCGTTATACAGGTTTATACATAGTAAAAATTGTTTCATCTTAGAAAGAGCCGGAATGACGCCAAGCAGTATTTAAGTGCTGTCTGTTTTTAGAATGGGGATTTCATTTTAAGTTTACAATCCGATTTAAATATCAATTTTGTCACGTTTTAATGGATTTGACATTATACCAAACCATTCAGATTTTATTTATTAATTGAGATGCTTTTTAGCTATTTTAATAATAATTTTATTTTTTAAGACATAGCGTTTTTTCTTAATATATTCCCTATAAAAGAACATTTTTATATTATATCTAATCACAAAAATCAATTCTAGTTATTGACAGTAATTAAAATGGTACTTCATAGTTTAAGACATATATCTCTTAATATTAAAATTGATAATTTAAGAAATTGATTTTATTACTTGCATCAACTTTTGTTGTATTTTTAACTGAAGGGGCATCAAGTAAGTGGTAATACAACTACTGGTACCTATAATATTTCCACATGAGATTATCTATAAATCTTTCAAATGTGTTAAAAAAAAAGGGAAAAAAAGGAAATCCAGATGTTTTATTGTTTTATACAAATTATAGAAACAAATTTTGCTGATGAGACTTTCTAAAATATTAAAAAAAATATATACCAATAGATAAAAATTATTATGAAACAATATTGGTTCTACCTTTGTTAGTGTTGTCAGAAATGGTAGTGTTGTCAGATATGGTCTTATGGGGTTTGTGTGGGAGTAGGGGATGTTTATTAAGTAATGAGCTATTCATCCAAACATTCAAACATGTGCCTATAGTTTGATTCAAAAATTTTGGTCAGGTGGGGGTCCGCCAATCTCGGATGGATCCAAGATAGTGAAATTGAATTAATTTTTCTGAAAATGCTGTCAGTATGCATTAACCAATATTTTTGGAATCCTAAAAGAGGTCAAGACACTCTACACCCTGTCCGGACACCCAGACCCCAATCCTTGATCCGTCTCTTAATTGTAAAATTCATAACCAATAATTACTACAACGTGTTTTGCCTATTAATATGCCTATTTTTACATGGATTGTCCCCCTTACACTACATATTAGCATACCATTGTGAAACAACATTGGATAGGCATACTGTTTTCTTGCATTGCAGATATCTGTTATCTGAGATATTTTTTTCTCCCATTTCTGCTCACAGAAGATACGGGTTTTCCCCATGGAGGAAACTCTGTCTTCCATGTCATGTGACATCTTTCTCACATCGCCTGATGAAAATCTGTGACTAAATTATTTTTTATAATCTATTTCCTTATCCTGCACCGATCGTAATCATATACATTTTCATTTTCATGTCTACGGAAATATTTTTAAACTTGATTTTGTTGTAGGAAACCGTAAAAAAGTGATAGACATTACATCAGAATAATGACGCAACGTATATAATTGTTTATGACGTCTTGTTTACGTACAACAGAGCCTCGTCCTTGAATGTAGTTTCCACCCATCGGGTGAGATATTTTTATCTCACACGGATACTCCTGATAGATTCTTATTATCTCAATAATTCACATAAATGTATTTGTAAAATGCACATGATAATATGATGTTTGAATGTAAGAATATATGAATTGTGTTTTATGGCATATTTAGACATAGATAGGTCATTTTGTGCATGCAAATGAAAGTAATTCAACATACTTATTAAAAACAGAAGTCTTAGTGATATGCACAAAAAAGAATGGAGCAGATATGAGATTCTGTGGACTAAGTTTACCCAGGTATTAAACTGTCAGGTTTATGAACAATGCATCTGTATGGAATGACAGGATATGTTGTGCCACTAGTGTTAGGATCTCACCTGAATATCAGTGTGGCATTTTATGATCACTCTGTCCAAAATAAATAGACAGCCACTCCTGGGGAAGTCATTATCCAGCTGAAATATTTATGATCTGAGGAATAATTGCTCACTTTTTGGAGAATTTTTTAAACTTATTTACCAGAAAATCTAATCTTTCATCAGACATTCAGCAAATTAAAAAAAAATCTGTTTCCAGTTACATCTGCAAATAACATAAATGTGAACAAAGTTGCAAAGGTTAGGGTCATCTTAGGTCATCGTGTTAAATTAGCTTATAACAAAATATAGATTATAAAAATTAAGGTTAAATATTAACTTATTTAAAACAAAGGTCATCTTATGGGGGTTATAGGGTCATTTCAGGTCATCTTGTTAAAATTGTTTCCAAAAATAAAGATTAAGGTCAGATATCAACTATTATAAAACAAAATTGTAAAGGTCATCTTACAGCGGTAAGAGTCATCTTAGGTCACCTTGTTATGTTCTTGGTAAAAATGTTTACAAAAATAAAGATTATAAAAATTAAGGTAAAATATTATATATCATAAAACCGTGTGTTTATTCTAATTTATCAAAGCTTGACTGTGAGGTAAGCACAAAGCTTTTGTGTACTGCTCTGGCAGTAAGTCCATTCCAGGGTAGAATGAGTGTTAACTGTTGTTTTCTAGAGAGGCAAAGTCAACCCTGGGATCAAACTCACAACCTCTGCTTATTAAGCTACCATCAACTTCTACATTTCACCTCTGATCTGCTTAAATCTTAGATTTAAGAGAGAGGGGAAAGAAATGGAAATAAAACTGAAGATTTTTTTAATATAAAAAAATAGATAAAATTATGAGTCATAGAAAAAAATCAGAAAAAAATAAGGGTTTTCCATGACACTCAACTTTTGCGTTTTGTCACACTAATCAAATGACCCTTAAAATTCTCCAATCTGCTTAATAATATTACAATCTCATCATTTGAAGGGGGAGGGGACTTAAAAGAAAGAAGTGAAATTTACATTTCATTGTTTGTCAACTTCTGTACTTCCAAAATATGATGAGAAAAGTTACGGTCATGTAGCATATAAGAGATTTTTTTTCCACTTCAGTGTGTACATCATTGACAAAAAGAAAGATGAAATATTATATTCATAACCTAATTTCCAGCATCAATTTTTTTTAACTTCACAATTCAAACATGACAATGCTTTCAACATGTTTAAAATACACCAATAATGCCATTCAAATAAAAAATAAGCATAAGAATGATGAATATGCATTTTTAAAGAAGATGAAATAAGGACATTTTATAACCGCCATTTATATGCTACTACCCCACATAAGCATTTCCTGCTTCCAATGGTAGTACTAAGCCTCAATATAAAAGTGTGTGTCTGGGGGTAGATGTGGGGGATGAAAAAAATATTATTATTGAAAATTACTTTACTTGTGTTCATAAGGAGAGTCTTGACTGACAAATAACCTATCAGAAATCTGATCAGGTTCCCTATGCCCGGATATTAAATTAAGCTTTCTGTCCTGCTCTCAAATCATGTATGTAAATGACGGAGATATTTAAAAGGAGACTCGCTGGTCAATAGCTCGAATAATCACGGAAATACTGCTAGTGTCATCTAGAAATGAGAAAAATACCAAGTGTGGTCGTTTGATTGTCCATTCGGAATAATTTGATGTATACGGATTTGCTGAAGGTCGATGACTGAAATCTGTTTTTTTGTCTGCATACAGATCTGAAATGTTTGTATATATGCTGAGTGCCAGATCTTGAGATGTGCGGAATAGTAAGGTATCTGTAATGTTTACATATACGCTGAATGCCAGATCTTGAGTAGTACTGAATAGTTAGGTATCGGTAATGTTTGTATATACGCTGAGTGCCAGATCTTGAGTAGTGCTGAATAGTTGGGTATCTGTAATGTTTGCATGTATGCTGGGCGCCAGATCTTGAGTAGTGCTGAATAGTTAGGTATCTGTAATGTTTACATAATTATACGCTGAATGCCAGAATTTGAGTAGTACTGAATAGTTGGGTATCTGTAATGTTTGCATGTACACTGAGCGCCAGATATTGAGTAGTGCTGAATAGTTAGATATCTGTAATGTTTACATATACGCTGGGTACCAGATCTTAAGTAGTGCTACATAGTTAGATATCTGTAATGTTTGTACATATGCTGAGTACTAGATCTTGAGTAGTGCTACAAAGTTAGATATCTGTAATATGTTTGTATATATGCTGAATGCCAGATCTTGAGTTGTGCTGAATAGTTGGGTATCTGTAATGTTTGCATATACACTGGGCGCCAGATCTTGAGTAGTGCTGAATAGTTAGATATCTGTAACGTTTGCATATGTATATACACTGGGTACCAGATCTTAAGTAGTGCTGAATAGTAAGATATCTATAATGTTTGTATATACGCTGAGTGCCAGATCTTGAGTATTGCTGAATAGTAAGATATCTGTAATGTTTGTATATACGATGAGTGCCAGATCTTGAGTAGTAATAAATATTTAGGTATTTGTAATGTTTGTATATACTCTGGGTACCAGATCTTGAGTAGTGCTGAATAGTTAGGTATCTGTAATGTTTGCATATACGCTGGGCGCGAGATCTTGCGTAGTACTGAATAGTTAGATATCTGTAATGTTTGTATATATGCTGTGCGCCAGATCTTGAGTAGTGCTGAATAGTTAGGTATCTGTAATGTTTGTTTATACACTGAATGCCAGATCTTGAGTAGTGCTGTATATTTAGGTATCTGTAATGTTTTTATTTATGCTGGGCACCTGATCTTGAGTAGTGCTGAATAGTTTGGTATCTGTTATGTTTGTTTATATGCTGGGCACCAGATCTTGATTAGTGCTGAATAGTTAGGTATCTGTAATGTTTGTGTATACGCTAAATGCCAGATCTTGAGTAGTGCTGAAAAGTTAAGTATCTGTAATGTTTGTGTATACGCTAAATGCCGCCAGATCTTGAGTAGTGCTGAATAGTTAGGTATCTCTAATGTTTGCATATATGCTGGGCACCAGATCATGAGTAGTGCTGAATAGTTAGGTATTTTTAATGTTTGTATATATGCTAAGCACCAGATCTTGAGTAGTGTTGAATAGTGGGGTATCTGTAATGTTTGTGTATATGCTGGGTGCCAGATCTTGAGTAGTACTGAATAGTTAGTTATCTGTAATGTTTGTATATATGCTGAGCACCAGATCTTGAGTGAGTGCTGAATAGTAAGGTATCTGTAATGTTTGTATATATGCTGAGCACCAGATCTTGAGTAGTGTTGAATAGTGGGGTATCTGTAATGTTTGTGTATACGCTGAATGCCAGATCTTGAGTAGTGCTGAATAGTTGGGTATCTGTAATGTTTGCATGTGCACTGGGTGCCAGATCTTGAGTAGTGCTGTATATTTAGGTATTTGTAATGTTTTTATTTATGCTGGGCACCAGATCTTGAGTAGTGCTGAATAGTTAGGTATCTGTTATGTTTGTATATACGCTGGGCACCAGATCTTGATTAGTGCTGAATAGTTAGGTATCTGTAATGTTTGTGTATACGCTAAATGCCAGATCTTGAGTAGTGCTGAATAATTAGGTATTTTTAATGTTTGCATATATGCTCGGTGCCAGATCTTGAGAAGTACTGAATAGTTAGTTATCTGTAATGTTTGTATATATGCTGAGCGCCAGATCTTGAGTGAGTGCTGAATAGTAAGGTATCTGTAATGTTTGTATATATACTGAGCACCAGATCTTGAGTAGTGCTGAATAGTGGAGTATCTGTAATGTTTGTGTATACGCTGAATGCCAGATCTTGAGTAGTACTGAATAGTTGGGTATCTGTTATGTTTGCATGTACACTGGGGGCCAGATATTGAGTAGTGCTGAATAGTTAGATATCTGTAATGTTTACATATACGCTGGGTACCAGATCTTAAGTAGTGCTACATAGTTAGATATCTGTAATGTTTGTACATATGCTGAGTGCTAGATCTTGAGTAGTGCTACATAGTTTGATATCTGTAATGTTTGTATATATGCTGAGTGCCAGATCTTGAGTTGTGCTGAATAGTTGGGTATCTGTAATGTTTGCATATACACTGGGCGCCAGATCTTGAGAAGTGCTGAAAAGTTAGATATCTGTAATGTTTGCATATGTATATACACTGGGTACCAGATCTTAAGTAGTGCTGAATATTTAGGTATCTATAATGTTTGTATATACGCTGAGTGTCAGATCTTGAGTATTGCTGAATAGTAAGATATCTGTAATGTTTGTATATACGATGAGTGCCAGATCTTGAGTAGTAATAAATATTTAGGTATTTGTAATGTTTGTATATACTCTGGGTACCAGATCTTGAGTATTGCTGAATAGTTAGGTATCTGTAATGTTTGCATATATGCTGGGCGCGAGATCTTGCGTAGTACTGAATAGTTAGATATCTGTAATGTTCGTATATATGCTGTGCACCGGATCTTGAGTAGTGCTTAATAGTTAGGTATCTCTAATGTCTTTATATACACTGAATGCAAGATCTTTAGTAGTGCTGAGTAGTTAGGTATCTGTAATGTTTGTTTATACACTGAATGCCAGATCTTGAGTAGTGCTGTATATTTAGGTATCTGTAATGTATTTATTTATGCTGGGCACCAGATCTTGAGTAGTGCTGAATAGTTAGATATCTGTTATGTTTGTATATATGCTGGGCACCAGATCTTGATTAGTGCTGAATAGTTAGGTATCTGTTATGTTTGTGTGTACGCTAAATGCCAGATCTTGATTAGTGCTGAATAGTTAGGTATCTGTAATGTTTGTGTATACGCTGAATGCCGCCAGATCTTGAGTAGTGCTGAATAGTTAGGTATCTCTAATGTTTGCATATACGCTGGGCACCAGATCTTGAGTAGTGCTGAATAGTTAGGTATTTTTAATGTTTGCATATATATGCTGGGTGCCAGATCTTGAGTAGTACTGCATGGTTAGTTATCTGTAATGTTTGTATATATGCTGAGTGCCATATCTTGAGTGAGTGCTGAATAGTAAGGTATCTGTAATGTTTGTATATATGCTGAGCACCAGATCTTGAGTAGTGCTGAATAGTGGGGTATCTGTAATGTTTGTGTATACGCTGAATGCCAGATCTTGAGTAGTGCTGAATAGTTAGGTATTTCTAATGTTTGCATTTACGCTGGACGTCAGATCTTGAGTAGTGCTGAATAGTTAGGTATTTGTAATGTTTTCATATATGCTGGGTGCCAGATCTTGAGTAGTACTGAATAGTTAGTTATCTGTAATGTTTGTATAATTATATGCTGAGCGCCAAATCTTGAGTGAGTGCTGAATAGTAAGGTATCTGTAATGTTTGTATATACGCTGAGCGCCAGATCTTGAGTAGTGCTAAATAGTTACAGGATAGTTGGTATGGATCAGTCTCAGGATCATTTACCTCTCACAGCTGAGGTGATGGGTTTCAGTTTAGCATGGTCCTCCATCCACCAATAAAACAAGCTGCCATAATATAGAATCTGTAGTGCCTAATGGCATTAAACTCTGTTTAATACACAACAAAAATCTGACACAATTGCTGTTATAAGTTTTACATTTACTGGTTTTGAATTTACAAAGTGTAGTTTCCAGTTTATTCAAATGAAATATGGAAACAACCATTTAACTGTGATAAAACGTCAAATATTGTGACTTTGAGTAATGCTTTGTTGTTTTTTAATTACCTATATCTCATTTCATACTGAAAAAACTGCAGCAGTGATCAAGAGGAAGACCATCTGCTTCCCGATGCAGAAGGTCGTGGGTTCACTCCTCGGCCAGGTCAAACCAAAGACTTTAGAAATGGAAAATGAAGCTTTTACTTGCCAGATTTGAATAATATTTTATTTATTTATATTATATGTAAACTATAACATATTAAAATGATGAAGAAACATAGTATTACAAAAGATTTCTATTTAAAACTTTAAAATGTCGTATTTACATATACCGTAAGCAAAAGAAACAAAATAGATATATCAGTCTTGCATTCAAACTCTTGTAAAACAGTTCAAGTACATAAAACAGACAACTACTGCATTATTTTCATTTCTGAATAAAAAAAATGATATCTTCATTTCATAATATGTCTTGTCATATTTTGTCTTTTACCAATGTTTAAGTATCATTTAGCCTAACTTCACCCTCTGCAGTAATTGAAACCATCATTTACATACATTTTCTTTCAGAAAAATATACAAAATTCATCCATATACTTTAGATAAAGAAAGAGATCATATTTCACTGAAAACATTACTCCATTGCTTTCCCCCATAATGTACACAATCATTTATAGTTTATACATTGAAGAATTTTCTGAAAATGGACTGTCAGACGTTTAGCAAAACAGCTAAAAGCCACAAACTCTGTTGGGAATAGAAAGGTGTAAAATCTCATTACTTCATTTTAAATAAATTCACTCGTTATAATTACAACAATTTTATGAGGGAAAATATGGCTGTCTGAACATTCTGTTTTTTTTTTAATAAAACAATTGTAGAAACTAACTTTTTGTTGATCTTATATTTAAAAGAATTGATTATTTTTTTAAAGTCTTCTTTTAGTATGAACGTTAATGCCGGATTTAGTTTTAGAAATCACAGTCTATGCTTTAATAAGGGTGCTAAATACATTAATTGTAAGTTTGCTGTCCATTTTTAATGAATGTGAAAAATTCATTTATTGCACCTTCTCGTGTCATGTTTCAATGAGTGTGCCAAGTTCGCTTTTTATATTTATTGGGTGTGCCATAGAGTTCATTTATAACATGTTATTAATGCACAGTGCCAATTACAAATTACATTTTATTTAAAATTACTTGATTAATAATGTGATATTTCTATGTCAAAGATACAGTTATTTTTTGTTTTATTTGTTTTTGATATAAAGAACAAAAATTATCTCAGCTGGAAAAAAAGAATGGTAGGTTGTTTTATTTCTTTTGTAAAAAAAACACCCCGCAGCAGTGGTCTATGAGTAGAGCATCCATCTCGCAGACAGAAGGTCATGGTTTCAATCCCTGACTGGGTTGTACCAAAGATTTGAAACAAAATTGTACTGGAAACTTCCTCACTTGGTGCTCAGCATTAAGAGGAGAGTTCTAGGTCTTTTAGGCCCAATGCCAGAATAATGTGACTGCGTGGGGTATCATATCATGTGTCTGCGACATGTTACTCTAGTGTGGCAGCGCTTAGAATACTGTGTCAAGTAGACACCGTCATGATAAATTGTTGAAAGCATTGCTAAACACAATACAGCAGCAACAACAACAACAACATTATTTTGTAAGATTAATTCAGAAACATTCTCGATATATGCCGATACATTCTCATTTGAGAGGTTGTCCCTTGATAGGTAGGTTCTGGATTTGATCCCCTAAATCAACAATATGTACTTTTGAGCAATACATTTTTTTCTTCATCTGTTAAGTATTTGTTGTACCTAAGTTGAGGTTGATAGCAGTGATAATGATGTGTAGCTCACCTGAGCAAAAGTCGAGGTGAATTGTTCTGCTAAAGGCCATCCTTGATTTTTTACCTTGTGTGCACTCCAGCATCAGCAAATTGTTAAACTGACCAAATTTGATAATAAATATTTGAGTTATTGCCCTTGCATGGTTAAAATATGTTTTATTTAACCTTGTGTGCACTCTTACTTCAGCATTATAACGTGATCTTCATTGAACTTACACTTAAGTGACATACCATAAAATCTTTTATAACTTTTTAACAGGCTTGATTTGAAAATAGATATGAATTGTGTCCCTTGAATTATTAAGTCACTTTATTTGGTGCAGTTTCCCAGGTGAGCAATTTACGGTCATTGTGACCCTCTTGTTTTACAGTCAGTGTTGTCCCTCCAAGTTATAGTACTCCATCCCCTGCAAGGCCAACAAGAAACATGCAAATAAAACTTTAAAAGGCATTGAAGTTGAGGAGCATGATTGGTTTTCCTTTTTTAGGTATGAATATACCCATTTCTGTAGGTAATTTATTGGTCTTTGTATACTTGAAAACATTTTACAGTGAGGAGTCATTTAAAAAAATGTAATTTTGCTGGAACCAGTCTTAAATCATGACATCACCTGGATGCTTTTCTTTGATTCAAGTTTTTATGTATTTAAGTACTATATACTTAATTATGTGAAACAGGGGCAAGTCTAGGTCTTATAAACTCTTGTTCATATGTTTTGTGTGTGGTCCAGGAACTATAAATACCGTGTGTAACAACGATGCAATACAACACCAAATTCTATCAACAGAGGTTTTTAATGTTACATAATGAAATTGGAGCAAAGCAAGGTTTTGTGCTATAAAGTTACATATATCTTTCTTTATCCCAGTAAAAAAATGTAAGAAATTCACAGAACACAGAGATGTGGTTAGTTATAATAGAAGTTTGCTGTAGTCATTATTTATTACTTCGTCTGTTTCTCCAACTGAGCTTTTAGGTGGATGTTAACTGGAAACTCTCTCTGATTTATGTTTTCTTCACATCAAACACTGTGAAGTAACATGTGGTACTGACTGTAATTAATTTGTTCTTTCAAAACATGTTTATTTCTTAGTTAAGCCATCAGCGCCATGGTGACTATGAAAGATGGCAGTGCTTTACACATATGTACAAAAGTGGACATGGTGGAGTTGGAGGTCACATAGATATTATTGGATTGTTATATATACTGAGTTTTATTGTTCTATTCTAGTTTTAATTAAAACATGAACAGTTACCATATTTGCCCTATGGAAGTAGCAAATTTAGTAGTAAACCAGTGGGGCGTAGCGTGATATATTTTGAAGTTACTTGGGTGGGGGTGGGGGTTCCCACTTCCCCTGATTGGGCTCTAGGTCGCCTCCCGGGGTGTAAATTTTAAAACTTGTATGCTTCATTGGGCTAGAAAACATTACTTTAACAAACTATCGGTTGGTTCAGATATGGTTTCTTGGACTGCACAGTCTAATTAGGTCGATATTTTACATAAGGACACTGTTGGTATATGTATGAAAAGGTTCATAATGCAACTTTTTAAGTATCTATTTGTACACCCCTCCTGTTAATTGTCTATTGCTTCTATTGATTTTTTAGCCTTTTTATTTTTAGGCTTAGATTTCAAATTTTACTCAGCAGAGTAATTGAGTATTCGATGCTACACACACCTGTAAACTATTACATGAATTAATGGTCATTGATCTACCGGTATTAAAAATAAGTAGTTTTGAAAAAGTTATGGATAGAAGCCAAAAATTTAAAAAACACATTGGACATCATCGTTGAATACCCACAGGTAATCCATTCTGAAACTCTTCATTTATTTGATGGATGGAGAGTATCAGAATTGACACCCAGGGGTATCTGACAATGATTGGACATGTAAAAGCTATCTATCCGCGCAATGGAAAGAAGACGGTTTTCTTTAAACTGATATGGGTATAAAAGTGGAGATATTTTATAGAGAATAGAAATGTTTGTAATTGATATTTATACCTAGACAATGCATTAGTTTATGTTGTATGGTGTTCAGCGTCGCTTTCAACAATTTTTCAGTCATATCGCGACGGTGTCTACTTGAGACAGTATTCTAAGCGCTGTCACACTGGAGTATCATGCTGCAGACACATGGTATGATACCCCACCCAGTCACATTATACTGACACCGGGCCGACCAGACCTAGAACTATCCTCTAAATGCTGAGCGTCAAGCGAGGAAGCTTCTAGTACCATTTTTAAAGTCTTTGGTATGACCCGGCCGGGGATTGAACCCACGACCTTCCGCATGCGAGGCGGACGCTCTACCACAAGACCACGCCACAGTGCATTAGTTTAAACTCTGTCATTGTAATAAGGGAATTGTTCAATATTGGGGCTGATAGTTTAGATTATTCTACCGTAATCTATATTAGCTTAGGCCATAATAAATGAATTGATTGATTATCATCCCTGCCCGCCCCCTAATTTTCATGCTGCCCCGATCCTTTTTATTTTCATAAAAAAGTTTAGATAAAATACAATCATTGAAAAAAAAAAAAAAAAAAAAAAAAAAAAAATTCTCTGCCCTCCAACTCCCTCCCCTTTATTGGGTAAAATTTGGATGAGACTCTAGCAATTAATTCATTTTGGCCTTATTGCTGAATTTATATGATTATATGAATCTATCTTAAGTTCATTTCCTTGGGAGAACTAAGAGTTGTTCTTTAGAGGACATTGGGTCAGGGAAGGATTAATTTTGTTGTATGGTGTTCAGTGCCACTTTCAGCAATTTTTCAGTCTCTCTAAGCTCTGCCACACTGGAGTATCATGTCACAGACACATGGTATGATACCCCACCCAGTCTTATTATATACTGACACCGGTCTGACCAGACCTAGAACTATTGACTAAATGCTGAGAGACAAGCAAGGAAGCTGCTAGTACCATTTTTTACGTCTTTTGTATGACCAGATCGGGGATAGAGCTCAGGACCTTCCACATGCTAGGCGGAAGCTTTACCCCTAGAACATTGCTATGATTGTGTGGGAAAATTGACCCCATGGCTCTGGCATGAGCAGCCCACACTATATATCTGCTGCAGTATCGCACCACTTAAAATTTATAGTAAAATTATAGTTTTCTGAAATCCTCTTCCTTCCCTGCAGTGTGGAAGTATTAAATATGTAATGCAGAGCTGTATAATAACTGTTCAATTTTATAAACTTCAATTCTGGAAGAATCTGTAATCTTTTTACGGAACTAATTCTAACTGGTATGATTTACAAAATTTGTATCCTGGTTAAAATGCAGATTTTCAGTTAAGTAGTGGAGGATTCCTGGAGGCACGAATGTGATAATCAAGCTGACATTGTCTTCCACTTGGGCAGATTTCCTGTCATTCCTCTACAGATATTGTCTGCCACTTGGAGAGATCTCTTTATAAATTGCCACCATGTTACTTACAGAAGAGTTAACAAATTGTTGCTGAGTCAATGTTGATGTCAACTATGTAAAACAAAGAACCAGTCATGTTTTATATACTTTCAGAAGGGTTAACAAATTGTTGCTGAGTCATTGTTGTCATCATCCATGTAAAATAGAGAACCAGGGTCATGTTTCACCAATGCTATAAACCAAAAATCAGCTATTTTGAAACTACGTCATTCTATTTTTAAATGGAACCTTCCTGTTAGGGGTGTTTGTAGTATGATAGCAGATTTATCTCTTACATACCTAAACTAAAAAATAAACTAGATATCAATATTAAGTGTGTTGTACTACTGTCTGTTCCGATAGCGTAGTGGTAACCGTTTTAACTGACAACCCAAATGTCGCGAGTTCGAGCCGTATCTATGTTGAATTTTTATTTGCATTTTTATTTGCCATAAAAGTATCAGAGTGCCTTGATATATAATATCAACTGTATAACAATGTTTTTCTATTGTCCGTTAAAACAACTGCATAATTAATACAATGCGACGATTTTTTGTTAAAATCAATGTTCGCAGAGGAAATTTACTTACAACGTTTTATTCATATGCACACGTACATATTACGTCAGCTGTAATCTGCAGCAGCAAGTCAGCACCGGCATAGGAGGCTCCTCGAAAGCCACGATCAGACATAATTAATTGTTTTAGATGATTTTGACTTGGTTTGGTGAAATGCTATACGTCTCACACAACAATTAATTTTGTACTGTTCTACATATAGAGACATGAACTTCTTGAACTCTGGATGGTTCTAAACCATAGATAGTCGTCTGTTGGGTTAATTATGCAGGAAAAAAACTTGACGTTGACCAGTTTGCTTTTTCACAATTTATATTGTTTCACCAAACCAAATAGTTCCAGATGTCATCCAAACTTGGCAGAAATAATGAAAATGTTCCAATGTTCCCACATGCACAAAGAAATGAAGTTTTATGTATTTAAACAAAAAAAATGCCAAACCGCTTTACACAGCTCTAATTTCTTTGGCGTAAAAACCTTGCTACCGTCATGTAAGGGGGGTAATTCTTAAGTGAGACCTGTATACAGGAAATGTATATAGAGAAGAGGTTGCTACCAACACTTACAAAATAAAAAAAACAAATTGTAACAGTACACTGGGATACTTTTATAGAAAATAAATTAAAAAAAAAAATCACCATAAACAAGGCTCGAACTCGCGACATTTGGGTTGATAGTTCAAACAGTTAGCACTACGCTATTGAAACAGACAGTAGTAAAGCACACTTAATATTGATATCTAGTTTATTTTATAGTTTATATAACAGATAAATCTGCTATCATACTACAAACACCCCTAATACGGAAGGTTCCATCTAAAAATAGAATGACATAGTTTCAAAATAGCTGATTCAGTTTATATATATATATATACTTAAAGAAGTAAATATTTAAACCTAAGAAAAACAGCCAGGTGATCATGATTTTAGACTGGTTCCATTAAAACTGCACATGGTTTCATTGATAATGATAATATAATAGTTAAATAACTAGTCAACATTAAGTTAAGTGTTTACTTCTTAAGTAAAATGTTGGTGAAACAGGAACCAGGGTCAATTATTTCACCAACATTATACTTTAAGATGTATACATACTTAAAGATCTTGTTGATGCATTTAAGTTTATTTCTCTAAAATATATTAGTGTAATACAATGTATATTCCTGCATGTTTTAAAGTATAGTTTAGTCTATGTTGAAATTATCAGTAACTTTTCAAACTTGAAAATTTTAATTTCTAATTGGATAATTCAAATAAAGCCATTCTGTTTGCAGGGAAAGAATTAAATGCTTATTGTCTCTCCTGATAGTCCAATCCATAATGGGAAGGAAAAAAAGCTCTGATATAAAAGCATTATATGACATTGAATGAAAGGTCGAGAACTGCACTAAACTACTTGTATTTGTTTCATCAGTCGTAGGCAACAATCACTTCATGCGGTTTTCACAATCACCAGTCACTTGAGAATTATTCTAGTGCTTGGTTAATATTCTCAACCAATTAAGGATGTGTGGTACATGTGGAGATGTCTGATTAATTACAAAGGTCTTACTACAATGTTGACTTTTGCTCTATGTTCTATATAAAATAAAGTCTATGTGCTGTCTTAAGATCACAAATATCTTACCAATGAGGTCCTGGGGTTGGAGACTTGGAAGGATGGTGGTAATTCTCGGATTCATTCTTAGGTCTTCCTTGATCAACAAAACTGGGTACTGCAAATTTCATTAAAAATGGCACTGATCGAACTAAATAAAAACAAAACATGAAAACAACAATAACATTTTTGGATTTTATTAATTAAGCATAATTATCTATTTGTTACTTGTATTACCCTTTACTTCATATAGACGCCTTTGGACACCTCTAATATTGAAAGCATTAATTCACCACATATCAGTCATGGGTGAATAATGTTTATATTAACTGACAGAGTGGAAAACAGTGCAGGAAGTGTTCAGATTGCTCGTCACGAGCAATCTGAACTCTTCCTGCACTGTTTTCAAGACCTTTTGTGATTGGTGCGGGAAAACGCGTATCTATGGAGTAAAGGGTTAAAGATTGTGTATGTTTATGTATTTGAGGTCTGGATGCAGTAAATAGAGTTTATTCAACAGTTACTGTTGTTTTCCGAAACTGAAAAAGTTTTATTTTGCGAATGAGATGTCACATGTGACGTCGGTCATAATTAAGTGACTCTTTTTCAATCGAAATAACAAGGGATTTATTTTTCAGTAAAAGGAAAGCAGCAGTTGAATAAACTGTTTATTACATTTTGTAAATACCAGTTTTCAATGCTAAAATACATACCAACCCATCATTAACAATTGTTGTCTATAGGTCTCACTACACAGTTGAATTTTGTTCTATATAAAAATAGGTTTAGGATTTCCACGTTTAAAAAAATCCACATATTAGAATCTTTTTTTACGTTTTTTTGTCATAGCAGGAATCCATGCATAAAAATGCACTATAACTGGTAGGTTGACCAGCTTGGATTTTAAAGACGGTGCAGTGACACCCTAAGATTTTTAAGTTAAAAAAATTCTAAATTTTAAATTCTCATAAATACATGCATCTGTTAAAATACAATAAAAGTCAATATTTTAACATCAGTGATGTGATGTTTTATTGCAGTATATGCTATGCCAGCTTTTGCTTAACTCATCAGCATAAAAAAATCACAACCATTTTGAAAATATGGCAGACCAAATTACATAGAACTTTTTTTTTTTAAATGCAAGAATCATTTTTACTGTGGCAAAAAAAGGGGCGCAACTGTGTGGCGAGACTAAATGCATGTTGACATTGATGGTGTTGTTAAAATGCTCAAATGAGTATCCTAAACAGGGGTGAATTAAAACTCTGAGTTTTTTAAACAAATTGACATAATTAATTTGTAATATGTTAAAAATAGTGTTTTAAACAAAAAATAAACTCCATTAAGGTAATTATAGATCAAAAGCTAGATTTTCATAATTTTTTGTTAAAAAGGGGATGGGGGGAGGATTTTTTTATTTTATTTTTTTTATATTTTTTGTTAATTTTTTTTTATGAAAATAAAAAGGGTCACGGCAGCATGAAAATTAGGGGGCTGGCAGGGATGATAATCTAGCAATTAATTTATCATGGTCTAAAAAAGAATTAAAACAAAAAAAACATGGTGCAGTGTAATACAGCCTTATTTTATTGGTACTCAGAAACCTTAATTAATTTAATTAATCCAGCGTACCTATTTACATGTCACATAAAGCTCGCGAGGATCACAGAATATATCAATAAATAAATCCCCGTAAATACAGGTAGTCAAGGTTATCGTTCTACACAAACTGGAATATGGAGATCAAACCAGCGAAAGTAATCCACAGGAAATTGACATGAATCTTGCTGGGCGAAAAAATGTGGGTTTGCAATTTTCTTCAAATTGATTCTCAGAGTTTGATCAGTAATGTATGACCGCACATGCATGGTGGTAAAGATGGCATAAGTATGCATCGTCATGCAATTCGTGGCAATAAAGTCGCTTCCTGTCACATTTAGATGTGGAAATAAATTGAAACTAACAACAATTCGGAAACATAAACATGGCAAATTGTTAATTGGATTGTAAAAGGAGAAGAGTTTTTAATTGTTTATGTTTTCCGAATGTTTTACCATTACTTTGTCGACTGTTTAATTACACTGTACTAAAATTACCTGTCTATTATTTGTTTTTTTTACATATTAACCAATGATTTATTCTTTGAGGGAGAGGAAAGATAGGTCATGAATTGCCTGTTATCCTGTCAAGCCTAATCGTTTTACCTGAATTTATCAAATGCTTTGATATTAACTGCTCTTTAAGTGCTGATTTGTTTGTTTGTTTGAATAAATAGTCATTTTCATGCTGTCAAGGGCTAACAGACGATCAGTTAACCAGTAACCTCTCTTTTCTGGGATCGTGGAAGGTTAATCAGTACTCAAGCACACCCATCTCTGCAAGTAACTGATAACTTTGCCACTTGAATCAGCAGTGAGAGACAGATGAGAGTGATATACAATGTTGTATATCAATCATCACGGAGTCTGAGGCCGATTAAGTGCATAAAATGTCATCGTGGTTTGTGTGTTCTGATATATAATGAAGTTGCACACCAAGTCTATGTGTATTTAAAAAAAAAGGCAAACAGACTTGCATCTGTACAGAACTTTAAAATGACTTCAACAAAAACTATCAATAACTCTTGTATTAAAGTGGAGACCTTCATTGCAATACATTAGAACACATTTCAGTAAAATTATATGAGTAAATTTGATAAGTTCTTATAAATTACGTTTTATTGTTATTGATGGCGTTTTTTGGCAAAAATTATTGAAAATTTTTACTTTAATTATGCAAATTACCTGGTTTGATCCCATCTTGCAAAGATTTAATGCCACTCGGTGCTGGTGGTTTGAAATGGCATAACCTAACCATTAACTAAAGATGTTTATTTATTAAAGAAACAAACAATTTGTTAATAAATGACATTTTTCGTGAATTTTCATCTCCTTCCATGGATTTATAACAGCTGATTATGTGACTTCTCTTATGCGTAAATATAACGTGTTTTAATAATATATTTACTGATCAGTAATTCCAATATGCAAACTAGCTGCTTCATTGACAGAAATTTTCATAAAATTTCTAATCCAATGGTAAATATAAGCGACTGTAACTTCGTCCATTCCATGATCATCGTCCCTTATTAGAACAGTGGCTATGTGTACGTGTCCAAACATATAAATGCATACATGAAAAAAATATTTTGTTTTTCATTTTGTTGAAACTTGTTTTGTTTGATATGTCAGAAGCAGTTTTATGGCACACTGTAACAAAAATAAAGTGCTGCTAGGGATTAAATGAGCAAAAAACAATACTTATAATAGGATTCGAACTGGGAATGCCCATATTATATTACAATCACTGCACTGTGTAAGTATATAACAAGATTTGCATTATGAATCTAATTTTAAACTTAACCTCCTATTCAGGTTTAATCGATGATGCCTGGAAATTTCTGGACATTTACAGATATAACTCAGATCAGATATGGCCATTATAAATTAATTACTAGATTATCATCCAAGTTTTTCTTAAATGAGGTAGGGCGGGAGGATTTTATTTTTTGTTTTTTTAAATTTTTGATGTTATTTATACTTTTTTTTAAAAAAAAAATTTATATATAGAAAAAGAGCAGGGGCGACATGAAAATTAGGGTGCAGAAGGGGATGATAATCAATTTATTTTGGACTATTGCTATTACACGGCTAAGGTTTAATTCATAAATCTTTGATAATTGTTACTTTAAATACATGTTTCTTTACAATAAATAGTGGTATTTAGCACCAGATATGATCCAGATAGTTGCAGTTGTGCTAAATATTAAAATTATACCAGTCATGTATTGAATTAAAAGGGTGGAACTTACTGGTTATCCCTATTTATCACTAAATCATTTTGTGGTCTTCTGTGCCAATAAAAGTGGATATCATAATTATATTACTTATTGAAAATGCCATTAAACTCCCTCCTTCCTTTTTCTCTAGCAGCCGGCCAAATCATAAACAGTTCTAAGAACAATAGGAAGCCAGAAGTACCCATAATGCATTCTCAGATTCCAGTAAAGCTTTCTGGTGAGCATGATTGCTTATTTATTAGATGGTTGTATATAATAGAGCTGTGATTTACACCTGTGTGGAATTCAAAGTGTGAAGTCTGCACTGGTGCTAATGAGACTGACCACGCTTAAGCTTTTGTGGACTTAGTCCTTCTGTCTCCATTGAAATCTTTTAAGAATACTTTAATCTGATTTATTGTACAACAAATCCCTGTATGTTCTGGACAAGAGAAGGGCCATTGTCAGATACATTAGAGAAGTATTTGGTTATACCATTGAACATGTTTATGTGATGGCATTCATTGGTATAGTCTAGATATTGATTCTTCAAGATAAATGTTTTTCTTAATTCATCAAATTAAATTCGATATTTTTTTTAGCTCGTCTGAGCTGAAAGCACAGAATGATGAGCTTTTGTAATTGTGTGTTTGTTATGCATCATCAGACCATCCATTGTTAACTGTTTCTTCTGAATTTTTCTCTGAAACCATTTGACAGATTTTCACCAAATATGGTGTGAAACAGTCTCTCAAGTTTGTTTAAATCATGACCCTGGGGGTCAAATTATCTTTTATTTTGGTGAAAAATTAAAAAATTAAAAAATCTTCTCAGAATTTGCATTAGGCCTGGAGCTTTGATATTTTGCTTGTAGTGTTACAAAATCATTTGCTATCAAATTTGTCAAGTCATAACCTTAGGGTCAAAGTTGATCTTCCCCAGAAGCTTATCAGTTTTCAAAACAAAAAAAATAATTTAAAAATCTTCTTCACAGGAACCAACCAGACAAACTGTTCATACTTGGAAAAAAGAATTGCTGTGAGTATGGGTTTCAAGTTTGTACAAAAAAAGGATCTGGGGTTCATTTGGACCCAGTAAAGGGACTTTGTTTTTACATAGGAATACTATCAGAAAACATTAAATTCTGTTTTTCTCATTTATTCTAGAAATAATTTTAATTCATCTTGATATCTGTTTGTCATAACAGCTGAGATTAAAGAAGATTTAATATCCACAAGGGACCAGCAAGAACTGAAAAAGGGCTTAAGTTTTAAATTTTCAAAAACCTTCTTTTCAAGAATCAATCAAGCCAGTTGAGACTGGTTTATTAATAACCATAATGGGTAAAAACTTGGGGCCTAAAAAGCAGTGGCGCAGCTGCCTTTACACAACGTCCAGGCTTGCACATTTTTTTGCCAATGCATCTCCTGGACATGCCTTCAGAATGCAGGAAATGCATCCTAAAAATCTAACTTTTTCTGATTGGGCCACCCTAGAACCTGGTGGGCTTGCACATCATTTAAGGGTTAGCTACACCACTGAAAAGGGATAAAATTGTGAAATTACAATAAGACGTGAGGAGCCAAATTTGTGTATATTTGGTATAAAGGATCCACATGTGTGTGGGTCAAGTTTGTTGAAATAAGGGATTAGGATCTATTGTGGTCCAGAAAGGAGACTATGAGTTCTACATGGGAATCCATTTTCTCATCTATTTTTGGGAATTATATTATTCAATATAAGATATGGATGATTTTTTAATAACAGTTGAGATTGGGAGTTCAAAAGTGATTTAATATCCATATGTGATCAGCAGGTGCTAAAAAAGGTTTGAAATTATGAATGGTCAAAAACTTGTTTCACAAAATATGGCCTTTTTATTAGGTTAAATGTGGTAATACTTTATGGCCTTTTTATTTTATGTTAATATCATATGGCCTTTTTTATTGGGTTAAATATTGTAATACTATAATGACCTTTTTATTGGGTTAAATATGGTAATGCCATATGACCTTTTTATTAGGTTTAATGTTATGGTAATGCCATATGGCCTTTTTATTAGGTTAAATACAGTAATACCATATGGCGTTTTTATTGAGTTAAACACGATAATACCCTACAATCTTTTTTATTGTGTTAAATACTGTAATACCATAAATTATCACTTTTTTATTAAGTTATATATGGTAATACCATATGGCCTTTTTATTGGGTTAAACAGGATAATAAACTACAATCTTTTTATTGCGTTAAATACTGTAATATCATATGATTTTTTAATAAGGTTTAATACAGTAATACCGTAAATTATCGCCTTTTTATTAGGTTAAATATGGTAATACCATATGGCCTTTTTATTAAGTTAAATATGGTAATACAATATGACATTGTTTTTTGTTAAATACGGTAATACCATATGATGATTTGTTGTGTTAAAATTTATTTTAATCTCATTTGAGATCCTGCATCTATCACATATCTCATCATTCTGGAGTGTCTGTAATTATTTAGTTGAATTAAATCTGCAGACTACAAGCTAATTTTTTTATTCAGTATGAAATCAATTTAACATAATTATTTTCTATTTTACCTAATTCTTTTAGAGTCATGGATCTTATTGAATCTAGTCTCCTATTTTTCTTATTTCTTGTTGCTATTGAAAATCTGTTTAATATTTAGGAAGAGGAGGGGGGAAAAATGTAGATAATTGTAAATTTGTAATCAATTTTAATCATGGGGAAGTGACTACGAAATATGTAGGATTCCTTTTTTTGTTTAGCATGAGGAGAGATAGCAAAATCGATTTTTCATCATTTGTCTTGTTTTGAATGGAATTGTTTGCATATCTGCTGGCATGCTGTCGTCATCAGCTCAGGGAAAAGTTGCTCATGTTTAGAATTTGATACAACCATTTGCATGTTTGTATTCTAATGAAAAGAAACAAGTGTTGAGAAGTAAAAATCAGTATGAAGTTTCTCTCTCTGAATACATTTAAATGTGTTTGTTGTTTTTTTCACTATTCATAAGACTGGTTGTACTCATAAAACTTCTGACTGGCTGTACTCATAAAATTTCTGACTGGCTGTGCTCATAAATCTTCTGATTGGCTGTACCTAAAAAAACATCTGACAGGCTGTACCCATAAAACTTCTTATTGGTTGTACTCATAAAACTTCTGATGCTTGTACTCATAAAACATTTGACTGGCTGTACACATAAAACTTCTGACTGATTGTACTCATAAAACTTTTGATTGGCTGTACTCATAAAACTTCTGACTGACTGTATTCATAAAACTTTTGATTGGCTGTACTCATAAAACTTTTGATTGACTGTTCTCATAAATCTTCTGACTGACTGTATTCATAAAACTTTTGATTGGCTGTACTCATAAAACTTCTGCCAGGCTGTACTCATAAAACTTCCTACAGGCTGTACTCATATAACTTTTGATTGGCTGTACTCATAAAACTTCTGACAGGCTGTACTCATAAAACTTTTGATTGACTGTTCTCATAAATCTTCTGATTGGTTGTACTCATAAAAATTACGACAGACTGTACTTTTAAAAATTTTGAGTGACTGTACTTATAAAACACTGACAGGCTGTACTTATTAAACTTCTGACAGGCTGTACTCATAAAACTTCTGATTGGCTGAACTCATCAAACATCCAACTGATTGTACTCATAAAACTTCTGATTGGCTGTACTCATCAAACATTTAACTGGCTGTACTCCTAAAACTTCTGACTGGCTGTACTCATAAAATTTCTGATTGGCTGTTCTCATAAAACTTCTGACTGGCTGTACTTATAAAACTTTTGACAGGCTGTACACATAAAACTATTGACTGGCTGTACTTATAAAACTTTTGACAGGCTGTACACATAAAACTTTTGACTGGCTGTACTTATAAAACTTTTGACAGGCTGTACACATAAAACTATTGACTGGCTGTACTTATAAAACTTTTGACAGGCTGTACACATAAAACTTTTGACTGGCTGTACTTATAAAACTTTTGACAGGCTGTACACATAAAACTTTTGACAGCCTGTTAACAAAAAAAACAACATTTGAGTGGTTGTACTTATAAAACTTGTGACAGGTTGTACTTATATAACTTCTGACTGATTGTATTCATAAAACTTTTGATTGGCTGTACTCATAAAACTTCTGACTGAATGTATTCATAAAACTTTTGATTGGCTGTACTCATAAAACTTCTGACTGAATGTATTCATAAAACTCTTGATTGGCTGTATTCATAAAACTTCTGACTGACTGTATTCATACAACTTTTGATTGGCTGTACTCATAAAACTTCTGACTGACTTTATTCATAACATTTTTGAGTGACTGCACTCATAAAACTTCTGACATGCTGTACTCATAAAACTTCTGATTGGCTGTACTCATCAAACATCTGATTGGCTGTACTCGCCAAACTTCTGACTGACTGTACTCATCAAACTTCTGACAAGCTGTATACAAAAAACATTTGTAAAACTTCTGACAGACTGTACTCATAAAACTTCTGACAGGCTGTACTCATAAAACCTTTGATTGGTTGTACTTATAAAACTTCTGATTGGTTGTACTCATAAAACACTGACAGGCTGTACTATAAAACTTCTGACAGGCTGTACTCATAAAACTTCTGATTGGCTGAACTCATCAAACATCCAACTGGCTGTACTCATAAAACTTCTGATTGGCTGTTCTCATCAAACATCTGACTGGCTGTACTCCTAAAACTTCAGACTGGCTGTACTTATAAAATTTCTGATTGGCTGTACTCATAAAACTTCTGACTGGCTGTACTTATAAAACTTTTGACGGGCTGTACACATAAAACTTCTGACAGGCTGTACTGATAAAACTTCTGATTGGCTGTACTCATCAAACATGCAACTGGCTGTACCAATAAAACTTCCAACAGGCTGTACTCGTAAAAGTTTTGATTGGTTGTACTGATAAAACTTCTGACAGGCTGTACACATAAAACTTTTGACAGGCTATACACAAAAAACATTTGAATAGCTGTACTTATAAAACATTAGATTGGTTGTACTCATAAAACTTCTGATTGGCTATACACATAAAACATTTGATTGGTTGTACTCATAAAACTTCTGATTGGCTGTACTCATAAAACTCTAAACAGGCTGTACACATAAAACATTTTATTGGCTGTACTCATAAAACTTACTACAGCCTGTACTCATAAAACTTCTGATTGGCTGTACTCATCAAATATCCAACTGGCTGTACTCATAAAACTTTAGACAAGCTGTACTCATAAAACTTCTGATTGGCTGTGCTCATCAAACATCCAACTGGCTGTACTCATAAAACTTCCGACAGGCTGCACTCATAAAACTTCTGATTGGCTGTACTCATCAAACATCAAACTGGCTGTACTCATAAAAATTCTGACAGGCTGTACTTATAAAACTTCTGATTAACTGTACTCATAAAACTTCTGATTGGCTGTATTCATAAAACTTCTGACAGGCTGGTCTCATAAAACTTCTGATTGGCTGTACTCATAAATCTTCTGACAAGCTGTACTCATAAAACTTCTGACAGGCTGTACTCATAAATTTTCTGAGTGGCTGTATTCATCAAACATCCAACTGGCTGTACTCATAAAATTTCCGACAGGCTGTACTCATAAAGCTTTTCATTGGCTGTACTCATGAAACTTCTGACAGGCTGTACTCATTAAACTTCTGATTGGCTGTACTCATAAAATTTTTGATTGGCTGTACTCATGAAACTTCTGACAGGCTGTACATATAAAACTTTTGAATGGCTGTACTCATCAAACTTATGATTGGCTGAACTCATCAAACATCCAACTTCTGACAGGCCGTACACATAAAACTTTTGAGTAGCTGTACTTATAAAACTTTTAAGCAGCTGTACTTATAAAACTTCTGACAGGCTGTACTTATAAACTTCTGATTGGCTGTACTCATAAAACTTTTAAGCAGCTGTACTTATAAAACTTCTGACAGGCTGTACTTATAAACTTCTGATTGGATGTACTCATAAAACTTTTAAGCAGCTGTACTTATAAAACTTTTAAGCAGCTGTACTTATAAAACTTCTGACAGGCTGTACTTATAAACTTCTGATTGGCTGTACTCATAAAACTTTTAAGCAGCTGTACTTATAAAACTTCTGACAAGCTGTACTTATAAAACTACAGATTGGCTATGCTCAAAAACATTCTGATTGGCTGTACTTATCAAACATCCAACTGGCTGTACTCATAAAACTTCCAACAGGCTGTTCTCATAAAACTTCTGATTGGCTGTACTCATAAAACTTCCTACAGGCTGTACTCATAAAACTTCTAATTTGCTGTACTCATAAAACCTATGATTGGCTGTATTCAACAACATCCAATTGGCTGTACTCATAAAATATCAGACTGGTTGTACTTGTAAAATTTCCATCCTATGTCTATATTTATAAAACTTGTTATTTACCATACTCCTCAAACTGCCCATTGTTGCACTCGTTAATCTCACAAATGCAACTGGCTGAGCTTGTGAAACTTTTGATTTCACGAACTCGTCTAGTATAAAAACATAGATTTTAAATTGCAGGTATTAAAGAAGCAATCAGTTTCATAACACATAAAATCAATTGGATAAGAAAAATCCTTTATAAACATTAATAAACAATTCTATCTTGATTTGTTAATTGTAACTCACAGGTGAGAATTTTGAAATGGTTCTTAATTTGCATACTGAAACCATTGAGTATCGAATACTTTGCATCGATTTTTATGGTGGCTGATTTTTATGTTGGCCAAGTGATGTCGTTGTAGGATGGAAGCATTGAGACATGAAAATACGACAAATATCTGTTGAGTTTTTGTGTTGGCCTCTTTTTTATAATAATATAATTATGTAATTCGTAACATACGGCTCTGGTTGTGTGTTAACGTTACAAAATAGTATTTTAAAGACTATTAATTTAAAAATGTATTCAGTTTTGCATTATTCAATACATTTTAATAAAAAAACACTAATATTTTCTTAGCCATTTTCAAACAACCATAAAAATGCAACGTTAAAAATCCAAATAAATAATGTGAGGAAGTGTGCTTGTCTTTAATGTCAAATTTACAGTTATGAAACATTGAAGATACAAATAAATATGTCAATAATCAGCTCATGTACTGCCATTACGGTGCCTAGTGAGTGGTTAAGGCATCAACCTGGGGCTTGGGCTGAGTTGTGACTGATTGATGACTGATTGATGATCCATCAGCTAGTTTAATAATGATTATCAATTGCCTATCTGCCGGACATTAAGAAATTATTAGGAATGAGGATGTAAGGATGTTAAAAATAAAAGTGTCTCATAGGTAAAAACTTGCTAAATCTACTATAGTTACTCCATACATCAAGACAATGGTGGTCTATGGGTAGAGAGTTCACCTAGCATGCTGAAGGTCATGGGATCGGTCCTCGGCCAGGTCATACCAAAGACTTGAAAAATGATACCATAAGCTTACGCGTTTGGTGCTCAGCATTAAGAGGATAGTTCTAGGTCTGGTCGACTCAGTGTCCGAAAATGTGACTTTGTGGGGTATCATATCATGTGTCTGTGGCATGATACTCCAGTGTGGCAGCACTCAGAATACTGTCTTAAGTAGACATCGCCATGATATAACTGAAAAATTGTTGAAAGTGATACTAACCACCATACAATAACAACAATAACATCTATATGTAAAATCATTCCATTTCTTTATTGTAATCTTTGTATGTGAAACAAAATTGATGTTATTTAGAAGGCACAAACATTAAATGTTTTTAAATAAAAACTTTATACAAAGAAAAATTGATAAAAGTCAACAAAACATTTTTGTAAATTTGATAGAAATAATGATGAATCTCAATTTCTAATATTTCATTAGATCTGGTTCTTTATTTACATACCACAACCACTGAGTATTGGACATTTCGCACAGTTACTTTTTGTAAGGGCGAGAAATATTCTGATATAATACAAGCTCTTTGAATGCATTAATGATTTATTGACATTAATGTCCAGTAATTGAAATCTAATTAGAGCCAGTAATCACCTGTATAACTATCATTGGTCTGCAGCAGTGGCCATCGTCTGCAGCAGTGGCCATGGTGTCTGCAGCAGCGGCCATCGTCTGCAGCAGCAAATTGGTTGGGTAAATCACTTATCAATATCACTGACAGTTAAGTACTTTCTCTCCACTGTTAATCAGTTGTAAAAATACAGCTGCAAGGCCAACCAAATTAGTTGTGGCCAAATGTTTAACGTTTTTCTGTAAATGCCAGCATTAACAGTACAGTGTATGGCAGAGATGTGTACCACCAGAAAAAGAGTACCGTGTCATATCTTCAGACCAAGATGTCTCCAAATATCAGATTTGCCACGCTTGTTGTGAACATTTGTCCACCATTTTGATTACACTTGATGTAGTTGGTGGTATCATGTACGACGGTTTATTTTCAATAGTAACTTAAATACCAAGTAAAACTTGTCTGATAATGCTTTTACAGTTAAGACAACTAAAATCTTTATTAAAAAGCTGAAATATTATTTTCGTAAGTAAGAAGATACAAAAATATGACACATCTTCACTTTGGTAATTTCTGTAAACACTTTCTCACCTTAATTAACAAAAAAACGGTACTCCATAAAAGTACCGCGGTATGTACTTGTACTCAAATTCAAATTTTAAAACTGATTAATGAGAGAAACGTATAGGAAATATTTGTATGATGAACGACGGAACAGCTAACCAGCGTCTTTTGTATTTCCAATATTGTCGTCAATATATTCAGTAGCATTATTAAGATTTGTATACGACATAAATTTGCAAAAAATATTGATTTTATATTGTCTTTAAACTGCTCTTTCTTATTCAAGTCAAAATTTTAAGGAAGTTGATTGAATACTCTTTGAGAAAATACATAAAGTGCCGGGTACATTAAAATATCAGGAGGCGGTTAGCTGTTCCTTTCAGTATAACTAAAATGTCTGACAGATAAAAGGAATGTTGAATTTAAAAGTTACTGAAGTTAAGATATTTTGTGAATAAGGGGCCAGATCCCTCGTTCCCTACTGTCGTTAAATTCCAAAAATATTTTATGACAGATAGCTTCATTTTTATCACCAACATATACTTAAAATCTTACACCTAAAAAAAGCAGCCAGGTGATCATGATTCTAGACTGGTTCCAGTAAAACCGCATATGGTTAAAACCGTTTCATTGATATTGAGTACCAGTACATTATAGATGAATATCCAGTCAAAACTTAGTGAAGATTTTAAGTATTTAAATAAAACGTTGATGAAATAGAAGTCTGTCTCCTGTGACACCAACATATACTTAAATACATAAAGTCTTAAACCTAAGAAAAGCAGCCAAGTGATCATGATTTTAGACTGGTTCCTGGAATGAGTAAAACTGCATAATTTTATGGTTTCATTGGTATTGATTATATCACAGATAAATAACAAATCAAAACTTAATTTTTAAGTATTTAAGTAAAATGTTTGTGAAACAGAACCCAGGCTGCTGTTTACTAACTTAAAAAAAATATACTTAAATACTTAAAAATCTTAGGGGATTATGATTTTAGACTGGTTCCAGTAAAACTGCATATAGTTTCATTGATATTGAGCAAAGACTAGATAAATAACCAATCAGGCCTATAAGTTAAGATTGTAAATATTTCAGTAAAATGTTCGTGAAACAGAAGCCTAATGTTTAAGAACATTTTTTTTTTTTCTAGATAGTCATTAAAACTTACCTTAAAAAGAAAAAAAAAAGACCTTTAGGCCATTATTAATAAACTGCTAGATCTTATCCAAACTTTCTTAAAAAGTGTGAGTGGGGGGAGGATTTTATTTTTTTATTTTTATTTATTATTATTATTTTTTTTATGAAAATGTAAAGGTACGGGGCATCATGAAAATGAAAATGAAAATAAGGGGGGGGGGGGGGGGGGGGTGCCGGGATGATAATCTAGCAATTAATTATTTACGGCCTAATCAAATAATCTTGGGAGAGCAGAAAAAATAAGCCTTTGTTTAAAGGAAGCCTTCAAACGATTATCATTGACATTCAAATTTTTATTTTTTAAGACAGCCTTATAAGTTAATTACAGAATATTTGGAGCCTTAAAATAATCTTTTAATTCTAAGTAGCCTTTTTTTTCTCAGAACTTACTGTGTGTGTTGAGCTGTAATCCATTTTCCAAGTTGGACAATATTTACTTCTGTGTGCATGCGAGGAACTACTAGTTGAGATCCCTAACAATGAATAATTCTGTTTCATTTGTTCTCCCGCTCTGTGTGCAGTTTGCTGCTGTCAATTAATGTGGGACTAATTGATTACAGATTCTTTTTTCCTTACGCAGCAGTTTAATTTTTATTGTCTCATTGTTATGCATCTTGCAGACTCGGAGCTACCAAGTGTGTAGTGTCACTTTAACTGTTTGAATATTTATCTGTGGAGTAATTCTTATGTAAGTCGGGTTTTAAAAAAGGTAAGACTATAATTAGAATTAATATTTTAAATTCTTTAATTGAGATCATGTGCTTATCTTGGAAAAAAACATCATTTAATTGGTTCAATAAATTCACTCCAACTGTTTAATTTAAAATCAAATTCAATTGTTAGTTTTAATAATTAATTAGCTTTAACAGTGTTATTACCCATTCTACTTTCTTTTATTTTAAGCGGACATATGGTAAGTTTGAATGGGGTTTAATGTTATTTTCAACACATAAATGGTAATTTGCTTTATCCAGCTTTATTGGTGGAGGCAAACCTCAGATTGAATCTGAGTACAACTACTGTCTAGTGATTTTTCTCACAAATTTTTTTAGGCCCAGCTTGGTTTGAACCCAAGACCTCATGATGAAAGGTTTAAGCAGTCGTTAGATGACACAACCATAGATCGTTCAGCCACAAAGGACACATAAGACAAGTTTGATCACCATAGAAGTTTTTATTTGTTGAAAATGACTGTCCTAATGTTAATGGCATTTTAATTAGCTGTTTGTGTGTTAAGTTATATTCAGATAACACAAAAAAAGTCATCAAATAAAACACAAATCATCCAGTAGAAATTAGTCATGTTGCACAATGATAATGTAACAAACATGGCATGGTCAACGAGAGAATGTCCGAGGTAAGTTGTTTTTTTGTTTGACAATGGTGATAAGTCACCATTAATGACTTGTTATTGATGCGTGGTCTGTAATTCCCTTTAGAAGTGCGTGTTGGACCTCATTTTGGGTAAGATATTTGTTATTGTGTGGCTGGACACAATTGGATATACTTTTTCAGGAACTATTTCTCCACCAAATTAACAATAGGGAATAATTTGGAAGACGCCACTATCATTATGCACTTTTGGTACGTAGAATCAAGAAGGGGCATCAAGTGTAATCCCTGTCTATCTGTTCGTACACACAAATTGGTATTTGAATGTCGAGGGTTTAGAGTTAGTAATTATTTTGGCTAGTTGAAAAATTAAAAAAATTATGTCGCTATTTCTAGACACTTAAAAACATGCTTTTATGTGGCTAGAATAAGTTGTATAGCCATACAAGTAATCTATTTAAATACCCATTTGTTGGAATGTCCGTCTGTTTGTGCATTCATCCATGTATCCTATCAAATTGGTTTCTGATGAACAAATGAACAAGTATTTATATTCATATAGTAATATATTCATATTGTAATATGATCATATTGGTAATATATTTATATGGCAATATGTTTATATTGTAATATGTTCATATGGTAACTTGTTCATATGGTTACATGTTCATATGGTACATGTTCATATGATAAAATGTTCATATGGTAATATGTTCAAATGGTAATATGTTCATATGGTAATATGTTCAAATGGTAATATGTCCATATTGTAATATTTTCATATGGTAAAATGTTCATATTGTAATGTTCATATGGTAAAATGTTCATATGGTAATATGTTCAAATGGTAATATGTTCATACGGTAATATGTTCAAATGGTAATACGGTATGTTCATATGGTAAAATGTCCATATTGTAATATGTTCATATGGAAAAATGTTCATACTGTAATGTTCATATGGTAAAATGTTAATATGGTAACATGTTCATATTGTAATATGTTCATTAGTGTAAAGAGTAATTTGTCATTTGTATGGGTTTCTTTGTCACACTTATAGCACTTCCAAGATTCCTTGATAGAGTGGTTTGGTTAACTGATCATCTGTTAGCCTTGGATGGCATAAAAATGACACTAAACATTCAAACAAAGAATTGATAAAACATCTATTTAACTTCGTTATAAAGAGGTCTCTGCAGAAATCACTAGTGGACGGAAGTAGGGAACTATTGACCTTTGTGCCATCTCTGTTAATAGCTTCCTGTTTTGGACATTTCCTTCAAAGATTGATTTTAACCATTGACCTCCAGAAAGTGAATACAGCGTCAGCAGAAAATTGCCACGAAAGGAAGAGGCTTTTGATTAGTGTTCAATATTCACAGTCTGATGTGACAGGTTAATCAGAAATCCTGAGCATTATGCGATTTTTAATGTCAACACCAATGACAGTCTCCATGATATTGAGAATGTGACTTTATTCATATTTGTTGCTTTTTGTAGGTAAATAATTCAATGATTTGTAAAATGGGAGATGACATCTACCGGACGGCTTGGCTTAACCAATGCAGTTTTGTAGTTTACAGTTTAACTTTCTCTTGCATTCAGTTTGTTTGTTTAAATATTTATTCTACTTTTTGCCATCAAAAGCTAGCAGACGATTAGTTAACCACTGTTTCCTGAGATCATGAAATGTTAACCAGTACTTGAAGAAACCCATCTCCGTAAGGAACTATTTAACTTTCAAACTTTAACAAGTGATGAGAAACAAATGAGAATGAGACACCTATGTCATATATCAGTCTTCAAGGAGACAGACTGTGGACGGGCAGGGATTCAAACTCGCAACTCTTAGATTGATTGGCAGATGCGCTACCAACTGAGATTATTGAACCAGGCACCGCTCTATTGCATCCAGAAAATGTCTTTTTAAGGATGAAACAATTCAAGCTCTGAGAATAATGATCACCTTTCCTATTTTTTTAATCTTCTAGGAAACATTGTTGTTGAGTAATTATTACACTTTCTTTCAGTGTTTTTTTACACCAACTAATTAATTCCTTACAACTCAATCAGCCGAGTTAAAATGTAATTATTACCGCACATTCCCAATGAAACTTTATGTTAAACCAATTAGTACAGAGTTAGTAGGCAGCTTCTATCGGAAATTGGGATTGCTGAATGTTTAAACATAGGTATTGAATTGAATTGGGTTTCAAGGACATTAATCAGACATGCTGCAGGTATCAGATAAAAATAAGTAGGACAGTGCATTTAAGGGCTGTCTTTGATGGCCACGTCGCCATTTCTGTGTCAATATTTTTGAGACAGATGAATCAATCAGACATTGATTTATTGTTTTAGAATTCCATATATACTGTAGAATCTGGTAAATATGCGTATGTGCTTATATTAATTTAAGTGACACTTTTATGCGCTTATTATTGGTAAGCGCTTATACTGAACCACTAAACTATGTGCCTATATTTGATATGCGATTATACATAAGCCCTATGTGCCTATTTTTGACACTTTGATTATGAAAGAAAAATACTAGTACTAACTGACATGTGTGGGAGCTACCTCTGTTTTTTTTAACTGATTTCACAAATATGAAATTTATCAAATGTAAACGATATAAACATGAATAAGTTAAATAAGTTCAACACAGTTTTAGGTCCGCATTGCCGCTATGTTGCTTTAGGTTAGAATGCTAATCACCTTAGTAACCAATTATCATGTAGTTGATCAAGACCGTTAGCAATTTTTTGGTATCCTAGTTTGTTTGTATACCTGTATTGGGATATGTGTCTTTTTCTAACACAAAATGATGATAAGAGTTTAGCATGCACTAATTATTACATATAGGATGATGGTAAGGTCGAATGTGCTTAATATTGGTATGCTCTTAATATTGGTCTGTCCCATATTGACATATTTTATTGAAAATTGAACACAATATTACACGATCATTAAATTTTTAGTTAATTGATACGTAACAATTGTCCCTGGGGAAAGTATTAACCAGACAAGACAATGATTGTTTGATTGATTGATTGATTGATTGATTGATTGATTGATTGAATATTTAGCGTCGGCAGTGTTTGTGGACACCCAGGTTAAACTTTTGCATTTAGTTGCGTTTAAGTTTTGGTGTTTGCCTCCAATCTCAATCTTTGCATAGGTGGTGAGTTTTATTTCATATGTGAGCTTTGTTGTCCTCTGACAATTCTTGTTATGCCATCGAGGGCTAACAGATGATCAGTTAACTTAATCACTGTTTCCTGGGATCCTGAAAGCTTAACCAGTTCTCAAGTAAACCCCATTTCCGCAAGTAACTGATAACTTACCCACTTGAATCAGCGGTGAGAGACAAATGACAATGGGACACAATCTTGTATATCAATTATCATGAAGACTGTTGCTGGGTGGGGATTAGAACTCATGAATCCTGGATTGATAGTCAGATGCATAACTGACTGAGCTAATCGAGCCCTAGCTGCACAACGAATATGAACAATTGGACATAATTTCTTTTAGCTATAACTAACTGTTATTAAATCAAAAGTAACTTGAAGAATCAATTTTACCAAGTGTACTTGCCGCACTGTGCCATATTATATGGCCATTATAAATTAATTGCTAGATTATCATCCCTGCCCACTCCCTAATTTTCATGCTGCCCCAACCCTTTTTATTTTCATAAAAAAAAAAAAAAAAATGAATAATAAAAAAAATAATAACAATAAATAAAATAAAATAAATACAACATAGATGAATGGGAAAAGCTGTAAAAACACACTTACACATGGCAAAAGATTGATCCGCCTTAAATATCAGCACCAAATAATTATAGGGTGCAAACAATTGCCAAAGACCCAAAATACACTCACTCTGTCTCTGTTGCTTTGTAAATATATTACATGATTCCATGCTAGATCAAACAACTTAAGCTAAATGAACTAAACTATTATTTTTTTGAGATTAGTGTGGTTTTATTTTTTAGATGATTTATGTTCAAAATCTGGAAGAAGCCAAGAAAATAATATTTTGATATATCTGTTTCCTTCAGTAGAAACTTTTAGAAGAAATTGAATTAATTAGTTGGCACATTTTGTCTTTTCTGCCAGGGCCCGATAAGCTAAGTCGATAGCACATCTGACTATCAATCCAGAGGTCATGGGTTCAAATCCCCGCCAATCATTTATCTAGATATTCCAGTGAACAATCTCCAAGTTTTCAAGAATTAAAGACATATGTTCAAAGCAAGCGTCCACACGATCAGTTTTTTTAGATAAAACCAGTCAATATGAATACCCTTTTTAAGGAACTAATGAATCTTGATTTAAACAAATCTTCTGAACTAGATAACATAGGCCCTAGAATATTGCGAATAAGTGCACCTGCAATAGTTTCGTCATTAACTTATATATTCAATAGTCATAGTTAGTGGAAAGTTTCCTCAACTTTTTAAAAATGCAAAAGTAACTCCTATACACAAAAAGGGAGATAATCTGAGGCAGTAATTACAGAACTATAACAGTATTTCCAACATTGTCCGAGTTAATTGAAAAACATAATAATCTCCCAACAACTTTATAAGTATATGTCAGATTTTAACCTACTACATCCATCTCAATCTGGATTTAGGAAGAAACACTCCTGTCAAACAGCACTAATAAATATAACTGACAAATGGTTACAAGAAATGAATGATGGAAACATTAACGGAGTAGTATTCTTGGATTTAAAAAAAGCTTTTGATGTTTTTGATCACAAACTCTTATGCCAAAAGCTTAATATATATGGTTGTACTGAAACTTCCCTGAAGTTGTTTGAATCATATCTTAATAACAGAACACAGCAGGTAAAAGTAGGAAATGCCAAGTCTATTTCTGCCCCTATTTCTCATGGAGTTCCCCAAGGTTTCATACTGGGTCCATTACTTTTCATTTTATATATTAATGATCTCCCATTACATGTAAAAAACAGTGAAACTGATATGTATGCAGATGACTCCACATTCCACACTTCAGGAAAAACTGTTGGAGAAATTCAGCAGAGATTACAAGCTGACTTAGCTTCTATAAATAAATGGTGTTCAAGAAATATGATGTATATTAATAGTATGACAATAGGAACAAGACAAAAACTATCAGTTCAAATGGACTGCCTTACTATTACCATAAATGCAGGGGTTTTGCAAAATTCTCAATGTGAACACTTTTAGGTGTAAAAGTTGAACCTCAGTTAAATTGGTCAAGTCAAATAAACCATATATGCACTGTCATCTCATCACGCATATACCTTTTGTCAAAAATAAGAAACTATCTACATCTTGAAGCAAGAAAATTATTTTACAGCGGATATATACTACCATTAATTGATTACTGTTGCATTGTTTGGGGAAAATGCACTAAAGATGGGCTTGATCGAATGCTAAAATTACAGAAAAAGAGCAGCAAGAATTATCCTAAATGCAGATCCTCTTTCAGCCTCGGAGCCTTTATTTAAAGAACTTAACTGGATGCCAGTTAATATAAGGATTCAATATCATAAACTATTACTTGTCTATAAATGCTTAAATTCCCAGGCACCTGAATATTTGTCAAATAGACTTGTATACATGGGAGATAATAACCCATACATGATTGTAAGTATTCAATAGAAAAGTTTTTGTCATTGCATTTATAAACATTATGTGAATGCTTGTTTTATATTTTAATGTTTAATTACATTGTTGAATTTCATGTTCGTTGTATGAAAGATGAGTGTTACTACCTATATTACCCTCATTAAATAAAGTATTATTATTATATTATTTTTATTAATCAATTGGGTAATCAATGTCTTCTCTTGTTAGTACTTGTCCCAGGGACAATAATTATTGTTACGTATCAATTAACTAATAATTCACAGAGTACTTCCCTTTTATGTATAAAAAGAACTAAAGTTACGAGTCTTGTAGCAAATGGTAATGTTTATTCCTGACCTTTATTTTATTTTTTTTTAATGGAATAACACAGATATATGGTAATCCAATCCATTTTTTGGGGAGAACTTTCAATGTACAAAGATTCACTTTGAAGTTTTACATGTTATAATTTGATTGCCTATTAACCAATTTAAAAAATTGGAAGTGACTCCAGAATGTGAAAGGCAGTATGTCGTTTTTCAAAATGTTAAAATTGGCAAAAACCTTTTATTTCAATGAGCGCTTATTACCATGAATGAGTGTTAAATGTATATTAAAGTGAGATCCCTTTATGTTGTATACAGTTACTTCCCGAAAACTATCCCTGCCAGACATCAGGCAGTAAGACAATCCTTACCCCTCAGTTTAACTAGCTGCTGGGTGAGTAACAGGCCACATCAGATTTAAACTTCAGCCTCCTGCTTCCAAGGCAGATGCCTTAACCACTAGGTCAGAGATATTAAAACATACCAAAATAGAATACGTGCTTAGAATTGCACTGCGTTTTTGTGATTCCTGCGCAGCATGGCAGTGTGACATGTTATAAAGATTACTTTGTAGCAGGGTTGTTCAGGTTTATGGTGTCTCAGCAGGCCAATAACTTCTGATTAATTTATGAGATAATGAAACTTGGTGCTATAAATGGTGGTAACCAAAATCACAAAAAGGTTTTACTTTTTTTTTATTTTATTTTTTTTTAATTATCTAATATTTTGGATGGGTAGGGCAAGGCAAGGCAAGGTAGCTGATACAGGCAATGCATGTCATAGTCTATGGATTCAACACACTTCAAATGAGTTATGTGAGACTTAGCTTTGATTTCAATATGATCAGCCATTTTGGTTACATATTGTTAAAATTGATTCATCTTTGAAAGACTCCAAATGATGATCAAGGTGCGTGCATGATATTTATTTTCAAAATTGGATTTCATTTCAATTTCTGATGCAACATTCCTAAGTCAATATTGTTTTTGTCACATTTGGCAGATATGAAATTCCAAATCATTCACATCTTTAGATATAAATGATAATTAGATACTTTGTGTTCATTTTAAAATTAATTTTATTTGTATTTATTAAAAAATTAATTTTATTTTTTTTAAACATGTATGGCAATTTTCCTGACACGCTGCCTTTAAACTATTCATGTAAGTCTCAAACAGTAATCAATGTGCATCTTCAAAAGGTGAGATAAACAATGGTTGTAGAATAGATTACATTAAATAGATGTATCTCTAGTCAGGCAGGACAGTTTTTTGTATTTGTTGATTTACAAAATCCATTGTCATTTTACCATTTATGAAAAAAAAAAGATATTTTTTTGCATTCCAACATAAGTATTAAATAGGGAAAAGGTAAAAGAATTTAAAAGATTTCATTGACAAAACAAAAAGTGTTCACCATAAAATCATTGTAATAAGGATTAATAATCCAAACTTAGACAATGACCAAATTCGACCTCTATGTTTCATCAGTAATAATTTTTCCTTTTTTTACAAACTTTTCTGATTTTTACTTTTATTCATTTACTACCACTAATCAGTAATTTTTTGCTGAAAATCTGTTGCACATAATTATATTAATAACTAAAAATGTCTGCCCTTGATTGGTACAACATTTATAATCAGTGTTTCCATGGCAACTGTGACCTACAGATAATCATTATTTTTATACTTCTCTCTCAAAATATATAATTAGGTGTTTGGTATTTTTGTTCCTGTTGTATCAACCGTAGCCTCCCAGTGTTATCTTGTTGCTTTGTCTCTCTGTAAGTGTATATGTGTACTTTTGTTTCAGTTTTTTCTCTCCTTGGCTCTGGTCCATTATAACCGTCAGTTCCAAATCATGACCTGGTTATCTATTTGTTTCAATATTTGGCTGCTACCTATCTCAACAATGTTGAGTCTTTGAGGAACTACTTCTCAGTTAATGACTTAATCATCATATATTATATTTACACATTCAATTCCACCCCTACCCCTTCGCCACCACCATCATCACCCACCCACCACTGAGCTAGCCCTCACCCATCCTCATTTTAATGTCTTGAAATGTTTTCCGCTAAATAACTAAAGTTATCTGTAAAATATTCTTTTTATGATGATGGTTTTGTGTCTTACAAGTTAGTAACATGTAAAGGAAGCTTTAAATTTGGTTTGAAATAAACTAGGTCAATGTCACTGTTACTAAAAATAGAAAAAAATGGTTTCGCTTTGTAATTTAGTTTTCTTTAAAGAAAAACAATTTTTTTGTGTAAAAGTGCCTAATATAAACAGGAAATGTTGTACTTAGGATTGGTTTTGAGGTAAATGAGGTCAATGTCAAGGTCACTGTTACTAAAATTAGAAAAAAGTGTCTTCCACTATATAACTTTAGTTTTCTTTAAGATATTTTAAAGAAATTTTGTGTTTAGGTTTCTGACATGAGTGGAAGCTTGGGATTGGGTTTTAGGTAGGTAAAGGTCACTGTTACTAAAAATAGAAAAATAATTTCCACTCAGAAACATTAGAACATCATTTATGATGCTTCTGTCTTGTTATAAACACATATTGATTGCTTAATACTCTAAATTTATGGATAATAAAAAGTAATGGACCTTTAAAACAGAGTTCTGTTGTCAAGGTCTTAGCAAAAAACAGAACTTTAATGAACACATTGCTAGTTTATCGATGTAGATAAATATATCCTAATGTTAATTTTACAACTCTACTCAATAAAATTACAAATTAATTTATTGAAATAAAATTATTTTAAAAGTATGTTTTTTTTAATAAATTAGGTGTAAGTTATTATTCAACTACCTGTAAAATTAAGTTTGGTAGCCCGACGATTGGGGTAAAATTAACATGCAACATCTGCTGGTAAATCTTATTGCCAACACTGTGTTGTATACCACAGTAGTACAATACATAGGACAGCTTATTTTCCAGCCTGTGGTACCGTGTATGGTGGCTAAACAATAATAACTTTCGACATGCAATGTGATATTTTGCCTCCTGGTTTACAGAGAAAACAAGAAATGTTGTTGCGTTGTAAGTCATAAATATAATGAGAGAAAAAGACACAGACAAGTTTTTAATCATCAAAACAATTTATCCCATTTCCTTTTGGCATTCGGCAAATTTTGATATTAAGGCTGTTAAGTGTGGTGACAAGTTTGTAGTGTTAGAGCACAAGTGAATCACACAATAGCAAATTATTTCCCTTTATCCAACTGCAGCTTGTTGTCTTTTTAAAGCTGAAAATTATTCTAAACCATGGATTTTGATCCTCTTTTTTTTAACCATTTATGAACATCCCCCATATTGTTTGTCAATTCATGAACATCCTTCATATTGTTTGTTAATTCATGAACATCCTTCATATTGTTTGTTAATTCATGAAACTCTTCTGTAGTGTTTATTAATTAATGAACAATCTCCGTATTGTTTATTAATTAATGAACATTCTCCATGTTGTTTATTAATTTATGAACATCCCATAGTGTTTGTTAATTCAGGAACATCTCCCATATTTTAATTTTTCATGAACATCCCCCATATTGTTTGTTAATTCATGAAATTCCTCTATAGTGTTTGTTAATTCATAAACAATCTCCCTATTATTTATTAATTAATGAACATTCTCCATGTTGTTTGTTAATTCATGAACATCCCAGTGTTGATTAATTCAGGAACATCTCCCATATTGTAATTTATTCATGAACATCCCCCATATTGTTTGTTAATTCATGAACCTCATCTGTATTGTTTGTAAATCCATCAACATCCTCCATATTGTTTGTTAATTCATGAACCGATCCCATATTTTTTGTTTATTCATGAACATCTCTAGGATTGTTTGTTAATTCATGAACATCCTCCATATTGTTTATTATTTCATAAACAGCTCCCATATTGTTTGTTTATTAATAAACCTCATCCTTATTGTTTGTTAATTCATGAACATCCCCCATAGTGTTTGTAAACTCAGGAACATCCCCCATATTGTTTGTCAATTCATGAATGTCCTCCTATTGTTTGTTAAGTCATGAATGTCCTCCTATTGTTTGTTAATTCATGAATGTTCTCCATAGTATTTGTAATTAATGAACATCACCCATATTGTTTGTTAATTCATAAATGTCCTCAATAGTATTTGTTAATTAATGAACATCACCCATATTGTTTGTTAATTCATGAATGTCCTCCATAGTATTTGTTAATTAATGAACATCACCCATATTGTTTGTTAATTCAGAAACATCCACCATATTGTTTGTTAATTCATGAGCATCCTCCATTTTGTTTCTTAATTCATGAACTTCCCTGATATTGTTCCTTTAATTCATGAATTAAACCCATAATTGTTTGTTAATTCATGAACTTCCCCTATAATTGTTGGTTAATTAATAAACCAACCCCATATTGTTTGTTGTAATAAAAAAAATATTCTGTCTTAATTAAATGATTATTCAAATGGCATCTTAACGATGAGAGAATCTTTTAAAAACTTGTGAGTTGAAAAGAAATAAGATTGAAACATGCTATTGCATGATGAGGCAAAATTAGCCTACTGTACAACTCCGGTGTCAAACCTCACTATGAGTATTAACCGATATCAAACGCACATTGATGCATTTGTTGGTGATTTTTATTCTCTTTATCAATTTTATCATTTCCCAATTGAGTAGTATAATATGTTGTGTCTGCATGCAAATGCATGATTGAAGAGTTACTAAGTCACGGGTGAGTTATAATGGGTGATTTATTGATGAACTTTCCTAAAAAGGAGCTTTGATTCGGGTAAGAAATCTGTTTGTTGTTTCTTAATTATTATTCAGCCTCTATCAGTTGCACAGAAACGGGGTATCATGTGCTCTGTCAGTTGGCATGTCCTGAGAACAACAATCTCTCCATCCACTGCCCATGTGGCATTGTCCAAGTAAATACAATGCAGCGTTAATGTAGACTTAGTTGACTTGTCTAAGGAAAACCAATATCGATTGCTGATTGGATTATTGACTTGTGTGAGTGACGGCCCTCATCGGGGTCAACCTCACAGAATGGAGGTAGGGTGCTCTGTCGATTGCACACAATGGGGGCAGGTTACCTGTCATACTGTACTGAATCAGTAAGTGCTTGTCATTATGTACCCATTTATGTAGTATATTAGATTAGTCAAAATGATATTTTTGTATGCAGTTTTGAGTGCTCTTCAAGTTGATAATCCTGACAAACTACTTAAGGAATGTATTTTATTTGTTGAACATTGATGAGGTATGAATTTACATGTGCCACATGAACAGTTATGAGAATTGCAGGAGTTGTAATTCTTCCTGAGAATTACAGGAGTAGTTTTTCTTCCTGAGAATTACAGGAGTAGTTTTTATTTCTTCCTGAGAATTGCCAGAGTTGTATTTCTTCCTGAGAATTACAGGAATCATACTTATTATTTCTTCCTAAGAATTGCAGGAGTAATTTTATTTCTTCATGAGAATTGCAGGAGTTGTATTTCCTCCTGGGAATTACAGGAGTAGTTTTCATTATTTCTTCCTAAGAATTGCAGGAGTAGTGTTTCTTCCTGAGAATTGCAGGAGTTCTATTTCTTCCTGAGAACTGCAGGAGTTATGTGTTTTCCTAAGAATTGCAGGGGTTGTATTTCCTCCTCAGAATTGCAGGAGTTGTATTTCATATTTCTTCCTGAGAAATGCAGGAATACTATTGCTTCATGAGAATTGCATGAGTAGCATTTCTTTGTGAGAACTGCGGGAGTGCATTTCTTCCTGAAAATTGCAGGAGTTGTATTTCTTTGTGAGAACTGCGGGAGTGCATTTCTTCCTGAAAATTGCAGGAGAAGTATTTCTTCCTGAGAATTGCAGGAGTAGTATTTCTTCCTAAGAATTGCATGAATTGTATTTCTTCCTGAGAATTGCATTAGTTGTATTTCTTCCTGAGAACTGCAGGAGTAATATATCTTCCTGAGAATTGCATGAGTTGTATTTCTTCCTGAGAATTAATTACAGGAGTTGTATTTCTTCCTGAGAACTGCAGGAGTTACATATCTTCCTGAGAGTTGCAGAATTTGTATTCCTTCTTGAGAACTGCAGGGGCAGGTATTGGATACATGCAGTAGTATTTCTTCCTAAAAATTTCAGGAGTAATATTTCTTCACTGATCGCAGACTTAAAAGAAAGAAATGTTCATAAAAAAAATGATATAAATGTCATGCTAGATTCTCTAAGGTTGTTGTTTTTTCTGCTTATCTTTGGAAATGTCTTATGCTGCACTGTGTAAAGGGCTGTGTCTAACTGTTATAAAAGAAATTAATGGAAACAACAGGTGGGACCTGTGGAAATGGAGAATTTACTGAGTTAAGCATCTTTTTATTGAGCATGTTTTATTTATCTTTTTTTATCCTGTTACCTTTCTAGTTTTGAACAAGTTTGGACTTCCAAATTTTTTTTTTTTTGTATTTTTTGTTCAACAGTGTACTTAAATTGTTCTTAAATATTGTAGCTGCCATCTGTTTGCACCCCTGACATGTGAAATTATGGGTGAAAGTTTTTTGGGATTCAACAACCCAAAATATGATTTGATAGGACACACAGCAATGTTGCATTGATCATGTTCCCATTTGGCACAAATGTTCACCTCATCCAGCTGACATGCAGTGCTTGAAGTGGAGGTCATATTTGAAGGGAGTATGTCAGGGAAAAACACTATAAATGTCTCAAAAAAAAATTTTTGGAAGGGATAAAAAGCATCTCATTATCATAACTAAATAAGATCCCAATGGTATGGTATATCAAATCCATCAAAATATGACAAAATTAATGTTTTAATTGAGTGGTAAACTTGAAACAAAATCCCCAGTCTAGAAATAGACAGCACTTAAATACTGCTTGACAAACTTCACATCATCATTTTGACTCTTTTTAAGATGAAACATTTTTTACTTTGTGTTAAGGTCTACACAGTTGAATTTAGATTTTTGTTCTATATAAAATAAGGGCTAGGATTTCCATGGTAAAAAAGAATTCAACATCAAATTTTTTTAAAGTATTTTTTTTTTCATAGCAGGGATGTATACCAATATAAAAATGCAAAATAACTGGTAGGTTGACCAATTGTTTTTTTTAAAGAGAGTGCAGTGACACCCTGAGATTTTTTGAAACAAGTAGTCCTCAAATGTTCATAAATTATACATGCATAAAAAAAAATATGTTGAAATCCTGTTGAAGTCACTTTTTTAACACCAGTGATGTCTTATTGCAGTATATTCTATGCCACCATTTACTCTACTCATATGCAGCAAGAAATCACAACCACTTTAAACAATTTTGAAAATATTTTAAAACCAAATTACATAGGCCTTTTTTTTTTTAGTGTAAGAATCATGTTACATTGGATAAAAAGGGGCGTAACTGCGAGTGAAACGTTAACATGTATAACGGATTAAATTGAAATAAAAAATGAAATCGTATGACTTATTTAATACATCACCAAATAAATATGCTTTTGGGCAATTCCATTTTCATAAAAGATAACTATACAAAGCTAATGTTTCGTTTGCCAACTCAAAATATCTAAATTGAACTGAGGATGTTAATAAAAAAGTTAACAAATAATGTTGACTATTGTCAGACTGCAGGTCAAACAAACTGCATCATTGTTAGCAAATGGCATATCATCAGTGTGAACAAGAAGCTTAGAAGTAGTAACTGCACAACTATTCACAGATTTGACTGATATGACTATTTAAAATTTGTAATGTTGGCAATTATTAATTATCTGTCACCTGACAAAGTGAATAATTAAGCTGTATTATTCCCTGGCAATGATAATTTGTTTGGCATTTTTTTTTTTTTTGCACAGTACTTTGATACTAAGATTTTATTAAGGCAGGTAGATATTTTGTTGTTGTTGTTTTATGGCATTAGGTCTGGTCAGCAAGGTGTTTATAATAATAATTTGACTGGGTGGGGTATCATACCATGTGTCTGCGGCATGATACTCCAGTGCGGGAGCGTTTAGAATATTGCCTCAAGTAGACACCTTCACAATATGACTGAAAAATATTGAAAATAATGCTAACCAGGCAACAGCAACCAAACAAATTCAAACACAGTAAATCCTGTGTAAGCAATTCACTTGTCTTAAGCAACCAAACTTGCTATTTCATATTTTTATGGGTTCAGAGCAAATAAAACTGTATTAAGCAACAACCTGTTATAAAAACTACTTTTGCTTCATTACTGGCTGCTTAAATCTGGTTTGACTGTGTAAATGTAATTTATTAATGTAAGAGCTGTATGAATGGATAGGTATCTCTCTACAATAGATTAAGTTTTCTTGCACGAAAACCTCTGAACTAAATGACAAAAAGAAAATTGATATTCCATAATTAAAACATGAATAGATTGATTTGCTGTGATAAACTGTCATTCATCATTATAAACTGTACAAGTAAAGACAGACCTCAGAAAAAAGTATATCTAAATATCAAATTAATTTCCACCCATTTTCTCATAAATTTCTCAAAATTGTTGAAAAAATTTTGTTTCTCTGTTTTCTGAAATTAAATTTAAAAATAAAAGAATGCAGTTATCATTCTGATAAATGCATCCTATAATTAACTTTAGATATATAAGGTTGCTTAAGGTAGTTCCTTTAAAAAAAAGCTGACATGTTGACCTTGATTTTTAAAAAAACAACTTTTCTCGGTATAATCTATAATGTAAATGGTCAAGCTTATATTTATAAAAACCATTGTTTCTGATTAGAATTTTTTTTTTCAGTTGTAACCTTTTAAGGGTTTTGATTTTGATGTAAAAATGTTCTTATAACCCTCTTTTGTTGAATTGGTTCCCATATAGCAATCACAATGTTCTGACCTTAATGTCTTGACCATTTGTATTTACAATGAAGGTCAAGGTCACTTTTAGAGGTAAAATAAGCACATGGGACTTTTCTGTCTCAAGGTCACTCATTAAAGTCAAAGATCAAGATGTTTTTGATCTCGTGAAAGAAAGTTTGTATTTGAAAGTTATGTGGTTGGCTCAGTTTTTAACACATCTGACTATCAATCATGAGTTTCAAACAGTCTCCTTGGCATAAAAATGCTGCTAAATATTCAAAGAAACAAATCTTTTTAACCCTTGACATATCACAGGATACTTCTATTGTTCTTTATTTAATTCATTTTGTGAAATAGCAATATAAATGAGACATTTGAATGCATGAAAATATTTTATTAAAAGTGCATGTGATAATATTTGACATTTATGTGGGTTAAAGGTGCATGACCGTTTTAAAATTTAGTTTATCTGGACTCTCTTCTAAATGACTTCCAATGACCTGAAAAGAAAAACAAGCCATTAAATATAAAAAAAATTATCTTTTTATGTCAGGAGAGACTCTGGAAATATCTTAAAATGATCAAGTTGCCGTCTGTTCTGCCAATAAAATTGAAAATTTAACAAAATAGCTCCAACTGTAAAAAAAAATTGTAATAAAAACACTGCTACTTTCTTTAATTTAATTGCTTCTATATATGTATACTCTAATGAAGATGCACAGAAAAAGCTAAAGAAGAGAAAATCATCTAAATATTGATATATTCCGTTAATATTGTTAATATCAGAGCAGCATGCAATGCGGTACAGCAGATGGTCATATTTCAGACTTCCCGAGTCTTCCAGGAGCCCCCTCCTGTCAGTGTAAAACACTTAACATGCAAATATAATAGTTTTGCCTTGTTCTGTTACGGCTGTAATGGTACTGTGGCTCCCCCTGGTATATTTTGTGAGACCAACTTAAAACACACTTATCATATTATTTAAAGCCGGATTCATGCTAGCAGTAATAAAATTCAATTGAAATATCTCATTGGTGAATTTAGAGGTGGGAACCAGAAACAGGTGAACATCATATCAGCTTGAGCGGAATGTGTGGGGGAGGAATTACATAGGCGGATCTAGGATTTTCAGTCTGTGAGGGTTCTGAGTGGCATCCAAATTATTGTAGACTCATGAATTTGGCAAATTTTCAATATATGGTAGTGTTGGATATTGCAATGAGAACAGGAGCTGGGAAAGGCAGCTGTTTGAGATTTTGTGAATACTCTCATATTTGCAAAGTCTCGCAATATCTTGTTTTTGATTACTTAACTGCCTTTCATCTCAGGAACACAAATCAAGATTCTTACATTGCAGAGTGAAATTCTCATCAAAACAGTACCATTCCTAGGAATTTGTGTTTAAATTTGTTGAAGTTCTTTTTATTACAAAATTTGTATACTGCAGCTTAGATAACAACAAATTACTGGAATTTTCCTTTAAACCTCAATATCTTCAATTCAGTATCATTTTGCATGATCTTAACATGTTTAAATATTTAAGATTACATATAACTTACAGTTTATGTACAAGAAATCTGTTGCCTGTGAATTGCGAATGATTAATTTGCCAAATAATTAATCCTCCCAGTGTGCTATTTTATCAACATTTAGTCAGGAGATGCAAGTTTCCTATCCTTCTATACAAGTCCTTGGTTTCGCTAAACATCTTTATTTGAGATAACACAGCTCTTATTGCATAATAAGTGTACCTCATCTTAGATGAGATTATATGGCTCTTGTTGCATAATAGGTGTACCTCATCTAAGTTGAGATTACACAGCCCATTGTTGCATAATAAGTGTACCTCATTTCAGTTGAGATTACACGGCTCTTGTTGCATAATAGGTGTACCTCATCTCAGTTGAGATTACACAGCCAATTGTTGCATAATATGTGTACCTCATCTCAGTTGAGATTACATGGCTCTTGTTGCATAATAGGTGTACCTCATCTCAGTTGAGATTACACAGCCCATTGTTGCATAATATGTGTACCTCATCTCAGTTGAGATTACATGACTCTTGTTGCATAATAGGTGTACTTCATCTCAGTTGAGATTACATGGCTCATGTTGTATAATAGGTGTACCTCATCTCAGTTGAGATTACATGGCTCTTGTTGTATAATGTGTACCTCATCTCAGTTGAGATTACAAGGCTCTTGTTGTATGATAGGTGTACCTCATCTCAGTTGAGTTTACACAGCTCTTGTGACATAATAGGTGTACCTCATCGCAGTTGAGATTACACTGTTCTTGTTGTATAAAAGGTGTATCTCATCTCAGTTGAGATTACATGGCTCTTGTTGTATAAAAGGTGTACCTCATCTCAGTTGAGATTACAAGGTTCTTGTTGTATGATAGTTGTACCTCATCCCAGTTGAGATTACATGGCTCTTGTTGTATAAAAGGTGTACCTCATCTCAGTTGAGATTACATGGCTCTTGTTGTATAAAAGGTATACCTCATCTCAGTTGAGATTACATGGCTCTTGTTGTATGATAGGTGTACCTCATCTCAGTTGAGATTACATGGTTCTTGTTGTATAAAAGCTGTACCTCATCTCAGTTGAGATTTCATGGCTCTTGTTGTATAAAAGGTGTACCTCATCTCAGTTGATATTACAAAGCTCTTGTTATATGATAGGTGTACATCATCTCATTTGAGATTACATGGCTTTTGTTGTATAATAGGTGTACCTCATCTCAGTTGAGATTACATGGCTCTTGTTGTATAAAAGGTGTACCTCATCTCATTTGAGATTACAAGGCTTTTGTTGTATGATAGGTGTACCTCATCTCAGTTGAGATTACACGGCTCTTGTGACATAATAGGTGTACCTCATCGCAGTTGAGATTACACGGTTCTTGTTGTATAATAGGTGTACCTCATCTCAGTTAAGATTACACGGTTCTTGTTGTATGAAAGGTGTACCTCATCTCAGTTGAGATTACACGGCTCTTGTTGCGTAATAGTTGTAGGCATCTAAGTTAAGATTACACAGCTCTTGTTGCATACTAAGTGTACCTCATCTCAGTTGAGATTACACAGCACTTGTTGCATACTAAGTATATCTCATCTCAGTTGAGATTACACAGCTCTTGTTGTGTAACAGTTGTACCTCATCTCAGTTGAGATTACATGGCTCTTGTTGCATACTAAGTGTATCTCATCTCAGTTGAGATTACACAGCTCTTGTTGCGTAATAGTTGTACCTCATCTCAGTTGAGATTACATGGCTCTTGTTGCATACTAAGTGTATCTCATATCAGTTGAGATTACACAGCTCTTGTTGCATAATAGTTGTACCTCATCTCAGTTGAGATTACATGGCTCTTGTTGCATACTAAGTGTATCTTATCTCAGTTGAGATTACACAGCTCTTGTTGGGTAATAGGTGTACCTCATCTCTGTTGAGATTACACAGCTCTTGTTGCATACTAAGTGTATCTCATCTCAGTTGAGATTACACAACTCTTGTTGGGTAAAAGGTGTACCTCATCTCAGTTGAGATAACGCAGCTCTTGTTGCATACTAAGCGTACCTCATCTCAGTTGAAATTACACGGCTCTTGTTGCATACTAAGTGTACCTCATCTAAGTTGAGATTACACGGCTCTTGTTGCATACTAAGTGTACCTCATCTCAGTTGAGATTACACAGCTTTTGTTGCATACTAAGTGTTTCTCATCTCAGTTTAGATTACACAGCTCTTGTTGCGTAATAGTTGTACCTTATCTCAGTTGAGAATATGCAGCTCTTGTTGCATACTGAGTGTATCTCATCTCAGTTGAGATTACACAGCTCTTGTTGCATACTAAGTGTATCTCATCTCAGTTGAGATTACACAGCTCTTGTTGCATATTAAGTGTACCTCATCTCAGTTGAGATTACACATCTCTTGTTGCATTATAGGTGTACTTCATCTCAGGTGAGATTATCTGGCTCTTGTTATGTGTATACCTCATCTCAGTTGAAATAACACACAGCTTCTTTCTAATCCATATAAGAGCACTGTATTACTTAAACATTAACACTGATGCAGCCATTAAAGTCTCCTTAATAGCAGAATATTGCTGCCTTTTCATGCATGTTTTATCTCTGTTCACCAAACATGCAGTTAGTTTTAACAGTAATTATTGGAAAAATGCACTAGGCATGCTGTAACAGGCATAATAAACAAGATAAATACAATCTCCCTGCAACTGGGGTTTGATGTATTTACTGTAATTTACTTCAGGAGCCATAATCTTCTGTGATAAACAGATGATGCCTCTATTTTATGAATTTTAAATTGTCTACACACTAATTAGTTTAATTATTCTTGGGTGCTAATTAATTCCTTTATTTGTATTTAATGGCCCAAGTAATAAAGATATTTCTGTACAAATTAAACCTGAAGTAAAAGTGTTTTAAATAAATAATTTAAAAGTTATGGGAATGGATGGGTAGAGTAAGTAGGCGCTCTGGAACCTGTTACCCCACAATATTAATGGTAAGGTTTTTTAGTGTTTTAGGTCCCTTCCACTTATGGGGAGTTTAGGGGGGTTGGGGGTGAGGGGTTGTGTGTGTGTGTGTGGGGGGGGGGGGGGGGGGGGGGGTGCATATAGAGTAACCCTTGTTCTTGTCCGTACACCCCTATGTCACACTTTCTTGACAGTTCTACTCCTGGTGAACTCCCCTTCCAGTTTTCACCAAACTTGCTAGGGAGTATCAGTTTGAAATCCAGTTGCACATGTCGTCATTGCATTTTACTCCTCCTAAGTTTCTCAAGCAATTTTGAATAACTATCTAAATAGTATTAGTACCAAGTTGCCCTTATTGTAGTTTCATTCCAGTCCATCGACTTTTGGTTTAGTTATGGCCCTTTAATTTTTATAAATGGTAAATATATGTATGCACATCACATTTTCTTGTCAGCTCAGCTCATCCTAAAGCTCTTAAGGTGAATATTATGTCACTGCCATCTTAAAATTCAATTCTTAAAATTGCCCTATCTTGATTTTTTGTTATAGAAAATGATCAAACTTTTCCGTGGGGGAAAAAGGGGGAGTAACTGTGTAGTGAGACGTTATAGGCATTGAACACATAAATAAAATTTTAACATATATTTCTGACATTTTATTTTTTTTCAGATTTTCATTATCTGTCAAAATTGCAATCTGTCTCCGAAAATTATCTTTTAACTATATTTCAAACAGTATTTAACTGTTTAATTGTATTCACAAAATTCATAAATGTTAGTCTGAAACATGTGAGTGGCAATAACTCGAGTATTAACCACAGGGTGCTGGTCACTCATGCCAGAGGTTGCAGGTTCAATCTCAGACTTGACCTGATGACCTCTTTAAAACAACACTCCACACTTGTCCTACCCAGGAAATAGCCTCGTTAGTGATTCATATAAGCCCTGAGCTTACTTTTCAATCAAGCTAAAAAATTAAATTGGTATCAGTAACCACAGTTACCAACTAAATCAGCTGCTTTCATACTAATTTCTGCTGAAAAAATAAGTTCCGTTGTAAAATAAGGTATATTTTACATTTTACAGTATTTCATCATTATAAAGTTTAGTATAAATCGAGAAAACCACGTAAGCTGACTTGTAAGAGGATTGAAATATTAAGCCGAGTTTCTGATGAGTCCCTTGTACTGAGAAGCGAGTTGCTTGTTCCGAGAAGCCAGTGACTTTCTGAGCTGACTGTAATATTTCATACAAAAGTGTACGAGATTCAATGTATTTTCATTTGTCTATCAACATTTTCTTAAGTAATATTTCATAAATTTACAAAAACAAGGACAATTGAAATGGTGTCGTCTTTGTCACATGGGGCATCCTTCCGCAGTTGACAATTCTTAATATTCCCAAACTTTCAAAATGAAATTTGGTGGACAGTGAATAAGAACATGGTGTAACAATATGTGACTGAAAATAAAATTATTCCATGGTGTAACAATATGTGACTGAAAATGTAAAATAAAATTATTCCATGGTGTAACAATATGTGACTGAAAATGTAATTATTCCATGGCGTAACAATATGTGACTGAAAACGCAATTATTCCATGGTGTAACAATCTCAATTATTCTATGGTCACAAATGTTTTTTGACTGATGCCAAATATTTCTTGATTGGTGATGTTGGTTTGTTCTTCCAGGTATGAAAGATTGATTATCAAATTAATAGATACTACAGTAATGCTTAAAGGTAGTATATCAGGAAGATTCACTATAAATGTTTTGTTTTTGAAGTTGATACAGTGCCTCTCATAATCATGAATATGTAAAATACGAATTGTTTAATTAGTATGTCGAATCCATCAAAATGTGACAAAATATTATATTTTAATACTAGAGAAAATTGGAGCAAAATTCTCATTCTAATAATAGACAGCACTTAAATACTTCTTGATGACTATCATATCGTCATTCAGGCTCTTTGTAAGATCAAACAATTTCCACAATATGTATACAAATATGATGGATCGAATCAAAATCAAAATGAAATCATGTGACTTATTTGATCATGTGACAAAATATGTTGCAATTTGAAGCATGAAATTAATTAAGTCAAACCAGGACACGCAGGCTAACTTCAGTTAGGCAATCACTTTTAAATATCTTATTTTGACATGTTAAGATAGATATCCTTATGGCAATATGAAGTCAGTGACTATTTAATTATAAGTCACTGATAAAATGTATTTAGCAAATTTTAAATTTTTGAAAATACACCTATTACTATGAGTCTAACACTTTTGTAACCATGTAAATGATGAAATCAATTATAAATAGTTGTAAAGTCTATTGTCCTGGATTATAATCCTTTTTTAAGTTATTTCTGGTAAATATACCTTTAGAAACACTAACATCATGAAATAACAGTGGTTATAATGTCTGGTATGCAGTCAGACATTTTGATTTTTTCCAGTATACATATTACCAAGAATCAGCCAATCAGACGGCTAGAGATAGTGTCATCAGGTTAAGTAAAGGTACTGGACTAAACTTCCAAAATTCAATAATATTAATCAAGTCCTGTATGAAAAATATAAGTAAACACTTGAAACAATATAAACAGTAAATTTTTGTACCAATTCTAGTTTTTGCTAAAAAAAAGGGCTAAAAATATTGACCCCCTCCTTAGAACACTTAATTTTACTGGTGTACCATACTTTTATGTGCACCTTTATATTGCAATTGTCAAACTGTCCCCTAATAAGAGAATTCTAAGTGCCAGGGATACTTCCTACAGTGGTAAGCACTTACGGAATGGCTGTTCATGATACTTAGTGAGACTGCTGAAATTAAAATCAAGCACCATAAAAAACAAAGCTGTAATGTACTAAAGGTGACCATATCTCTCTGAAATCATTTATTTCTCTCTTAGGTGGCTCACAACAATTTTTATGCTACAGTGACAAGCTGTTGAATTTAAAGTCATTAGCACCATACAAAACAAAGCTGTAATATACCCAACATAATTGTTTACCATTAAAATCAGTCTTTTCTCTCTGAGGTGGCTCACAACAATTTATTTTTACGCTGTGATGACGCATATGAGCTTTAAATAATGGATAGACCAACAAGTTTGCATGGCTTCATAATTATAAATGTTAACAGATGCACTGTTACTATCTTACACAATACATCTATAAAGCTAGTTATAATGGTGATGGTAATTATTATCTATTTATAATGAGCTTCCAGCAATAAAAAGCAAGTTTAAGACAGTACCATCTCTCATTGATGGTATATATTTGTTGGTATAAATTAATACCCCTGCTGGGAAACATTAGTTGATATCCACTTCTCACCAAGCAAGTTAAATTTAGTAAGTGCTCAAGTTCCTGCTGGTTCGTATATGTGGGTACCAGCTCTCACTGCAGCAAACCATTAATTGGTACCAAACTTACTTAATTGGTACCAGATCTCTCTGTAATTAAATATTAATTAGTACCAATTCTTCCTTAAGTTAAACAATAATTGGTACCAACTCTCACTGTAGTTAAAACAACAATTGGTACCAACTCTCCCTGTAGATTAACATTAATTGGTATCCACTCTCCCTGAAGTTAAACAATAATTGGTACCAACTCTCACTGTAGTTAAAACAACAATTGGTACCAACTCTCCCTTTAGATTAACATTAATTGGTATCAACTCTCCCCGAGCTTAACATTAATTGGTATTCTCTCTCCCTGAAAATAAACAATACTTTGTACCAAATCTTCCTGAAGTTAAACATTGAAACAGTACCAACTTTCCCTACTCTGGCTGCAGGTAAATGTTAATTGATACCTTCTCTTGCTACAGGTAAACATTAACTGATACCTTCTCTTGCTTTAGGTAAACATTAATTGATACCTTCGCTTGCTGTAGATACACATTAATAGATAACTAACTACTCTGGCTGCATTTAAACATTAATTGTAACTTATTATTGCTACAGGTAAACATTAATTGATACCTTCTCTTGCTGTAGGTAAATATTAATTGGTACCTACTCTCACTGCAGGTCAACATTAATTGATACCTTCTCTTGCTGCATGTAAACATTTATTGATACCTTCTCTTGCTGCATGTAAACATTTATTGATACCTTCTCTTGCTGCATGTAAACATTTATTGATACCTTCTCTTGCTGCATGTAAACATTTATTGATACCTTCTCTTACTGTAGGTAAACATTATTGATATATGCTCTGGCTGCATTTAAACATTTATTGATACCTTCTCTTGCTGCATGTAAACATTTATTGATACCTTCTCTTACTGTAGGTAAACATTATTGATATATGCTCTGGCTGCATTTAAACATTGATTGATACATTCTCTTGCTGTAGATAAACATTAATAGAAAACTACTCTTGCTGCAGTTAAACATTAATTGATACATTCTGTTGCTGCTGGTAAACATTAACTGATACATTTTCTTGCTGCAGGTAAACAATATTGATACTGTCTCTTGCTGTAGATAAACATTAATAGAAAACTACTCTTGCTGCAGGTAAACATTTATTGATACCTTCTCTTGCTGCTGGTAAACATTAACTGATACCTTCTCTTGCTGCAGGTAAACAATATTGATACTGTCTATTGCTGCAGGTAAACATTAATTGATACCTACTCTTGCTGCTGGTAAACATTAATTGATACCTTCTCTTGCTGCTGGTAAACATTAACTGATACCTTCTCTTGCTGCAGGTAAACAATATTGATACTGTGTCTTGCTGTAGGTAAACATTAATTGATACCTACTCTTGCTGCAGGTAAACATTAATTGATACCTTCTCTTGCTGCTAGTAAACATTAACTGATACCTTTTCTTGCTGCAGGTAAACAATATTGATACTGTCTATTGCTGCAGTTAAACATTAATTGATACCTTCTCTTGCTGCAGGTAAACATTAATTGATACCTACTCTTGCTGCTGGTAAACATTAACTGATACCTTCTCTTGCTGCAGTTAAACATTATTGATACTGTCTCTTGCTGTAGGTAAACATAAATTTATACCTTCTCTTGCTGCAGGTAAACATTAAGTGATACCTACTCTTTTTGCAGGTAAACATTAATTGATACATTCTCTTGCTACAGGTAAACATTAACTGATACATTCTATTGTTGTAAGTAAACATTATTGATACACTCTCTTGCTGCAGGTAAACATTAACTTATACCTTCTATTGCTTTAGGTAAGCATTAATTGATTCCTTCTCTTTATGTAGATAAACATATATAGATAACAACTCTTACTGCATTTAAAAATTAATAGATACCTTCTCTTTCTGCAGGTAAACATTAATTGATACCTACTCTTCCTGCAAGTTACCATTAATTGATACCTACACTTGCTGCAGGTAAACATTAATTGATACATTCTCTTGCTACAGGTTAACATTAACTGATACATTCTCTTGCTACAGGTAAACATTAATTGATATATTCTCTTGCTTTAGGTAAACATTAACTGATACCTTCTTTTGCTGCAGGTAACCATTAATTGATACCTACACTTGCTGCAGGTTAACATTAATTGGTACATTCTCTTGCTACAGGTAAACATTAACTGATACCTTATTTTGCTGCAGGTAAACATTAATTGATGCTGTCTCTTGCTACAGGTAAACATTAACTGATACCTTCTTTTGCTGCAGGCCAACATTAATTGATACCTTCTCTTGCTGTAGGTAAACATTAATTGATACCTTATCTTGCTATAGGTAAACATTAATTGATACCTTATCTTGCTGTAGGTAAACAGTAATTGATACCTTCTCTTGCTGTAGGTAAACATTAATTGAGACCTTCTCTTGCTTCAGGTAAACATTAACTGATACCTTCTTTTGCTGTAAGTAAACATAAATTGATACCTTCTCTTGCTGCAGGTAAACATTAATAGATAACTACTTTTACTGCAGGTAAACATTAATAGATAACTACTTTTGCTGCAGGTAAACATTAATTGATATCTTCTCTTGCTGCAGGTCAACATTAATTGATACCTTCTCTTGCTGTACGTAAACATTAATTGATGCCTTATCTTGCTATAGGTAAACATTAATTGATACTTTCTGTTGTTGTACGTAAACATTGATTTAGACCTTCTCTTGCTGTAGGTAAACATTAATTGATACCTTCTTTTGCTGCAGGTGACCATTAATTGATACCTACACTTGCTGCAGGTTAACATTAATTGTTACATTCTCTTGCTACAGGTAAACATTAACTGATACCTTATTTTGCTGCAGGTGAACATTAATTGATGCTGTCTCTTGCTACAGGTAAACATTCACTGATACCTTCTTTTGCTGCAGGCCAACATTAATTGATACCTTCTCTTGCTGTAGGTAAACATTAATTGATACCTTATCTTGCTATAGGTAAACATTAATTGATACCTTATCTTGCTATAGGTAAACATTAATTGATACCTTCTCTTGCTGTAGGTAAACATTAATTGAGACATTCTCTTGCTGCAGGTAAACATTAACTGATACCTTCTTTTGCTGTAAGTAAACATTAATTGATACCTTCTCTTGCTGCAGGTAAACATTAATAGATAACTACTCTTGCTGTAGGTAAACATTAATAGATAACTACTCTTGCTGCAGGTCAACATTAATAGATATCTTCTCTTGCTGCAGGTCAACATTAATTGATACCTTCTCTTGCTGTAGGTAAACATTAATTGATACCTTATCTTGCTATAGGTAAACATTAATTGATACCTTCTGTTGCTGTACGTAAACATTGATTTAGACCTTCTCTTGCTGTAGGTAAACATTAATGATACCTTCTCTTGCTGTAGGTAAACATTAATTGATACCTTCACTTGCTGTAGGTAAACATTGATTGATACCTGTAAACATTTATTGATACCTTCTCTTGCTGCAGGTAAACATTAATAGATACCTTCTCTTGCTGTAGGTAAAAATGGATTGGTACCTACTTTTACTGCAGGTAACTATTATTGATACCTACTTTTGCTGCAGGTAAACATTAATTGATATCTACTTTTGCTGCAGGTAAACATTTATTGGTACCTACTTTTGTTGCAGGTAAACATTAATTGGTACCTACTTTGACTGCAGGTAATATTAATTGATACCTACTTTTGCTGCAGGTTAATATTAATTGATATCTACTTTCACTGCAGGTAAACTTTAATTGGTATCTACTTTTGCCGCAGTTAAACATTAATTGGTACCTACTTTCGCTGCAGGTAAACATTAATTGGTATCTACTTTTGCTGCAGGTAAACATTAATTGATACCTACTTTTGCTGCAGGTAAACATTAATTGGTATCTACTTTTACTGCAGGTAAACATTAATTGATACCTACTTTTGCTGCAGGTAAACATTTATTAGTATCTACTTTTGCTGCAGGTAAACATTAATTGATACCTACTTTCGCTGCAGGTAAACATTAATTGGTATCTAATTTTGCTGCAGGTAAACATTAATTGACCTGACATGGGCTGTCAATTGAACAAGTCGATAATTCTATCAGCAACTGATATTAGTTGATATTCGTTTCAAAGGGGGGGGGGGTATCTATGGAGTAAAGGGTTAACTGGTTGGAGGAGTGATGCTGATTTAAGGTTATCTCGTTCATTATGCAGCCAATCCATTCTTTTCAAAATGTGGTACATGGCATTTAATCAATTTCAAAACACACTCAACTAATAATAGTTTCTATTTCAGTGCAACTTTTGTTTAATGTCTACAGTTTAATTGCACCTTGCAGTTAATGCTGGTTGTTTGATCTGTTAATTGTATTGTTTAATGGCCCTTCTTGCTTATCTGTTTTTTTGATGTGCCAATTCTGATTTGAGTTTTTTAGTTTTTTAAAAGTTTTATTAGAACCATAAAAATTGATTGAAGATAAAAAGGTTAATTTGGTTTACAGCTAAATTTGACACATCAATCAAACCTGGACTTTTCAAAATATTGTTGTGATATAAAATATGTGAATGACATTTATTTATATAAATATTAATACCATGAATTCTAATTATCAATAATATTTCTAGCTTCATATATTGCCAGGATGCTTTGTTTAAACTGGTTTATTTTACATTGATTGTGGAACCAGTTATTACATGTACAACTTAGTCAAATTACGCTCAAAGTCTTCCTGGATAGAACAAGTACTAATGAAACATATGCGAATAAAGTGCTACTAGATTGCTCAAGGACATCATATATAGCCGTGGCAGAGGATTGAACCCATTACCCTCAGATAATGGTCTGATGCTCTACCACTTGACCACTTAAGGCGAGTGCCAGGGTCCTAAGATATTGACTGAACAATCCAAGGCATTGTCCCAAGATCATTAATTTAATCGAAGTTTAAAATGACAAACAGCAACTTTGGTAAACTTTTACTCAACTCAACTGTTTATAAATGCTGCATATCTGCATGGTGTAAATATGAAATAACAATACCCACAATACCCACAGGAAGTGTGCCTTAATTTCGTTTATAGTTTCGAAAGGGGCATAACCCTTGTAAATGGATGAAAGGCATCACATTTCACTTTTTTGCATTTCTAATATGACAAACGGGGGACAAAATAGTTTGTTTCCTTCCTGTTTTTATCAGTATGATCAAAAAAACATCAAGGAAAAATCAATTTTTTAAGTATATTTATTTATACAGCAGAACTTTGATGACTCAAACCCAATGGAACTGGACAAAATAGATTGAGTTAAGAGTTTTACAAGCCAAACATTTTTAATCATCATACCATACAATGTACATCAAATACAAATTTGGCCGAGACCAGATAAGGCCATCCTTAAAAAATATTTGTTTGCTGTGCTCCAACTCAGTATTTTTCATTAAGGTAGCTATTTTTTTTTTTGCCAAATTTGGATTTTGCATAGTCACTTTAAAGAAAATCGACAGAAATCATTAAAACAAAATTAAACTGCAATTTTGAGTGAGTGTGTAGGAGCACGGCAAACAATATATTTTTAAGGACAGCCTAAGTTGTTTGAGCCAAACGTGGTGTTGCGAGTCAAAGACATTCTAATTTTTTTCCAAAACTAGCATATATTATTCAATATGCAGTTTGAGATAGTTGTACTTGGAGATGAATATCTCTATATGGTTATACATTCAGGCGTAACGATTTGTTTGATGCGTGAACATGATAAAAATAGATTTTAACATTGCCATGTGTTCTTTTAAACTCATCTTTATTCCCGAAGATTTCAACCACTTGAATTTGGAACATTTATGAATCTAATTCACTAATATGTTTATTTAAAGGTGTCCAGGGTCTTCTCCCATCAATGAGCCAGGGGGGCGTGTATCATGAAAAATATTGTCAATGTCAACCAACAATTGTTCATAAAATTTTTAACTTTCATCTAAATGAACCTAAAATTATCTTAAATCATACAGAAAAATGACATACAGTCAAACCTGTTTTAAGCAGTCAGTCAAGAGAGTAAGTGGCCATTTAAGACAGGTTATTACTTAATATGGGTTAATTTACTCTGAAAGTATAGAAATGGGAAATAGAAAAAATGTCTTTTTCAGACAGGTGGCTGCTTAATAAAGGTGACTGCTCACTCAGGTTTTACTGTATTACTTGAAATACAATTATTTTAAATGGCAATAAAAATTTCAACAATTGACTTTATACTACAATTTTTGCAAAAAGCAGCCCAAGACTTTAATGTAATATCTAGTTATATTTTTGTACGAATATTAAATTCCAAACATTCTGAGAGTGAGCAGCCCAATTACTGTAGACGTAAGTTATCTGCGAGCAGTCACGGGAGGTGAACTCCAGATCATTAATATCGCCCCTCCTAATAATATAAAAAGATTGCAGTTATGTAATAAAAAAAATTGTTGCTTGATTGGGGTAAACAGCATGATTATCTACAGACAGAATTATCAGAAACATTAATTCCACACGGCTGCGAGTCCTTACATCATTTCTGCTACGAAGGTTTGTGCCAGAATCCCAAGATAAGCTGTTCAAGGGTCATTAATGGAGTAATGGCTACTTTGTGGTATGTGCCAATAATCCGATGCAACCTTTCTCTTCCAGACAAAGGCCTCAAATAACCGTGTCAAATAGATAAATAAATATTTAAGTAAGCAAGTACTTTACTAATTAGGTGACTGGCAGACTACTTTGATCATTAAGAGTGCAGTGTTTAATAATTCTGGTCCTTCATCAGTCTCATCTGATGGAATGAACTGGGCAATCTAGTTTGCTTTAAAGGACATTGGTTCCAAAATTTTCAGATTTTCATATGTACGAGTTTTATTTCTTAAAATAAAGAAGAATTTTTATCTTTGTTGCAGACTTATGGGTATGTATACATTGTATGATTGCTATGAATTGTGGGACAGGCATAGAATTCCCTGCTTTTTCATTGGTGGGGTTAGTATATTATAGAATTGATTTGGGAGATATCAGGTTGTGGGATAGACTTCCACATGGATGCTTTTCTTTGATTTAATTTTTTTTAAGTACTTACGTATATGTCAGTGAAAAAGGAGCCATTTTTGTTTTAGAAAGTCATTTAATGTATAAATATTTGAACTCATTTACATACATGAATTAAAGTTGAAATTTTGTTACTAAGTTTCATAAAAAATGGGCACTTATTTTTTACACATGCTGGTTGCTTAGTTACAGACAAAGACCTCTATGATCCTGGCCAGTTTCACTAACATTTGTAGGTTGTCGAACTTCTTAGCAAAATTCGTTAATGGTTTTGCCATCCTCATCATAAGAATCTTTGTAAACCTTATAAATGATACATATAGCTACTTAAAATTTGCGATAAATTCATGCTTTATTGAAAATGTGGATGCCTGCATGCATTTATCACATGAAAACTAAGCTTACAAAAAACTTAGACATAGAAAGGTTTGTAAAACTGGCCTCTTCTGTGCTTCTTCGCAAACATTCCATCAGTATTACATGGTAGACTAGCTTTTATGGGAATATAGTAGTACTTATAAACTCTAATTACAGCATTCCCCGACATAGACTGTCACTACAATATTACTAATACTACATGAAGGGTTTCTAGGAGCCGTGACATTGGTACTCTTCCTTGGAACAGTTCCCGATTCCCGGTAATGGTGCGGCAATATGGAATCACCTTTATCAAACAAAACTTGGTTACTTGAAAATTATGTTTGGCACAAAGTGTTGTCCTCTAACAATTTTTTTCAGTATGTCTGGTTGTACTCTGTTACAAAATTATCCCTCATCTCGGATCTCCGCAAAATATTTGTCCAATCGTTCTTCACAATATCTTGTGACTGTAACTGCCACTCCATTTTTTTCCAGAACATTTGATGAAACTTTATTTGTAGTATTAACATCAAATATCCATGTGTTTGCATTCTTGGTGTATCTTTTTTTCTTTACAAAAATTGTGCCCCTTGCTTATATTCATCAAATATTGTGACAGCAATTCCTCCATCCAGTCTTTATATTTTTTTCTGAATCTGATAAAAATAATATGGACAATACAGACTTAGGTGTATATAATGTGCTTAAAAGTTGTTTCTTGTTTTCAGTTTAATTAATTTTCTCAGAGTTATGCCCCTTTTGCACCAGCAGACTATGCCCAGCATAGGCAGAGGTGTGTGTGTGGCGAGGGGTGGGGAAATATCTTTTCACTTTTCTTAATTTTTTGTTAATTATAAAGTCATCAGCTGCATTGCATGTTTGTACAATAATTTTATTTATTTCACCAACTCTATCAATTAATTTGCATATTTGGTGTAACTGAGTGCCTATTGAAGTTAAAAGTATGTAGATTTTGCCATTGATGTGGTTTTGGTGTTGATAGAAGACAGGATAAACTGGAGAAATTTCTCCTGCTTGTGCAGTATATATAACATTCTGCATATTCTGATAAGGATCAGGGTGAGATATTTCTAGGATCAAAATAAATTTCTCAGGCTGTCACAATGAAACTTTGTATAAACTTTAGATAATTATTTAAACTGTTTGGTATGCCAAAAATAAGAACAATTTATAACTCTTGTGGTTCAGATAAAACATTCCAGCCCTTGAAGCAGCCATTATGATAATAATAATGATGATAATAATAATAATGATGACGATAATAATACTTACATCGGACTTGTTTCTTTCAGCATTGCTAATTTATTTGTTTTAAAACAGTCATAAACAGGCATTACAAAGTGCCCTTTTTATTTGCTATTAAATAGCCAGAGACATGCATTGCACTGAACTGGCTAATTTATTTTTTAAACAACCTGAGACAGGTATTACAAAATGCTCCCCTTCTTACTTGAGATTAAATAGCCAGAAACAAGCATTAAAAAGTACTTGTTTCTTACATGAGATTAAATAGCTAGAGATGTGCATTACAAAGTACTTGTTTCACACTTGATATTAAATAGTCAGGGACATGCACTACAAAGTACTTGTTTCTTACTTGATATTAAATAGCGAGAGACATGCATTACAAAGTACTCGTTTCTTACTTGATATTGAATAGCCAGAGACATGCATTACAAAGTACTCGTTGTTTACTTGATATTGAATAGCCAGAGACATGCATTAAACTGAACTGGCTAATTTGTTTTAAAAAGCCAGAGACAGATATTACACAATACTTGTTCCTTACTTGCTATTAAATTGCATTACAAAGTATTTTGTTTCCTCTAGCTTTGTCAGTAACTCAGTTCGTTAAAAAAACTGCATACATTCCGCAGGAATTGAGTGCCTCCAACCATATATTATAAACTAGCCAGAAGCAGAACATTCAGAACTTGCTGACCCAACAAGTTGACAAAATAGGTCGGACAGAATTTCGTTATGGTCATCATAATTAATACCCCATTCAGCAGGAGTTAATTGTTTCAGGATGCCAGCACTGATATATAAGAGGAGTCTGGCAATGAGCTGTCAATCATTCTAGGGTAAGAGTGAGGTTTTGTTATCAAAATATTTTCTAAGATTTTTTTTGTTTCTGCATTAATTTTGTGGCCTAATGGGTTGATAGAAAAAGGGTAGTAAATAATTTATTTAAAATTCATGAAACCAAAAATGGAAATACAATAATACATCCCCATATTACAGAAGTTTAATATTTCATAGATATTTAACTAAAACAAAACTATACTCAACGATTTCTTGTTGAATTTCTGTGTTTGGACAGTTCCATTAGAATTTTGAAAGGGATTTTAAAAAATGACATCGAGAGCAAAACAAAACAGACCCTCAGCAGTCAGAAAGTTACTTAGCTCTAGACTGTTGCTTTATAATATCAATGACACAAAGATCAACCTTAGACTGTTCTTGGTAGAAATTCATGTTGACTTCAAGGCACACACTTTCAGGTTTAGTTTTAACTTATTTATTTTACTTTGACTGTAAAACAAATTATACAAATCACGCTTTAAGTCTTCCTGGATAGAACCAGTAACTATTATCATGTGGAAAGAGAATCTTACTCAAGGACACCACCAATAGCTGTGGCAGAGGATTGAACTCATTACCTTCCAATCCAGGGCCTGATGTTTAACCACTGAACCATGTGCTGCACATTTTTAGGCTTGCCTGTAAGTTTGAGAATCATGGATAACATTAAGACAAACTACACTGAGGTGATAAGCCTTTTATTCCTCTATCTTCCCTACTTTATTTGAAGAAGAATATTAAGTAGCATTAGATGCATTGGCAATATGTTTTCTCTCTTCACTATCACCTGCACCTAAATGTCTGAGCACCTGCCAGAGCTCTGGATTATATCTTTTAATTTCACCTTTCTCCAGATCCATATTTTGTTTATGTTTTTTTTTAATGGGGTTTAACAGCAACTTTCTACACATTTCAGGTTATATATGGCATATCCAGTTTAACTGGTGGAGGAAGACCTCAGATTGAGTTAGACTGAGTAGAACCACCATCCTTCCACAAGTAACTAGGAAACTTTCTCTCATAAAGTTTTTGTAGCGAGTGGGACTCGAACCTACAACCTTAGCGGTGAATGGTAAGAGATCTTGAGATGAGGCCCTAGACCACCCGGCCACAAAGGGCCCTCTCTCCAGATCAAGTAGCTTATATAGTGATATGTTATTATTTTTAAAAATTCCAGTTGTTACACTGTAATTATCAATCTGGGGGTTGCCATGAGTTAGGGGATGATTGGTCGTCAACTTTGTTCCACGGCCATGAGTCGCCCACCTCTGAATATGTGGGGAAGTAGTCAGTGACTTGCAGAGATAGGATGTGTCTAGTACTAGTTAACTACCTGGCAGATCCCAGGCTGCACCGACCACCATTATATATACATTACTAAAATACTGTTGAAAAAAGATGCAGAATAACTGTCAGTCCTGATCTTGGCACAGAAGTGCATTCAATTATTTTATTTTATTATTTTTAGAATGGATAATAAGCATCTCATTATTATTAACGAATAACATTGGAATTGTTTGATATGTTTAATCCACCAAAACTTGACAAAATTGATATTTAAATTGGAGTGGAAAACTTCAAAATGAAATCTCCACTCTTAAAATAGACTACTTGATGACCTTCACAACGTCATTTAGACTATTTCTAAGATGAACAATTTTGCCTACACGTAAACCTGTTTAACGGATCAAATTGAAATAAAAATGAAATCACACGACTCATTTAATATGCAATATAATATGTTGCAACTTTAAAGCAGGAAATCTATTTTAGTCTAACCTAGGTGCATATAGCCCAAGTTAAAAAGGAAATCCCTTTTCAATGTACATGTATTATTTTGGTATGTTTAACCCTTTACTCCAAAGATAGGTGTTTGAAAACAGTGCAGGAAGAGTAACGAGCAATCTGAACGCTTCCTGCACTGTTTTCCACTCTGTCAGTCAATGTAAACATAATTCACCCAATAATTCAAAAGCTTTCTATATTAAGTGTCCAAAGGTTTCTATATTAGAGGTGTCCAAAGTCGTCTATATAAGTGGTGTCTAAAGGCTTCTATATTAGAGGTGTCCAAAGGCGTCTATAATAGAGGTGTCCAAAGGCGTCTATATTAGAGGTGTCCAAAGGCGTCTATATAAGAGGTGTCCAAAGGCGTCTATATAAGAAGTGTCCAAAGGCGTCTATATTTGAAGTGTCCAAAGGCGTCTATATAAGAAGTGTCCAAAGGCGTCTATATTAGAAGTGTCCAAAGGCATCTATATTAGAGGTGTCCAAAGACGTCTATATAAGAGGTGTCCAAAGGCGTCTATATTAGAAGTGCCTAAAGGCATCTATATAAGAGGTGTCCAAAGGTGTCTATATAAGAGTTGTCTATATGCAGTAAAGGGTTAAATAGATTATCGTTTTGGCAATACAGGGTCAATGAGTGTTATATAGGCATGATAATTCATATTGTGGGAAAATGTTTTAGCCAATTTTAAAATTTTCAAAAATCCTGATATATTCCCCTTTAAGATAATGCAAATAAATACTAAACATTCCTTCTGCATGTTTTTGTAATGAAAACTTTAGAAAGTATTCTGAGGTTAATGAAAAATAACACAGAGTGGATTGCCAGACATGCAGCATTTCAAACAATTAATTGGATTGAACTTTTAATTTGCCAATATTTAAATTAGTTAATTAACGATTCCATCTTTGTTTTAGGGCCATTCTATTTGTCATCAGTAAGGGGTGTCAATAAAAAATATATTGACTGAGGTACAAACAACTTCAAGGCTTGCAGACTGGCCGAGATCTTGTTTTTGTTTGTATGGTGTTTAACGTCACTTTCAACAATTTTTCAGTTATATCGCGAGTGTCTACTTGAGACAGTATTCTGAGCGCTGCCACACTGGAGTGTCATGCCACAAACACATGGTATGATACCCCACCCAGTCACATACTGACACCGGGCCGACCAGACTTAAATCTATCCTCCAAATACTGAGCGCCAAGTTACAAGCTTCTAGTACCATTTTTTAAGTTTTTGGTATGACCCAGCCAGGAATCAATCCCCACAACCATCTGCATGCAAGGTGGAGACTCTACCCCTAGACCACCACTGCAGTATTTGAGATTTTTTATCTTATTGACCAGAACAACAACCAGTTTTGAATGAAAACAGTAAATTAAGAATGCAACTGACACACAGACATTTCAGAGATAGTAAAAACATATTAATGATCCATTTGTGTCTACCAAGCCATACTATGTGAGTCTTAATGAAATGGTCTTGTTGTTAGTTGCAGCAGACATCTGTGAAATGACTTGTTTTGTCTGGAGATAGAATTAGAATGTGAATAGATTTCTCATTCCGAGATAAATTGGGCATGCTCAGTAATGGACCATTTTAGACATGGTTGTGATGAGTATACCAGATGTTGACAGTAACCGCCATCCAGAATATATAATTTTATGTTTATTTCTATATACACATTCATATATTTCTTTAACATGCTCTGAGTTATGACTCATCCATGATAGGCCAGAAACTTTGATGTTTATACTCAGTGGAATTATGGCAATTATAGGAATTGTGCATTATGTCAGTTATTTAAGCATCAGTCAGAAATAAAATTGTATGTTTATTTCCATATACACATTCAAATATTTCTTTAACATGCTCAGAGGTATGACTGATCCATGAGATGCCAGAAACTTGGTTGTTTATACTTACTGGAAGTATGGCAGAAATCGTGCATTATGTCAGTTATTAACCAGCAAGATGTAGGCATATGCACATTCATAATATTATATTTGTTGCATTTAACCCTTTACTTCATATAGACGCCTTTGGACACCTCTTATATAGACGCCTTTGGACACCTCTAATATTGAAGGCTTTTGAATTATTGGGTGAATTATGTTTATATTAACTGACAGAGTGGAAAACAGTGCAGGAAGTGCTCAGATTGCTTGTTAAGAGCAATATGAACTCTTCCTACACTGTTTTCAAAGGCCTTCTGTGATTGGTGCGGAAAAACGGGTATCTATGTAGTAAAGGGTTAAACTTATTTATTTTACTTTGGTTGTGAAACAGCAGGTTCTTACAACTTAGACAAGCCACTCTCAAAGTTTTCCTGGGTAGAACCAGTACTAAGCATATATATAACATGCTTATGGTTAAGACTGATCCATGAGACGACAGCAACTCTGCTGTTTATACTCAGTGGAATTATGACAGTTATTTAACAGCCGCTCATAAATGAAATTGACTGGCAAATTTTCTCACATAAAGATTTTTTTGAGTCAGCAAGACTCGAACCTATGACCTTAGTGGTGAGCAGTAAGTGATCTTGAGATGGCACCTTGGACCACTCTACCATGGAGGACCCTATGAATTTTACAAAATTTTATAACACAAGTAAATATTTGCAACATGTTTCACTGTTGGCGATGAACTTTTCAGTTTTTTCATCTCATTTTATAAAGGTCGTGAGTTCGAATCCCCACCCGGCAACAGTCTCCATGAAGATTGTGTCTCATTATATTTCGTCTCTCATAATCAAGCTGTTTCAAGTGGAAAAGTTATCAGTTACTTGCGGAGATGGGGTGTGCTCGAGTACTGGTTAATCCCAGGAAACAGTGGTTAGGTTAACTGATCGTCTGTTAGCCCTCGATGGCATAAAAATGATGCTAAATATTCAATCAATCAATCAATCAATCTTTTATAAATGACTAAAGGGTCCTTCATATACATTTTGACTTGTCAAAATTAATGTTAAATGGTGGTGTACGATATTGAAAACTTACATGCTTATAGTTTAAATATTTAGTATTATTCATGCCAAGTTTTGTTTGGATTGAAACACTAATTGGCATATTTCTAAATGCATCCTATTACTTCTGGGACATACCTTGTAAATGACATTTATGTCACTTTCACTCTGCTCATTTTACACGGGCAGGTCGAGCATGCCATTTCAGTAGTAGTTCCCCATATGTCTGGTATGTCTCAAAAGATGCATGCATGTAAAGAATAAAAGATACAGATTGGTAGCCTAGAAACATCGGAGTAATAAAACATCTCATCATTACAATCTACCCAATAAACATCTGGCCGGCCTCCGGCATTGTTGACACTTCTGTAAGATCTGTTACATGAAACAATTGGCCAGATAACACTTTACTACAGCATAATTATAAAAACACTTAAAAATCTGTTTGATGTAATATATAAGTTTTCCTGAAACTAAACCTGTTTGATTATAGACAAGGTATCCTGTAACTAAAATCTAAAATGTGTCTGATGAAGTCTAAAGGATATATTGCTAGCTCAAAATATAATGGGAATATTAATTGCTCAAAGTGAAAAACATTTAGTGCTTGTTCCATGTATAGAGGGCATATTGCTTGTTCCAAGTATAAAGGGTAAAGTGTAAAGGAGATATTGCTTGTTCCAAGTAGAAAAGATATATCCTTGTTCCAATTATAAGGATATATTGCTTGTCCCAAGTCTAAAGAATATATTTTTGTTCCAAGTATAAAGAATATATTGCTTGTCGAAAGCCCAAAAGAAAATATTGTTTGTTCTAAGTATAAAGGGTATATTGCTTGTTTCAAGTATAAAAGATGTATTGCTTGTTCCAAGTATAAAGAATGCATTGCTTGTTCCAAGGTTAAAGAATATATTGTTTGTTCCAAGTTAAAAGGGTGTATTGCTTGTTCTAAGTATAAAGGATATGTTAATGTTCGAAATGTAAAGGGTATATTGCTTGTTCCAAGTATAAAGGGTATATTGCTTGTTCCAAGTATAAAGGATATATTGCAAATGTTCCAAGTGTAAAGGGTATATTGCTTGTTCCAAGTCTAAAGGGTATATTGCTTGTTCCAAGTGTAAAGGGTATATTGTTTGTTCCAAGTATAAAGGATATATTGCTTGTTCCAAGTCTAAAGGGTGTATTGCTTGTTCCATGTATAAAGGGTATATTGCTTGTTCCAAGTGTAAAGGGTATATTGTTTGTTCCAAGTTTAAAGGGTGTATTGCTTGTTCCATGTATAAAGGATATATTGCTAATGTTCCAGGTATAAAAGATATATTGCTTTTTCCAAGTATAAAGGATATATAGCTTGTTCAAAGTTTTAAGGGTATATTGATTGTTCCAAGTCTTGTTCCAAGTGTTAAGGGTATATTGTTTGTTCCAAGTATAAAGGATATATTGCTTGTTCCAAGTGTTAAGGGTATATTGTTTGTTCCAAGTATAAAGGATATATTGATTGTTCCAACTCTAAAGGATATATTGCTTGTTCCAAGTATAAAGGGTATATTGCTTGCTCCAAGTATAAAGGATATATTGTGTGTTCCAAGTCTAAAGGGTATATTACTTGCTCCAAGTATAAAGGGAACATTGCTTGCTCCAAATATAAAGGATATATTGCTTGTTCCAAGTCTAAAGGGTATATTGCTTGCTCCAAGTATAAGGATATATGGTTTATCCAAATATAAAAGGTATATTGATTGTTCCAAGTATAAATGGTATATTGCTTGCTCCAAGTATAAAGGGGGTGTATTGCTTGTTCCATGCATAAAGGGTATATTGCTTGTTACAATTCTAAAAGATATATTGCTTGTTCCAAGTATAAAGGGTATATTGCTTGCTCCAAGTATAAAGGGTATATTGCTTGTTGCAAGTACACATGATACATGTATATTGCTTGTTCCAAGTATAAAGGATATATTGCCTGTTCAAAGTTTAAAGGGTGTATTGCTTGTTCCATGTATATAGGGTTAATTGCTTGTTCAATGTCTAAAGGGTATATTGCTTGTTCCAGGTCTAAAGAGTATATTGCTTGTTCCAAGTATAAAGGGTATATTGCTTGTTCCAAATATACATGATATATGGATGTTCCTTGACTATATGTATATTGCTTGTTCTCATCTAAATAATGTATTGTTTGTTCCAAGTCTTGAAGGTATATTACTTGTTCTGAGTCTAAAGGGTATATTGCTGTTTCCAAGAATAAAGGGTATATTGCTTGTTCCAAGTATAAAAGATATATTACTTGTTCCAAGTATAAATGATATATTGCTCATTCCATTTCCAAATGATATATTGCTTGTTCTAAGTATACAGGATATATTGCTTATCCAAGTATAAAAGACATATTGCTTGTTCCAAGTATAAAGGATATATTGCTTGTTCCAAGTATAAAGGATATATTGCTTGTTCCAAGTATAAAAAACATATTGGTTGTTCCAGGTATAAAGGTTATATTGCTTGTTCCAAGTATAAAGGGTATATTGCTTGTTTCAAGTATAAAATATATATTGCTTGTTCAAAGTATAAAGGATATATTACTCGTTCCAATTCCAAATGATATATTGCTTGTTCCAAGTATAAAGAGTATATTGCTTGTTCCAAGTATATAAGCTATATTGCTTGTTCCAAGTATAAAGGGTATATTGCTTGTTCCAAGTATAAAAGATATATTGCTTGTTCCAAGTCTAAAGGATATATTGCTTGTTCCAAATATAAAGGATATATTGCTCATTCCAATTCCAAATGATACATTGCTTGTTCCAAGTATAAAGGATATATTTCTTGTCCCACGTCAAATGATATGTTGCTTGTTCCAAGTATAAAGGATATATTGCTTGTTCCAAATGTAAAGGGTATATTGCTTGTTCCAAATCTTAAGGATATATTGCTTTTTCCAAGTATAAAAGATGTATTGCTTTTTCCAAGTATAAAGGATATATAGCTTGTTCCAAGTTTTAAGGGTATATTGATTGTTCCAAGTCTTACGGATATATTGATTGTTCAAAGTCTAAAGGGTATATTGCTTGTTCTAAGTATAAAGGATATATTACTTGTTCCAGGTCTAAAGGTAATATTGCTTGTTCCAGGTCTAAAGGTAATATTCCAGGTCTAAAAGGTGTATTGTTTGTTCCAAGTCTAAAGGATATATTGCATGGTACAAATCTAAAGGGTATATTACTTGTTCCAAGTCTAAAGAGTATATTGCTTGTTCCAAGTATAAAGGGTATATTGCTTGTTCCAAATATACATGATATATGGATGTTCCTTGACTATATGTATATTGCTTGTTCCTAATCTAAAAAATGTATTGCTTGTTCCAAGTCTTGAAGGTATATTACTTGTTCTGAGTCTAAAGGGTATATTGCTGTTTCCAAGAATAAAGGGTATATTGCTTGTTCCAAGTATAAAAGATATATTGCTTGTTCCAAGTATAAATGATATATTGCTCATTCCAATTCCAAATGATATATTGCTTGTTCTAAGTATACAGGATATATTGCTTATCAAAGTATAAAAGACATATTGCTTGTTCCAAGTATAAAGGATATATTGCTTGTTCCAAGTATAAAGGATATATTGCTTGTTCCAAGTATAAAAACATATTGGTTGTTACAGGTATAAAGGTTATATTGCTTGTTCCAAGTAAAAAGGGTATATTGCTTGTTCCAAGTATAAAAGATATATTGCTTGTTCCAAGTATAAAGGATATATTGCTCGTTCCAATTCCAAATGATATATTGCTTGTTCCAAGTATAAAGAGTATATTGCTTGTTCCAAGTATATAAGCTATATTGCTTGTTCCAAGTATAATGGGTATATTGCTTGTTCCAAGTATAAAATATATATTGCTTGTTCCAAGTCTAAAGGATATATTGCTTGTTCCAAGTATAAAGGATATATTGCTCATTCCAATTCCAAATGATATATTGCTTGTTCCAAGTATAAAGGATATATTGCTTGTCCCACGTCAAATGATATGTTGCTTGTTCCAAGTATAAAGAATATATTGCTTGTTCCAAATGTAAAGGGTATATTGATTGTTCCAAATCTTAAGGATATATTGCTTTTTCCAAGTATAAAAGATATATTGCTTTTTCCAAGTATAAAGGATATATAGTTGTTCCAAGTTTTAAGGGTATATTGATTGTTCCAAGTGTAAAGGGTATATTGCTTGTTCTAAGTATAAAGGATATATTACTCGTTCCAGGTCTGAAGGTAATATTGCTTGTTCCAGGTCTAAAGGTAATATTCCAGGTCTAAAGGCAATATTGCTTGTTCCAGGTCTAAAGGTAATATTGCTTGTTCCAGGTCTAAAGGTAATTATGCTTGTTCCAGGTCTAAAGGTAATATTGCTTGTTCCAGGTCTAAAGGTAATATTTCTTGTTCCAGGTCTAAAGGTAATATTGCTTGTTCCAGGTCTAAAGGTAATATTGCTTGTTCCAGGTCTAAAGGTAATATTGTTTGTTCCAAGTGTAAAGGATATATTGCTTGGTACAAATCTAAAGGGTATATTACTTGTTCCAAGTCTAAAGAGTATATTGCTTGTTCCAAGTATAAAGGGTATATTGCTTGTTCCAAATAAACATGATATATGGATGTTCCTTGACTATATATATATTGCTTGTTCCTAATCTAAATAATGTATTGCTTGTTCCAAGTCTTAAAGGTATATTACTTGTTCTGAGTCTAAAGGGTATATTGGTGTTTCCAAGTATAAAGGGTATATTGCTTGTTCCAAGTATAAAAGATATATTGCTTGTTCCAAGTATAAATGATATATTGCTCATTCCAATTCCAAATGATATATTGCTTGTTCCAAGTATAAAAGACATATTGCTTGTTCCTGGTATAAAGGATATATTGCTTGTTCCAAGTATAAAGGATATATTGCTTGTTCCAAGTATAAAGGATATATTGCTTGTTCCAAGTATAAAAGACATAATGCTTGTTCCAGGTATAAAGGTTATATTGCTTGTCCCAAGTATAAAGGGTATATTGCTTGTACCAAGTATAAAAGATATATTGCTTGTTCCAAGTATAAAGGATACATTGCTCATTCCATTCCAAATAATATATTGCTTGTTCCAAGTATAAAGAGTATATTGCTTGTTCCAAGTATATAAGCTATACTGCTTGTTCCAAGTATAAAGGGTATATTGCTTGTTCCAATTATAAAAGATATATTGCTTGTTCGAAGTATAAAGGATATATTGCTTGTTCCAAGTATAAAGGATATATGGCTTGTTCCAAGTATAAAGGATATATTGCTCATTCCAATTCCAAATGATATAGTGCTTAATCCAAGTTTAAAGGATATATTGCTTGTCCCACGTCAAATGATATGTTGCTTGTTCCAAGTATAAAGGATATATTGCTTGTTCCAAATGTAAAGGATATATAGCTTGTTCCAAGTTTTAAGGTTATATTGCTTGTTCCAATTCCAAATGTTATATTGCTTGTTCCTAGTCTAAAGGATATATTGCTTGTTCCAAATCTATCCGATATATTGCTTGTTCCAGGTCTAAAGGTAATATTGCTTGTTCTAAGTATAAAGGATATATTACTTGTTCCAGGTCTAAAGGTAATATTGCTTGTTCCAGGTCTAAAGGTAATATTCCAGGTCTAAAGGTAATATTGCTTGTTCCAGGTCTAAAGGTAATATTGCTTGTTCCAGGTCTAAAGGTTATATTACTTGTTCCAGGTCTAAAGGTAATAGTTCCAAGTCTAAAGGTAATATTGCTTGTTCCAGGTCTAAAGGTAATATTACTTGTTCCAGGTCTAAAGGTAATATTGCTTGTTCCAGGTTTAAAGGTAATATTACTTGTTCCAGGTCTAAAGGTAATATTGCTTGTTCCAGGTCTAAAGGTAATATAACTTGTTCCAGGTCTAAAGGTTAAATTGCTTGTTCTAAGTATTAAGGATATATTACTTGTTCCAGGTCTAAAGGTAATATTGCTTGTTCCAGGTCTAAAGGTAATATTGCTTGTTCCAGGTTTAAAGGTAATATTACTTGTTCCAGGTCTAAAGGTAATATTGCTTGTTCCAGGTCTAAAGGTAATATAACTTGTTCCAGGTCTAAAGGTAAAATTGCTTGTTCTAAGTATTAAGGATATATTACTTGTTCCAGGTCTAAAGGTAATATTGCTTGTTCCAGGTCTAAAGGTAATATTGCTTGTTCTAAGTATTAAGGATATATTACTTGTTCCAGGTCTAAAGGTAATATTGCTTGTTCCAGGTCTAAAGGTAATATAACTTGTTCCAGGTCTAAAGGTAATATTGCTTGTTGCAGGTCTCAAGGTAATATTGCTTGTTCCAGGTCTAAAGGTAATATTGCTTGTTCCAAGTATAAACAATATTTTGCTTGTTCAAAGTCTAAAGGGTTTATTGCTTGTTCCAAGTTTTAAACCTTCATCATTAATATCAATTGAAAATCCAAGATGCTAATTAGGTACAAATATAACCTTGTAACATTGGAAAGATTAAATATAGCCTTGTATCATTGTCACCATGACAACGCCAAATTCCTGCAATATGCAATTGATGAAAGATTTATTGGAAATCTTACATAAAATACCCCATAAACATAAGAATGAATGTTTAATTAAGATAAGCCAGATTGTGGCTGGTAATGCATTCCAGAACTGTTCTGTGTCAGAAAATGCCAATGTTTGCACCTTAGATTGCTTTGTGGCACTGAGCAAAAACCATGTGGTAACACCCATTTTTCATCAGCGGTTAACAGTTAGTAAACCAGTTACATTATGTAAGGTAAAATTACAGGTGTTGTGTACCAAATAAATGACACCTGGTAATAAATGGATGGAATTGCTAGTTGCCATTTGTCTGTCTAGGAAGGTAATGGCATGCAAAATACAGTTTTCTTGCATAGTGCAAGATATTTTTATCTCGCCCTTATAGGGTCGAGATAACATTCATAGTCTCATAAATACACATGCTAGTATGATGTTACACCCTACTGGTGCACTGGGAATTGTAATGCTTTGTTCGACAAATTTACTAACTTCTATTTTATTTAACAATTGACAAAATTCACAAATGTTGGGTTGAACTTTTTGTCAAGTTAGGTATTGTTGCAGTTACAGCCCTTTAATCATATAAACAGGATTACAGGTGGCAATGACATTTTAAACCAATATAGATATTTTTATGTTGGGCTACTAAAGAGTAAGTCATGAAAGGTTTATGTTTGTATTTTTTGCCAAACATTACTAATGTTGAAGCTATGGCCCTTAGACTTTTTGTCAAATCAAGTATTGTTGCAGTTATGGCCCTTTAAAGGGAATATATCAGGGGAAAAATGCTATAAATATATTAAAGAATAAATTCAAAAAGCATCTCATTATCTTTAATAAATAAAATTAAAATGACTTTGTATGTCAAATCCACCTAAATTTAACAAAATTGATATTTAAATTGGAATGGTAAACTTGAAATGAAATCACCATTCAAAAATAGACAACACTTAAATACTGCTTTATTACCTTTGCATTGTCATTCAGATTCTTTCTAAAAGAAAACAATTTTGAATATATGTAAACCTGTATAATGGATTAAACTGAACTCGAAATGAAATCATGTGATTCGCTGAATATGTTGCAATTTTAAGTAGGACAAGACAGGCGCATAGTCAATGTTACGAAATCCCTCTTCAGTATATTATTTTGGCATGTTTAGATAGATATCCTTTTGGCTCTATGGGGTCAGTGAGTATATATATATATATATATATATATATATAGGTGTACTATTGGAAAAGAAATGTTTTAGCCAATTTTTAAATTTTGAAAAATCCTAATAATTTTATTCCTTTTAATTATTGTTGTCTAAATAAAATTATATAAACTTTATGTCACAGTTTCATTTTAGACTGATATAGATTTTTTTCCATTTCCTGTCTTATGTCACTAAGGAGTAATTAAGTGAAGGTTTTGTTATGTTTGTATTTTTTGCCAGACAAGTAATGTTGGAGTTACAGCCTTTGAATTATTTTATATACAAAATAAATTAAACAAAATGTATTGAATAGTTTCCCTGAATAGATAAGACTTACTATCAAGATCTGTCTCTAAGCTGATTCAGGTGTTAATAAAATCATGTAATTAAAGCAACATCATTTTGGTTACCTACTGTCAGAACACTTTACGTAACTGTCATCGCTATTGCTTTCTGTAGATTTCACTAATTGACAGGTCTGGGCTTTTCTTAGTCTCTGAACATCTCTACATTTCCTAATAGGATTTGTGGTACCATTTGTGGATTCCCACCACGACCGCTGTTTCTGATCTGTCACTATTTTCTCTTGTTGTCAGATGCGGATACTCTTACTGCCAATATGAAATAATTCACACTAAGTTCCAGTATGTTTTCTATTGATTTTCCGTCATGAGTGAAAATTAATTAAGCTGGGATCTCTCTGCAGCCTTCAGCTCTACTGGCTTATAATGATGATTTCATTAGTTTGGCTGATTGTGTCAGATGAGCTGTTCTCATGTAATGGGCCATACGCGGAAAGTTGCTTATTTCGGAATAAAATGCCTTGACGCTTTGCTTACAATGTAGAAAAGAAACACATCATTAATTAGTTTATTTCATGGCTGAGTGATCCAAGGTGATGTATCAAGATAGCTAAGTCTTATTTCTCACAATTGAAGCCATTGGTTCGAGCCCAGCTTGGTCAAATCCATATTTTTTTGTGTTGATTTTTGTTTATCATCACTTTCAATAGTTATAAGCTCTACTGGTTTATGCTCTAATGGCTTATGCGATGGTGTGTTGTCCCTCATCTGCCATCCGCCACTTCACATGGATGTTTCTCATATATGTGAGACTATGGTTATAGACACAATATTTTTTATTTAAAATTCACGATGCTGCCATTAAAATTGTAAAAAACTCTAAAATATCTTGTTGTCATGGTCTGCCCAACAGATTTATAAAATATTATTGCATCCTGTCAATGTGCAGGTGTTATTATAAAACACTTCTTGTAGGAAAAACATGCTAAATTGAGAGTTCAAATGCTTGTAAATAAATATTAAATAAAGTTGGTTTGATTGAAAAAACACTAGTATAACTTTTTAAAACATGTTTGTAACTGGTTCATTCTTTGTCAAATATATATACTAAGAGTTGCATATTGATACTTAGGTATTTGGTTTCACCAAATTTGCAATGATGCAGTCAAACATGTCTTAAGCAGCCATTCAAGGGAAAAAGAAAAAGTTGCCTTTTAAAACAGGTTGTTTCCTAATACAGGTTAGTTTTCTCTGAAAGCATAGACATTAGCAAATGTAGCGGTTTAAGACAAATAGCAGCACAAAAGAGGTGATCTGACTTACAACGGTTTGACTGTAAATCAGTACATAGTGGTATCCAATAGCTGCAAATGTTCATTCAGCAACAGCCAATGAAAATGCAGGTAATTTAAAAAGTACATTATAAAGTGATGCTAAACACCATACCACACAATAATTGTGTAATCTGATTAGCAAGTCTCCCCACTGATATAACCCATGTTTCCATTTATCTCCTGCTTCATTAAGCTCACACTCAGAATCAAGGTCGTAATAGAGTGTTTGTTGTTATTACATTACCATCATATTCCCATTAGAGCTAGAACACATCATTCTATTACCCGTCTTATGATGAAGGTGTTTTTCATACCGGTTTACTCTGTTGTATGGCGTTTTGTGTTGCTTTTCAACACTGTTTTAGTCGTGCCTGATGATTATTGTCTGGATCTGGTTTTATCAACATTCTACTTAAATACTTAAAAACTTAACTAAGTTTTGACTGGTTACACCAATATTTCTTAATCAATGTCAATGAAACCAAATACACAATTCTTTTGGAACCAATCTAAAATCATGATCATCTGGATGCTTTTCTTTAATTTAAGTTTTTAAATATTTAAGTATTATTTTGGTGAAACAGGAGCCTGTTCAGAGATAAATGACCTTAAGCCAGCAGCTGACAGCCGACAGCCAACGTAATAATGCCTCAAATCCTTTCAGCTGCCGAAGACCCTATTTATACAGGCATTGATTGTTTATTTCATCTGATATAACCATTAATGAGTTGAAAAAAAAAATAATCTGAAGTACTGTAAATATTTATGTTATTGCTTAGGTTGTCATGTACTGGAGCATCGCAATCTAATCACATGATAGGCTTCATCTTGCTGATTTTTAATTATATTATGAAAGACTTTTACAGCCTTGTTTTCTCATCCACATTGCCTATTATCAGTTTGAAGTGGAATTTACTGACTAAAGTGCCTCAGTGGAAATCCTTCATTCGGCAATGATGACTTTTAGGTATGTTTAAATTACCACAGCTTTGAAATTGTTACTTTTAGTGACCATTGTTTTTTGTTTGAATGGCGTTTCAATTTTATTACGACAGTGTCTACTTGAGACAGTATTCTAAGCACTGCCACACTGGAGTATCATGCTGCAGACACACGGTATGTCGATACCCCACCGAGTCACATTTGACTGACACTGGGACAACAGGACCTAGAACCCTCCTCTAAATGCTGAGCACCAAGCGATGAAGCCTCTAGTACCATTTTTCAAGTCTTTGGTATGACCCAACCAGGTGTGGCCATTGTTAAAGCTTATGAAGCTAATAGCGGGGCTGTAGTGTAGCTGATAGAGTGTTGGCTGTATATATATGCCAGAGGTTGTGGGTTTATTTCCCAGCTTAACCTGTTGACCTCTCAAAAAACTACACTCAATACTGGTTCTACCAAAGAAAATGGACTTATGAGTAATTCATATAAGTTCTGAGCTTTCTTCATAATAAAGTTAAAGCAAATTAGTGTAAACTAAACTCAAGATCATAATTAAGCTTTTTGAACTGACACTGTGATTCTGAAAATGCTTTTGTTTTTTGAAACTCTTTGCTATGCCATGCATTCTACTGTTTCATTATAATCACTCTAGACTGTGCATTTCACTATTTAAAAATAATCACTTTATAAAAATAATCACTTTATGTATTTCTGTTTTTATGAAGCATCTAATCTAAGAAGAGAAATTTAATAAGTATTTATTAAGCTGGACTAAATCTTTTACAAATCTAATATTTACTGAGAATTAGAACATATCATAATTATTTTATAAATCTTTGTATGTTTAACGATGCAGTTTCATTTCATTAGAATGACAATAAAACTGTTATATGCGGGTATAAATCTGCTTATTTGAAAAACAGATATCACTGACAGTGACTTAAAACTTAATCAACATCAGCGTTTGCAAACCCTCGTGAGGTTAATATTCGTATAAACAACATTCAGCGTAAATAATAAAGACGTATTGCTTTTGTTTTCACGTAATTGCAGGTAGCTCAAGTGATCTCTAGCAGAGAAAGCCACTTTCAATTTATATACAATAAAAAACGACCCTCCTCTGAAGAGAAGATTTGAACTAAAGTAGCAGGTACTACCAGTTGCAAGTATTTTTTGTGTGATTTTGTCATATTCCCCATTACTTTACCATTTTGTGATAGGTATTACAGAATCATAATTATATTATATTAAAGGCCCTCCTCTGCAAGGAGACGGTATTCTGAACTGTCTGAATTTTGTTATTTTGAGATGTTATATCATAATGATTACTGACAGAATTTATATACCCTATTTTCTCACATTCTATGGAAAGGAAAGTACATAGTAAAAGTACAATTTTTTGAGTTATGTGATAAAAAGAATCTTGCATTCATACATATACATATTTATTATTCATCTTATTAAAATTCGTTCACTGATGAGAAAAAATGATATGATGCTCAGTAGAGCCTCACATAGTATATTTTTGCCAACTCGTTAAATAATTTCAATAATAAATGAGCATGAATGTAAGATTCTCTATATATCATGTGGGTCTTCCTCCGTGATTGCACTCCAGGTTGCCATTATTATGTAAACTAGGATGTAATGCATTAAACTCCTTGTAAAAAATACTCTCTCCCAAGTTAATCAACAGAGAATCTAGAAGAAACAAGTTCTCTGAAGTCTAGTGAAAGCTTAATAGCAATGTTTCTGTTTGAGTTGATGAACAATTACAGGAACTGAAGGTCGCCAAAAAACTTTTTCACATTTCTATGAATAACTGAGTTTTTACCTGAGATAGGTTTCCGTGCACACATGTTAATAGTTATGATTCAGGTAGGAGCTTGCAGAAACTGAAACATTATGCTCTGTAAGCTCTGAGCTCAAAATAATGTGAGCTTTGAATATCTGTGTTTGTTCACTGGAGAATTGTAACAGCTTATACAATGTGTCAAGATTGTAAAATTAGCTATAAACATGTTTCTCTTGTATATCATGCGTATATTTGACATGCAAAACCTTTCAGATTTTGTTTATTAAGGATAATAAGATGATTTTTATCCATATCAAAAATATTTTTTAAGACATTTATAGCATTTTTTCCCTAGTATATTCCCTTTAAAGCTCACCACAGTCAAATATTTGGCATCTGTGGTCAGATTTCCCTGAAACTTGCTGGGAAGGATCTGTGTGAGGTCTAGTTGCCCTTTTGCAGTCTGGTTTGTTGATTTTTACTTGAGTTCTGGTACATTGAACAATCTTTTCCATGCGTCATCTCTAATTGGAATTCACTGAAATTTGCTTGGATTAGGATCAGTGAGAAGTCTGGTTGCTCATATTTTTTTTGTACTTAAGTGATTTTTAGTTGAGTAATGACTCTTTGATTTTTCTGATTGAAAAATCTTGCTTGTGCTTCTCCTCCACATTCAATGACAACTTTGTGTTTTATTTTACAACTCTTGCTGTGAATGATGGTAGTTGAGTCTCGATGTGCATGTTCGCTTTGCTTTTCGTTGCCTTTGCATTTTTTTTTTCCGGCCTCTTCATCAGTCCTAAAACTCACCTGTTTTGAACATTAACAATACCGGTAGTATTTAAAATAATTCTAGTCTATCCAAGAACCTCATCTCAACTGAATCTGGTCTTTAAACCACCAATGAAATAAGCCGGGAATTCTATGCCTGTCCCAAATCCATAGCAATTGAACTCTAACTAAACTGTGATGTCTTTCAAACTTTCCCTGAAGTAACTGGCCAATCACAGTGCTTGTTACAATTGCTATTTATGGACCCAATAGGGAAAGATAATTCTCACAATTGTATGAGATTTGTGGGGGGACATTTCTCTGAAAACCCCAACAAACTTTAGTTTTAAACAAATAAGGTTAGATACTTCCTGGTATAGATGCTTCCTGGTATAGATGCTTCCTGGTATAGATGCTTCCTGGTATAGATGCTTCCTGATATAGATGCTTCCTGATATAGATGCTTCCTGGTATAGATGCTTCCTGGTATAGATGCTGCCTGGTATAGATGCTTCCTGATATAGATGCTGCCTGATATAGATGCTGCCTGATATAGATGCTGCCTGGTATAGATGCTGCCTGATATAGATGCTTCCTGATATAGATGCTGCCTGGTATAGATGCTGCCTGATATAGATGCTTCCTGATATAGATGCTGCCTGGTATAGATGCTTCCTGATATAGATGCTGCCTGGTATAGATGCTTCCTGATATAGATGCTGCCTGGTATAGATGCTTCCTGATATAGATGCTGCCTGGTATAGATGCTTCCTGATGCTTCCTGATATAGATGCTTCAGTGAATCGCTTTTAAACCATTTCACCTTAACGAAAAAATGATAATTTCAATTTTCTTTCATCTCTCATACTTCAAAATTTTCTAAGAATAACTCTTTAAGTATTTATATTAGATTCAAACTATTTTCTTTGTTCTGTGAAATTAATGAACAATAGGAGACACACATCCAAGGAATTAAAGCTGTTGCCAATTCCTGGGCATGGTTTATTTAAAATATGAGATAAAGACAAATCTTTCACAGCTCGTTCTGCACTCCTGAAAGCTGAGGTAATTTTATCGCGATGTTTGAAGACTGCTGCCAGTTGGTAAGGCCAAATTTCGATTCCATGACCCACGTATTTCGCAATATATTTTATTTAAGCGCTTTCATTTTTCAAGTGTGATTGAATGCATTTAACCATTTCTCGAGTTTTAAATTTCAAAGTTTTACAGCATATCTGATAAATTACATATTGTGTTTCTTTGACACGTTTTAAAGTTCTAGAAACTTAATTAAGAACGTATTCTGTGTTCATGCAAGTGCAAAACCATCCTCCTAGCATGTACGAACATTTTATTCTCAAATTGATCGGTGATGAACTATTTGGCTATTTTTTAAAACATTATGTAGGAGAATCTTGAAATCGTGATAGGAGTGTACAATTAAAACAAGAGGTGGCAGTCAGTTTGTCTACTGACTTTGTCAAAGAAATTAAAGCTAGTGAAAATGAAATCAATTTATGAACAAAACTTTATATACTTAAATTCTTAAAGGAAGTATATCAGGATTTTTTTTAATGTTCAAGTTCTAAAACTTTATATACTAAAATTCTAAAAGGAAGTATATAAGGATTTGGTTTTAATGTTCAAGTTTGTTCATTACAGTATACTATGCTAAAGCCAGGCCTGGTCTATGCTCAGGCAGTAATGCGTAGAACTATCAATTCAGGGGTCATGAGTTTGAATATCTGCCCTGCCAAAGTCTCTGGGATGATTGATATATTACATTGCTTCTCATTATCATTTGTCTCTCACCACTGATTCAATAGGGTAAGCTATCACTTGTGGAGATGGGTGTGCTGGAGTGCTGGTTAACCTTCATGGATGACCTCGATGGCAAAAAATGATGCTTAATATTCAAATAAACAAAAAACATTATGCTAGAGGTGACGATTAACAAAAATTTGAATGATAACAAACAATAATTTTCTTTGTATATTGCCTATAATACTATATGCCTTTTTATTAACATCTTCAAAATATATATAAATATAATTTGCTAAAAACCTTTTTTTTCTAAAAATCATGCCTAAATGATAATACTCACTGACCCCGTATTGGTAAAAGGATATTTATTTAAACATATCAAATAATATATTTTCCTAACTTAGGCTTCTTGCCTAGGTTAGACTAAAATAGATTTCCCGCTTAAATTGGCAACATATTTTGTGACATATTAAATGAGTCACATGATTTCATTTTAATTTCAATTTGAAGAATGGGGATTTCTTTTCAAGTTTACCACTCCAATTTAAATATCATTTTTTCACATTTTGGCGGATTAGACAAACCAAGCCTTTCGGAGTTTATTGATTAATGATAATGAGATATAAAATCCATTTTAAAAATCATTTTATTTTTAAGACATTTAAAGCATTTTTTCCTGACATACTCCCTTTAAGCAACACACTAGAATCTTCATAATTAAAGACTTGTTCAGTTTCAAGATTCCTCTACTTAGCTACGGGTGATTCTTATGGGATAAAATGCAATTATTTTTTCGCTGATATTTCTAGCAAGATTTATTATTTAACACTGATACTGATATACAGAAGTCGAGTCGATAACGCGAATTGACAGCTGAAATGAATCTTCACTTTATATATAATGCCTTTGTATGATATGGGGAAGCATGTTTTTCGCTTCCTGACAGTAATGTCCTAATTCTCTCATAATTTTACACGTGAACTAACCTAATCGTACACATTGAGACACTTTGGTTAATTCCTTATTTACTTTTATTGCATTTTTTGATGATATTTTCTTTTCGGCAGCATTTTTCCGCTGTTTAATAGACTCTGAAAATATGACTACTGCCCCAGTCCATCAACTGGCTTACATTAGTGAATCATGAAAATGAAGGAATGCAATTTGTAACAGGGTTGTTATAGATGGGGTGTCTTTATTTGATATTTTGTAAATGATCTATGTTAACTGTTTCACTCAGCTTGAGTCAGAAGGTGTCTGTCCAATTTCTGTTTGCCTGACAAATCAACATGCTGCGGAAAGACATTTTTTCTCCAATTTCCAATGTGTGGCAAATATAAGAAACTTAACAATTTGACGGTTGTGGAAATGTTTTTTTAACTCTTAAAGGCTGTAGAGAACTTTATTTTTTTACTTTATCAATCATTTGTTGGCTGTTTATTATCTTTTCATCTTGTTATTAAGATGTCCAATACTTTGAAGTTTAATTTTTTTAAATGGATTTTAGTCAAATTTGATCTTTGTCTTGTTTTATAATGGGGTTTTGACAATATGAAAGTTGTCAAGCAGTATTTAAGCGCTGTCTATTTTTTGAATGGGGATTTTGTTGCAAGTTTAGCAATCTAATTAAAATATTGTTTTTGACAAGTTATGAGATTGGCGAAGTAGGCGGGCGGATGGGCGGTTTCAAGTTTTTCGTTTCCGTTCAATAACTAGAGTATTTTTCATCAGAACTGAACCAAACTTACACATAAAGGGTACCTCTATAAAATATAGGCCAAGTTCGATAACCAGCCAATACTGACCATTATCTTCAGAGTTATGACCCTTTAATTAGTCAAAAATGCTAAAATTTACTGTTTCTGCTCAATAACTAGATTATTCTTTATCAGAACTAAAGCAAACTTACACAAAGTGTGCATCTCTATAAAATCTAGGCCAAGTTCGATAACCAGCCAATATGGACCATTATCTTAAGAGTAATGGCCCTTTAATTAGTCAAAAATGCTAAAATTGCCTTTCCGCTCAATAACTAGAGTATTCTTTATCAGAACTGAAGCAAACTTACACAAAGTGTGAATCTCTATAAAATCCAGGCCAAGTTAAATAACCAGCCAATTCAGACTTTCATTTTCAGAGTTATATATGGCCCTTAAATTAGTCAAAAATGATAAAATTTACCATTTCAGCCCAATAACTAGAGTATTCTTTATCTGAACTGAAGCCAACTTACACAAAGTGTGTATTTCTATAAAATCAGAGCCAAGTTTGATAACCAGCCAATTATGACTATTATCTTCAGAGTTATGGCCCTTTAATTAGTAAAAAATGCTAAAATTGATTGTTTCCACAGCCAAACTTCTACAATATTTCTAGTGGTAAAGTAAATAATAATCTTTTTCTTTTGTTATTTTGATGAAGATACTAAAAAAGTTTGGATTGATGTATAGATATATATCAAAATGAAACTCCATTAACATGCACATTTTTATCTTGAAAATGGTTTGCAGTGTCCTTGCTCAGTTGATAGCCATGAGGCAAAAAATATTATTAAAAGTACAATTGATTTATTAGGGAAATGTACAGGTCCATTTAAAATTTTTACAATACAGCTGAATTTTTCATAATGTTTGATGCATTTTGTAATATATAAATTTTGTAGAATCAAACATCGTGTTTAAGAAATTGTTGCTATCAGTTGAGCATGTGCGACTAAAATGTTTGAAAAACATGGTTTTCGGGGAATTTTCATGTCTCTTGTTGTTTGATTGATATACCAAACAATTTTTATGATAATAAAATGTTTTGTATCCATTTTAAAAAGAAATCTTATTTTTTAAGACAATTATAGTATTTTATCCTGATATACATGTACTCCCTTTAAACACAAATAACTTAGTAACATTCTGATAGAAGAAAATAATAATTTGAGAGTGGTTGCACCATCAACTGTCATGATAGTGGCAGTATAAAATTTGGTGTGAGGAAAGATGTGCCGAGTAACGTTGCTAACAGATCACAATCAATACTAATTGCTTTTTTTCCTGGACCACAAATTACCTTCCAGAGGTTATTGAACCACTGAATATTGAAAAAATAATCAATTAAAGAATCAGATCATAGCTATCGTAAAAACACTTGACTTAAACAGACAGGTGATTAAACACAGAGAGAGGGAGAGAGAGAAAGAGAGAGAGAGAGAGAGGAGAGAGAGAGAGAGAAGACAGACTAATTATGATTCCATTCCCATTGTCAACATTTTTTTGCGATCTAGACAAAACAATAAATTATGTCGGGCGGGCGGGTAAAAAAATGGCGGTGGGCGGGGGAAAAATCTAGAAATTTATTATTGCCATAGAAAATATGAGAACTTCTTTCTCAAGTAACATGTTTTTCCTCTGTGTGCTTTCTCTCTTAACAGGTTCTGGTTTCCTTTGCATGTTTTACAAGTTGTAAGTCTGAATGCATGTCTATGTTCCTGTCTTATGTTTGATGGTTAAATAGAAAAACAAGTTTTATTGTGCATGTCCTTGATGAGAAAAGCTTCATTGATTGCTGTAGATAATTGATAATTAGCTGCCTCTATGATGAAACATTCCAGTGGTAACTGTAATGGAGCAGACGCATTACCAAGTTACTGTATCTGCATTTATGAGCTGCCAAAATATATATGTAACTGATGTAATCCATGTGAAACGGTTACTGCACTCATGACTTTATATTTTGTTCCCCTCAACCAGTGTTTGATCTTGATTGTCCAGTCATCATCCCCAGTGGGGATTGTCCAGTCATCATCATCCCCAGTGGGGATTGTCCAATCATCATCATCATCCCCTTTGGGGATTTATAGTCATTATGATCCGTGTCAGTGGGAATTGTTCAGTTATCATCATCCCCAGTGGGGATTGTCCAGTCATCATCATCCCCAGTGGGGATTGTCCAATCATCATCATCATCCCCTTTGGGGATTTATAGTCATTATGATCCGTGTCAGTGGGAATTGTTCAGTTATCATCATCCCCAGTGGGGATTGTCCAGTCATCATCATCCCCAGTGGGGATTGTCCAGTCATCATCATCCCCAGTGGGGATTGTCCAATCATCATCATCATCCCCTCTGGGGATTTATAGTCATTATGATCCGTGTCAGTGGGAATTGTTCAATTATCATTATTCCCAGTGGGGGTTGTCTAGTCATTAACATCCCCAGCGAGGATTGTCCAGTCATCATCATCATCCCCTCTGGGGATTTATAGTCATTATGATCCGTGTCAGTGGGAATTGTTCAGTTATCATTATTCCCAGTGGGGGTTGTCTAGTCATTAACATCCCCAGCGAGGATTGTCTAGTCATCATCATCATCCCCTCTGGGGATTTATAGTCATTATGATCCGTGTCAGTGGGAATTGTTCAGTTATCATTATCCCCAGTGGGGATTGTCCAATCATCATCATCATTCCCAGTTGGGGTTGTTCAGTTATCATTATCCCCAGCAAGGATTGTCCAGTCGCCATCCCCAGTGGGGATTGTCCAGTCATTATGATCCATGTCAGTGGGAATTGTTCAGTTATCATCATTCCCAGTGGGGGTTGTCCAGTTAGTATTATTCTCAGTGGGGGTTGTCCAGTCATTACCATCCGTAGCGGGGATTGTCCAGTCATCATCCCCATTTTGGATTGTCCAGTGACACCATTATCTAAGTAGGTATTGTCCCTTCATAATTGTCCAGTTACCATCACCTCCAGTGGAGATTGTTTAGTCATAATCATTTCCAGTGAGGGGTCCTGAGTTTGAATCTCTGCCCAGCTTGTCTCCATGATGACTGAAACGCGCATGCAGTATTAGTTACTTGCTTAGGTGGGTGTGCTCAAGTACTGGTTAACCTTCCAGAATCTCAGGAAAGGTCAGTTCAACTGATTGTCTGTTAGCCCTCGATAACATAAAAATGACACTAAGTATTCAATCAATCAACCAATCAAAAATAAATTTATAAGGGAGAGCACTGCTGAATCCCCCCTATTAAAAATTAAATAAAACTTTAATACACAACATCTCCTCTTTAACAAAGTTATCTCCCTTACAATGTCGCACAATATCTCCGTATTATGCCCTGAAAAGAGATGATCCGTAGATTGCAATATTGATTGTGTTCGAGGTAAGTCAATAATATGCCCAGGCTATCTCCAGATAAGCAGCTCTCTTTTTCTGGTAATTAATTTCCACATGGATTCAAACAGCATTCTCCATGTTAATACATACAAGCACGGTCTGACATGAAAAAGGCAAATACATCATCTCACTTAAAGCTGTGGTTAGACATGGAGGTAATATGTCACCTCACATCGGCGAACATTCTCCTTTGATCCAAATATTGTCAGTTTTTACTCCAATAAAAGATGGACTTCATGCCAGGGTACATATTACAGGCAAGATGATAAATAGCACTATATTATATTATGGAAGGGTTCTGAGAGGAGTTTATAGCTACGTTATCTATAAGTCTTTAGCTATTTAACAAAGTAAATAGGGTGTTTTTTCTTGAGTGACAGATTGGGGTTTAATTTCACAAGAATGATTGTTTAATTGGTCAGATGGGTACAGATGCTACACTACTAAATTGATAAATGCTTTATCTCCATTCTACAGAGAGGTACAATTATCTCCACTTTTCATAGAGATAGAATTATCTCCATCCTGCAGAGAGTTAGAAGTATGGCCATCCTGCAGAGAGGTAGAATTATCTCCATTCTGCAGAGAGGTAGAATTATGGCCAAACTGCAAAGAAGTAGAATTATCTCCATCCTGCAGAGAGATAGAATGATTTCCATCCTGCAGAGAGACACAATTATCTCCATTTTGCAGAGAGGTAGAATTATCTCCATTATGAAAAGAAGTAGATGTATCTCCATTCTGCAGAGAGGCAAAATCATCTCTATATTGCATAGAGGAAGAATTATCTCCTTCTTGCAGTGAGGCAGAATTATCTCCATCCTGCATAGAGGAAGAATTATCTCCATCCTGCAGTGAGGTAGAATTAATTCCATCCTGCATAGAGGAAGAATTATCTCCTTCTTGTAGTGAGGTAGAATTATCTCCATCCTGCAGAGAGATACACTTATCTCCATACTGTAGAGAGGCAGAATTATCTCCATTCTGCAGAGAGGAAGAATTATTTCCATACTGCAGAGAGGCAGAATTGGCTCAATGCTGCAGAGAGGAAGAATTATCTCCATTCTGCAGAGAGGAAGAATTATCTCCAATCTGCAGAGAGGTAGAATTGTCTCCATTCTGCAGAAAGGTAGAATTATCTCCATCCTGCATAGAGGAAGAATTATCTCCTTCTTGCAGTGAGGTAGAATTATCTCCATAATGCAAGGTGGCAGACTTATCAAAGAGGCAGACTTATCTCCATACTGCATAGAAGTAGAATTATCTCCATACTGCATAGAGGTAGAATTATCTCCATACTGCATAGAGGTAGAATTATCTCCTTCCTGCAATGAGGCTTAATCATCCCCATCCTGCAGAGAGGTAGAATTATCTACATCACACTAATGTAGAAAATTGTCCATAATTTAGACTTATATAGAATTATTTCCCAATATTCCACAGGAAACTGTCATAGAAGCCAAGTGCTTTAGTTAATTTTATCTCTCTCCTGGGAGTTGCATTTACACACACAAAAATATGCAAAAACTGTTGTAAACGTCAACCAACAATTATTCATAATATATTTATATATTTATCAAAAAGACCCAAAGCTGACTAAAATCATGCAGAAGTTGATTTATTTTCTAGAAATACTATCATTTTAAATGTTAATCAAAATTTAAACATACAATGAAGGAATTGTCAATTTTATCGACAGTTAGGCCATAATAAATTAATGGCTAGATTATAACTGCACTGCCCCATTTTCATGCCACCCCCAACCCTTTTTATTTTTTTTATTTTTTTTTTAAACTACAAAAAGTTAAACAAATTAATACCCCCACCCCCCACCAAAAAAACAACAAACAACCTCCCCCTACCTCTCCCCCTTTTAAGAAAAGTTTGGATGATAATCTAGCAATTAATTATAATGGCCTTATTTAGTAAAACGCAGTCCAGACCTGTTATGCATACAGGCCGTGTTGTGTTCATTACTCTAAACATGGTATGGACCTTAGTGAAAAAACACATTTATTGCAAACCCCAACACTGAAGCAAATGACAAACTGCAATAACCAGCTCTTCCTTTGTGCTATCTAAATCAATAGTATTCTGATACCTTAATGAAAAAAAAATTGGTATAGCTGCAATATATGCAAATTATAGACTGTTTACAGATGCCAGAGATGTGCATTCCGCAGCCATTATCAGCAAAAATTGACAAAATAATGATTCAGTAATCGCAGGGAATGTAATATATCTCGCACGCGCTTCATTTTATAAGAAACTAAATTCTTAATCGGTCGCCTTTGTGCCGTGCCCTGCCATTTGAGCAGCATAATATTTACATTATATAGTGTTTGCTTATAGCATGGAGGTATTATTTGTCAAATTAAGGTTCCTGTTACTTCAAACTGAAATATTTTGACACGCGGCTTTTGAGTTAATGTACCATATAGATGTGATTATTATCATTTTTCAGCTTAAAGGAAGGCTAGTATATCAGGAATTTTCAAATATTTAAAGTTTGCTAAAAAAAAGTTTTTTTTCCAGTAAACCATGCCTATCTTATATTGTTACTCTCATTGCCTCCATATTGCTTTGATATGAAGGTTGTCAAGCAGTTTTTTTAGTGTTGTCTATTTTTAGAAGAGGGATTTTGTTGCAAGTTTACAACTCCAATATAAATATCAATTTTGTCACATTTTGGTGGATTTGATTTACAATGTTTTTTTTTTATTTATGATAATGAGCTGCTTTAAATATTGTATCCATTTTAAAAATAGTTTTATTTTTTTTAAGACATTTACACCATTATTCCCCTGATATACTACCTTTAAGGATTTAGATAAATTTTAGAAACCTCACCTTTTTATTTTGTTTTCCTCTTTGATCTATGGAATAAATGCCAAATGAATTCATACTGTATGTAAATCCAGAATACAGTGCGAGATCACTTCTGTCTCCACTGTGGTTCTTCGTCCATTTTAAAAATTTGAAGAAAGAAAAATTGGAAAGGACTTACATTTGCCAGTCAGTCTGATTTCTGTATGTTACTGGGTATGTTATCATATCAAATGACTATATTATACTTCCTGATAAATTTTGGGGAAGCATAATTATGCATGTAGTCGCCGCTTCATCTGTCTGTGCGTCTGTTCATCCCCAATTACTTGTCAGCGCTATTTCTCTACAACCATTGATTGGAATTTTATTAAACTTGCTAGGCTGAATCGCTACCAAGTGAAGATGTGTATATTGTCTTTGTGTTTTTTGTTTGATAATTTTTTACAGAGTTATGGCCCTTTGATTTGTTCCATTACAAGATTCTTGTCTGCATTATTTTGCTTTAACTAATAGTTGAAATTTTATGAAACTTGCTAGGGTGCATCATCACTACCAAGTGGAGATGTGAATATTGTCTTTGTGTTTTTGGTTTGATGATTTTTTACAGAGTTATTGCCCTTTGATTTTGTCCATTACCAAATCAATGTTTTTGCCTATTCATTTTGTCTGTGCTATTTTTGTGCAACCTCCTTATGGAATTTTATGAAACTTGCTAGGATACATCATCTCTTCCAAGAGGAGATGAAATTGTCTTTGTGTTTTTGGTTTGATGATTTTTCACAGAGTTATGGCCCTTTGATTGCATCCATAACCAAATCCTTGTCGGCATTATTTCTCTTTAATTAATAGTTGAAATTTTATGAAACTTCCCAGGATGCATCACTATGATTTTGATCTTCAGGAGTATGGAAGGGAATCCAATGAGACTTGGAACATGAATAGATATCAATGTTTGGAAGTGCAGAGTGAAGAACCAAACATCTGTTCCAAACATTATCTTCCCTTTACAACCTCATTTTCTTTATAAACAATGCAGCTACTGCTCAATCAAGCACTAAAAAAGTCTTGTTCATGAAGCATCCATTGGTTCCATTGATATCTTGTTTTGAAAGTTTGATTTCAGTATAATGTCACTAAATATCTTATCATGTCATGGTCTGGTTAGCTCAGTTGGTAGAACGTCTGACTAACAATCTTGGGGTTACATGTAACATCCCAGTCAGGCCATAGTCTCCATGACGATTGGTATACAACATTGCATTGTCATTCATCTCTCCCTGCTAATTCAAGTGGGAAAGATATCAGTTACTTTTGATGTTAACTAATTGTCTGTTAGCCCTCAATGGCCAATGAGGCCAAATATTTAAACAAACATCTAAATAGAACTTTTAATGAGTTGAATGAATTGGTGTTCAACGCCAGACCAACTAAAATTGCTACCATGATGTCAAACGCTGGAAGGATGATTCCAGGCTCACTCTGCACTTTCAAAGAAAAAACATCTTCCGGTAATATACAAAATGGAATTAATGATGAAATGAAATACAGAATAGAACTAGAACCTTGCTTTTTATGTACATAGATATTCAATAGCTAATGATATATTTTATTAAACTTCAAGGGCAAATTCAATGGGGAAAGTGGGGGAACTTAGTGTCCCCCTAGAGCCCCCCCCCCCCCCCCCCCCAGCCTTAAAATAAAAAAACAACATTTTTTTCACAATTTGTAACCTAGATTTTGACTAAGGACTTCTGTGGCCATCTTTGAGCCCCCCTCCGCCTCCCATGAAAATTATTGGATCTGCCTATGTACAAGTGTTTTGCTAAATTATCCATTCTCTTTAGAAAAATTGTTAGAAAAATTGATGAAGCCTTGTTTGTTCTATCCACCACGCATGCTTTAGAACCATAAACAAGTATCTGCTATTCCGAGATAACAAACTCCATTACAATCTTGTGTAGGGAAAATTGGGTCAATTTGAAATTATAAGAATGAAATTATTTTCTTGAAATGACAGAATAACATTGACTTTGATGGAGTCATGGCAGTGAAAAATGATATAATTATGTCATTAGCTAAAATTCATTAATGTACCTAAAACAGAAAAGAACCAAATACTAGAATTGGAATGATATTCTAGGAGAACAGATGTTCGATATTCTGAGTAAAGTACAAGTGGTGCGCATGGTGCAGATGTAGAGCATCAGACCAATGATTGAAGGGTCGTGGGTTCGATCCTTGGCCACGGCTATGTGTGGTGTACTTGAGCAAGACAATTTTTTCCGCATATGCTTAGTACTGGTTCTACCCTGGAAGACCTCGAGGCTGATTCGCCTAAGTCATAAAAACTAAAAAAGTTTCACAATTGAAGTAAAATACATAAGTTTAAACTAAATTAAGGTTTCTGTTTCAAATGTTATAGGAAGGTTTTACGTCATTTCCAACACAAAAAAGGTGGTGAACGACCTCAAAATGATCTTAGAAGAACCTTACTTTAATTTATACTTATTTATTTTACATCGATTGTGAAACAAGTTCTTACAACTTAGTCGAATCACACTCAAAGTCTTCCTGGGTAGAACCAGTAATTATATTATATGCAATTAAGTGTCTTGCTGAAGGACACCACACACGACTGTGGCGGAATATCAAACCCACAACCCTCAGATCCCACAATCCTTCTTCCATATATGTAACTTACATAAAAATTTTGACTGAGCTGGACTCAAAACCCAGAGGTCATAAGTTCATTGTGATATTGATTATATAATATAACTGGCAGGCATTAGATGACTTATTACATATTGGTGTTGATTAAACAGAATATTTTCTAATACTTTTTATCAGTTTGTTCATAATTATCCTTTGTTTAAAAAGCTTGACTTTCCAAAATGTACATGACCTTGACATTTTTACAAAGGTATTTGACCTTGACATTGGTTATAGTTTCATGGCAAGGTATCTGTCAAAGACATTAATTATTAACAATTGATTTTACGATTATTTCCAACCATTTTAGAAAAGTCTTTAACTACATGTAATTTGAAATCTTATATTAGGAAAAAAAATGGACAATAAAAATAAAATTGACAGTGTTATATTCGCCATAAATAGAAACTAATTAGGCTTGGGTGAGAATCTTAAGACATCTTAAGTCAACCCACAATGCCATGTAAACCTAGTGAAAACTTCTTATAAAAACAGAAATACAAAATAGTAGATCACGGTATATTGCATGTCACCAGCTGACCTGGCCATGTCTCGAGTAATGGAAATGTCCTAGGCGATGACACGTACATGTCACAGTGGGAGTGTAGGAATTCTGGGTATAATTATCTTTGTAATATGATGGTCCCTTTGAGCTCGTCTGAATGCTGGGTATTATGCTAGTAATGATGATCCACATGTGACCTGCAGAATCTTGGCCACGATCTGATCTCCGGCAAAATCTTGATATCTCGAAATGTGTAATTAGAACTATGACGATGTGGGCATGGTTAAGATTTTATAGGGAATTATTGTGCAGTAAATTTAGTTCATACTGATTTATTTTAGCTTGATTACAATGAAAGCTCAGAGCTTATATGAACTGCTTTCGAGTCCGTTTCCTCATGGTTAGAACCGGTACTGAGTGTTGTTTATGAGAGGCATCGGATCGAGCTGGGGATCGAACCAGCAAAACCTGTAACCTCTGGTTTGAGTGGCCAACACTCTAAATTACACTACCGCCCCCATTTGTAAATGGTAATCCCTATATTAACTATCTCGCAATCGAAAAAAGAACAAGAAAATTGTTAGCCATAACCAGTGTTGATTTTGAAATAAATTCATTTATAATTCCTACATGATTTATGATGTTCATTGTTCTCAGATTTCTGTTATTAGGCTCATATTTTATGGGTTTCTTATCTATTTTTGCTTATATTTAGTGATGCTGTCATCTTGAACATAAAAATTACTTTACGTGGGCTAACATAACTTTCTTTATATTGCAGAAATAGTTATAATAGAACATGTAAGTAAATAAATTATCAAGTCAGAAATTTCTATTTTCAGTATGTCAGTTAAACTCAGACTGCAGGAAAAATGGACCAAAATCAAATCAATGTTGTTTTAAATACATTTTTTTTTTAATGGAGTTTAAGGCCATTTTCAACACATTTCAGGTTATATATGGCATATACAGTTTTACTGGTGGAGGAAGACCTCAGACTGGGTCAGACTGAGTAGAACCACCGTCGTTCTGCAAGTAAATGGAAACTTTCTCACAAAAAGTTTTTGGAGCGAGTTGGACTCGAACCTACAACCTTAGCGATGAGATGCAAGTGATCTTGAGATGGAGCCTTAGACCACTCGGCCACGGAGGACCTTTACTAAATATGTGTATTAGTTTTATGGTAGTTGTAATCTACCTCGTTATAGCATCACTTCATCTTGTCACAACTTAAACCCAAAATCCTCTTGTAAAATGTACAAGTCTCTCTCAGGATTATTTGTGCCTCTCCATTTACAGAGGTTCACCAGGTTTCGATCCTCGGTTGGGTCATATCAAAGACTTGAATATGGAATTAGAAGCTTCCTTGATTGACGTTCAGTATTTAGAGGATAGTTCCATATTTGGTAGGCCTGGTGTCAGTATAATGTGACTGGGTGGGGTATCATACCATGTGTCTGCAGCATGATGCTCCAGTGTGGCAGTGCTCAGAATACATGAACTGTCTCAAGTAGACACTGCTGTGATATAACAGATCTGGCAGGCCTGGTGTCAGTATAATATGACTGGGTGGGGTTTCATATCATGTGTCTGCAGCATGATACTCCAGTATGGCAGTGCTCAGAATACATGTACTGTCTCAAGTAGACACTGCTGTGATATAACAGATCTGGTAGGCCTGGTGTCAGTATAATGTGACTGGGTGGGGTATCATATCATGTGTCTGCAGCATGATACTCCAATGTGGCAGTGCTCAGAATACATGTATTGCCTCAAGTAGACACTGCTGTGATATAACAGATCTGGCAGGCCTGGTGTCAGTATAATATGACTGGGTGGGGTATCATATCATGTGTCTGCAGCATGATACTCCAGTATGGCAGTGCTCAGAATACATGTACTGTCTCAAGTAGACACTGCTGTGATATAACAGATCTGGTAGGCCTGGTGTCAGTATAATGTGACTGGGTTGGGTATCATACCATGTGTCTGCAGCATGATACTCCAGTGTGGCAGTGCTCAGAATACATGTATTGTCTCAAGTAGACACTGCTGTGATATAACAGATCTGGTAGGCCTGGTGTCAGAATAATGTGACTGGGTGGGTTTCATACCATGTGTCTGCAGCATGATACTCCAGGGTGGCAGTGCTTAGAAAACATATACTGTCTCAAGAAGACACTTTCGTGATATGAATGACGAATTGTTGAAAGCGACACTAAACACCATACAACAAAAATTCAATTTACACGCTTCACACAACTGACAGACTGTTGAAACATTAGACACCAAAAATACAATAAAATAGTTTTAATTTATTTTTGTACCCTAACCACAGAGGCTTTTATGACAACTACTTGCAATTTATTAAAATTTTTCCTAATATGAATAACAAATTTAAACTTGAAAATTAAATTTAAATGTGAAGTAATTTCCATCTTGCTTATCTAAGCTTTTATTTCTGCTTTTTAAGAATTTCAATTTTACATGTTTTAAACAATTCCATCCACTTTAAAAACCATTATCGTTCTGCTGCCTGATATATGTAAATGTCTGGCAAATTCGCTCACTTCACACAAGACCTTTTACGTCTGCTTCAAATAAGGCCTTTCTTTGATCCAGCAGTGCCGCACACAGACTTGTTATGTTTTCTTTTATAGCTGCCTCTCTGTATAATCAATTTTCGCAACAATTTGCATTTTGCACATGGACACGTAGTCACATGGAACAGAAACTGGAGTCGCTTCCCGATTCCACAGTCTTGCTTTCTTAACCCTTTACTTCATAAAGACGCCTTTGGACACCTCTAATATCGAAAGCATTAATTCACCCCGTATCAGCAATGGGTTAAATATGGTTATATTAACTGACAGAGTGGAAAACAGTGCAGGAAGTGTTCAGATTGCTCGTTACGAGCAATCTGAACTCTTCCTGCACTGTTTTCAAAGGCCTTCTGTGATTGGTGCTGGAAAATGCATATCTATGAAGAAAAGGGTTAATATCTGGGGATATGCGGAAACAAAAAACACAGATGGCGAAAGGTTTGGATATTCAGAAAAAATGAAAGTTTCGGTGCTTGGAATGAAACGGTGTTTATACAATTCCGCCCAAAGCTTTGATGTATTAATTGATGCTTAAGAAAACACTGACTGTGCATCTAATGGAAATGTGAGAGCTGAGAAAAGTTTTCGTACAATTTGTTAAGCCATCATTGCATATATTACCAGTTATTTAAACTACAAAACTTGCATATAATTGAATATATTAGATTTTATATCTGAATTTGCAGGGAGCCATCTTAGATTATTGTGTGTAAATGTATTTTGTTTGTTTCTTTGAATATTTAGTGTCATTTTTATGCCATTGAGGGATAGCAGATGATCTGTTTACCTAACCACACTTTCTTAGGATCCTGGAAGGTTAATTAACCAGTTCTGGAACACACCCATCTTACAAGTAATAAATAACTATCCCATTTGTATCAACAGTGAGAGACAAATGAGAATTAGACACAATGTTGTATATCAGTCATGATGGAGACTGGTGGAGTGGGAATTTGAACTCACGACCCCTGGATTGATAGTTAGACGTTCTATTGACTGAGCTCAAATTTAATATTTTTGAGAATATGCTCGGGTCCCATTATAATGCAGATCTTGGGGTCCACAAAATGAAAACATGCTATATGCAGACTACTTTGAGTGTGACTATTTCAGTTAAAAAATATCTAACAAGAAAGATATTGAGAAAAAAATGAGTTTATCCACCAAAAAACGCATATGGTGCATTCTTTTTTAACGAAAACCACATGATTAAAGATACTTTTATTGTGGTTTATTTCTAATAGAAGCGCAAGGATACTATAGTATTTATAAATGAATATAAAGTGCAAGGAATTTGTCAAAGTGTGAGGATTTTATGAATGGCATTGTGTCATAGTGCAAGCAATTTGCAACAGCACGAGAATGTAGAATAAGTGCATGCAGGGGGTGCAGGATGAAAAATCAGTAGCAAGTAAAAATATTTGGAAATCCTTGTCCGGTATGCAAGAATCCATCTGTAAAATTGGTTTTCTGAAACATAAATGTGGTAGAATGTAATTTTTACTGTTTTAAATATTTTAACATGTATTTTTTGTCTTTCGTATTAACACTTTCAATGATATCTGATAATCAGATGACAATAATTTCCCTCCAAAACAGTAAAAATTACACTCTACCAGATAACTTCTAGAAGGATCTATGTTTGGTGTGTTGCTGTATAATTAATATGAATTAAAGGCCAGTGTTGATATTTGTCAAGGTTAGTCAGATTTTACAAGAGTTATGGCTCCTTAAATTTTGGCAGAGGTCCCATGTTCTATGGGCACATTTCTAATCCGTCCTTTTTCACTGAAATATGTCTTCAAAATTTGCAATTTTCAACATTAATATAACAATGCTTTATGCTTTACCCTTTGCTCCATAAGCATTTTTGTGGATTCTTCTGAATTGAAATCATTAATTCACCACATATCAGCAAGGGTGAATTATGTTTATATTAACTGACAGATTGGAAAACAGTGTAGGAAGTGTTCAGATTGCTCGTTACAAGCAATCTGATCTCTTCCTGCACTGTTTTCAAAGGCCTTCTGTGATTGGTGTGGGAAAATGCACGTCTGTTGAGTAAAGGGTTAAATGTCAAGGCTATTAATAGTTATGATATTTTATCAATAGATTCATTTGTTAATTACGAAATTGGCTTCTGATATTTTTTTCTTAATTTTCTCTTACAGTATTAAACTATTTTCAATCCATTCCATTGTGATATTTTCCCAGAATCTTTGGTTAGTTCATGCATATTAATTGAGAATCACATGACCACTTGTAATTTGTAATAATCAATTAATAATTAATGTATGATATTATATGATAACACTATTGAAAAACAGAGACATTTTATTTGTGTGTATTGTAGTGGTCCTAATAAAAGTCCCCCCCCCCTCACAGAGGCAGTACATTCTGGAAAGGAGGGACATAAGAGCATAATTAACCCCCCCCCCCCCCCCCCCTCAAACTTTGATGTGAAATGCATTAAAACCTCATAAAAACAATATAAAATTACTTTCTTTTTTATTTCAGCAAGGCAGTTACATTTTTTTAATCGGGGTTTGGGGTGGGGGCAGAAGTGTTGATTAATTTGTGGTGGGGCATTTATTAGGAACACTATGGTGCATATCTGTGTATTAATTCTTAATCATTAGCAAGAAGTTTTAAATCAATCTATCAATCTTGTAGTAAATCTGTCAATCAGAATTTAGTAGTAATTAAATATGTCAGGCAAGAATTTTCCTGTAAAACTATCAATTAAGAATTTTCTATTAAATTTAGTTATTAATAAAGCTTAGATTTAATTAATATTTATTGTAATGTTAAAATCTATCAATCAAGAATTTTGTAGTAATTCTATCGTTAAAAAATTTCAAATGTAGTAGGATTTGTCAATTAAAAATTTAAATGCATATTTGTGAAGTATTCCTAAAATAATGCTCTTTTGTGAAAATTAATTCTTTGATGAACAAAGCTATTAAATTAAAAAACAAGTTTCTAAAATAATTTATTGATGGAAGAGAAATATTAAGAAAAATGTTTAAAGGCAGTGTGCAACATTTACTAATTTCAAATCCAGATTTTAATAAGCTGATTTGGGTATACTATTAAGTTATTTCACAGACATTCGAAACTTTTTTAAGTTACATTTATACATGATACAGTACATTAATTAAAATTTTATAAAAGGTAAAAAATGGAATTTAAAAGTGTATTTTATAGAGCTAGTGTGACATTAAAAGATACATAACCAGGAAACGTTAGGTCATAATAATCACATACAAACACATCGTGACATAATTATTACACTTGTAGCGTTATAATTCTACCTGAGGTGTCGTAATGACATACCTAGACATTTTGATAACCAGTGGTTAGATGAATGGCGAACAGCTAACTGCTGACCACATTGTCACGCAGCTAAAATTGTGATCACTTATAAGAAGAAAAAAAAAGACCTTTTATATTGAAATAATTAGTATCCTCCGGCAATTTCGAGAATTAAAAGAGATTTTTCGGAGATAATGTCAAAGCGTATCGGGCATAATGGGATTCAATGTAGAAATGGAGCTAATTTGTATTATTTGACATGTGTTTGGCTGTTACAGTTATAATCTGAAAAAAAAGGATTTATTTTCCCATCATCTGATGATGTGTGTTTTTATATGCTGATTTTATTTTTGCGAAATTGTTGTGTCATGGTGACATTGGACATATTTATAATTGATACAAAGGGATGTTTAGAAGGTTTGTTATGATTATTTTCTATGGTAATATTTATTATTTGTCAACTGTATGTTCTTATATTCAAAAAAATAAATTAAAAAAAAATTAAATAAAAATGTATTATTTATATTATTGAACAAAAGGTGTGTTATTGCTTTTTTTGTTTTTTTAAAGGTAATATTTATATGTATTAATCATTTATTACTTTGTTATGAAATAAAATTACTATGATAGTGGTTTTTGTTTAAGTTACACATACTCCCATAATAATGGTAAAATAAGCAAGAATCCTTTTGTTTCCTTGATTACCAATTTGATTACTAATTAACCTTAGTGGAAGTCATTTTTTTCCACGAACAACTACATTATAGAACAGCCTGTCTGCCGATGTTGCAGAAGCCCCGCCTTGGTATCCTTCAAGCAGGGGCTGTCACCTGCACTCTCATTTTAGTCTGTAGGGGTCCAGCAACAAGTAGTTTCTAGTGATTCCCATTGCTGTGCTGGCCGTAGCCACCGTAACCGGAGAGGACTGTGTTGAAGAGGCAAAAAGTAGCTGGATACACTTTATACTTATTTCCACCTTTTAACAGTTCAACCTCTTCTTACAGTTTATCCATTCATTATCTTTTCTTGACCTAGCACCAGCTGCACCACCCATCATGTAATAGTCAAGTGTGACTGCGTGGATGTATGATGTAGATTACCAATTAACATTAATGTTGCAACATAAAGAAAATGAACATTTTGTTTCCTTGATTAGCAATTAACCTTAATGTTTCAACATAAAGAAAAGAAACCTTTATTCCTTGGTTACCAATTAGCTTGAATGTAACAACATAAAGAAAAGAAACATTTTTTCCCTTGATTACCAAGCTACTGTATATTAACATTAAATACAATAACATGAATGCACGGTTCCTTTTATTATAACCTTGATTACCAAGAATAACCTTGTATAACGATGTGAAAACTACTTTATTTAACAAAGGATATCCATTTCCTGGACTTCCAAGAAGACAACTCTTTGATTTTAATAGTGAATTAATGAGCTGTAAAACACATTTTCGATAACCTTTCATAAATGAAGAAAAAAAAAAGTTAAATGATTTAAACAAAACATTACATAGAACTCTGGTCACTTCGAATAAAACATAATTGCTAATTTTCATCACAGGTTTAGGTCATGCAGAAATTTTATCCTGCATGTCCTGCAGGAGATTGTTTGAGTTACATGTAACAACGGTCAATCTGGAGACAACTGTGTCAGGGACAATGGAGGGATCAGTAGATAGAGGAAGCTCTTTACACGTATGGACAAAATTGATTAGATCATTTAACTAATGATGGATCCCATGAGGAGCACATCTTTACAAAGTTTGATTTGGAAAGGTCTTTAAAGTTTTTATCAAATGAGAAGACATAGTCATTGAGTCCCACAGCCATGCTTAGTTGGTGTGTCAAGTTCGTTAATCGAATGTTAACTGTCTATATTATGCTTTAAAGGTAGTGTGTCAAGAAAAATCCCCATATCTAAAAATAAAGTTTAAAGGGATTACATCAGGAAAAAATGTTTAAAATTAATAAAAACATCTCATTATCATTAACAAATAAAATCTGAATGGTTTTGTATGTCAAATCCACTAACATGATAAAATCAATATTTGAATCGGTGTGGTAAACTTGAAATCCCCATTTTAAAAATAGACATCACTCAAATACTATTTGATGACCTTCACATTGTCGTGGAGACTCTTTCTAAGATGAAACTATTTGAAACCAAAATGAATCATGTGACTCATTTAATACATCACAAAATGTGTTGCAATTTTAAGCGGGAAATCTTTTTTTGTCTAACGTAGCCCAAGTTAGGAAATTCCATATCAATATGTTATTTTGGCATATTTAAATAGATGGAGTTTGCAAAATCTTGATAAATTTCCTTTAAAATGAATACAAAACATTTCATTAGCATTGATACATGTAGCTAAAACATGAATGAATTGGAATTTCAGATTTGCAGAAACGTGAATGAAGAAGATATAATAAACTACCCCAGTTCCCAATTTTAAAGATATATCAGGCAGTCACTCCTTGACAAACTACATTCAGACTCTATTAAAGAAATTATATTGGCAAATAACACAAACATGCTGTTAATCCAGACTTTTCCCGTATGCAGCATGCACAAAATAATGCTTATGTATTGACGTATAACCTTTATTTCCTTGAAAGTTATCAAATTATCAGTAATTGAATATTGGCCAAAACTTTAATATGTCCCGCAATAAAGTATTGCGCAATGTTTACATTGAATTCCGTAAACTTCCCGAACAAAGCCTTGAAAACGAAATCGGGAACGAACCTTCACGATGTTATCTGATGACTGTTCAGAAACCCGAAAGCGGTTCGTTGAAAATGGTGAATGTAAACAAAAACAAAAACGTGGCTTCAGAAACCCAATGTTTGTAATAAAGAGGTTATGCAATTAGACATTTTAGATGCGTATATCTCTAAGTTATAAGTGTATCTTCATGCTGGGCGTGTGTATTTAGAACAGGGAATTGACGGTAATATGCCAATATAATCCCTTTAAAGGCAAACCTGGAGATTCAATAATATGATAGTCAAGCAAGGAAACTAAGTCTAGTACATATCATTTTTCAAATCTTTGGTGTAACCAGGTTGAGGATCGAACAACCATCCAGACCTAGAACTATCCTCGATATGCTGAGTTAAGAAGCTACTAGTATCATTTTTCAAATCTTTGATATTGACTGGATCGAACCAACGACCTTAGGCATGTGAGGCAGGTACTCTACCACTAGGCCACCATTGTGGTATATACATGTATTGTAATATGTGGGATGAAACAATAGTAATACCTCAGTAAAAATAATCATAATGAACACTGCCAACGTCATTTTAAACCCTAACTTGCTAATTTTCTATATAAATGACCTTTCTATCATTTCATTTCATTTAGATGCAGTGTCATTATATAATTTACTAATTGAGAGCTGGACTATGTAGACCAAGGGTATGTGCAGGATAATCATGGTCAACATTGTTTGCAGATAGTTTTATTGACATGAACAGAAAACTAGGATTTAAGTAACTCTTCTTTTTTTTTTGAATATGGTTTAACGCCATTTCAACACATTTCAACACATTTCAGGTTATATATGCGTACAACCACTGTCCTTCCGCAAGAAACTGGAAACTTTATCACAAAAAGTTTTTGGAGCGAGCGAGCAAGACTCGAACCTAAGACCTTAGCGGTGAGAGGTAAGTGATCTTGAGACGGCGCCTTAGACAACTCGGCCACAGAGGACCCAAGTAACTCTTCTACTTTTGCATTTCCTTACAAAGAAATACAGACATAATTGTTGCACATATTTAAAGTTATCACTCTTTGTTAAGCTGGCTCTGAACCACTAACTTTCAGCTAATGCAAAGTTGCTGTTTTCAAATCTCTGTTTTTTAATAGTACAGTCATTTATTTTAGCTGGTTTGCAAAGTGAATTCAAAGCTTATATATTTCATGAGCCGCTCCCAGGGCAGAACCAGTACTGGGTGTTGTTCTTTGAGAGGCGTCTGACTGAGCCACAGCCTCTGATTACACTTTCATCCCACTTAAAGCCTCTGTTAGAGTGAAGGTCTTTCAACATTTTCCCACAATTTGTTGCTTCGTAGGACACTTTAAAAATAAAAGAATGACATCCTAATTCAGTGTCTGCTCAGAAATGACCATAAAATTCCAATTGCCACACCTGATGTGTTTTTGATTGGCGGGTACCCTCCCCGGTATTGTTACACCTGTTTCCTAACTCATCCCTCATTGCAAAGATACTGGAGATTGTCCAAGTGTTACCAATGTCCAGTTTGCTTTGTCATTGTGTAATACATGGTCATTGAGCTGTAAATCTTGTCATGGGTCAATGTCTGCAGATTTGTTACGTTTAAATTAAAAAAAGGTGATTTTTAGATTCATTCAGATCGTTAGCTGATTTTAAGTGATCTTGCTTTGTATGATTGACATCTTTTAATGGTTCAAGGACTTTTATTACTGGTTCATTGGATCTGTTGAACTGACCATTTATAGTGCTGGCTGTAAAATTATTCGCCACATTTGCTGATTTGTCTCCTTAAGTGATTATCCAATCATTCGAGCTAGGGCCAGTTTTATTTAATTTGGATGACAAAAAACAGCCTTGAGTGTACATTGTAATTTCATCGCAGGAGATGGATGGATTTTTTTACTGATTATGGTACAATTGGATTTTTTTTTTCTTTTTGTTGCAAATATAATTGTTAGGTAGAAAGATAACCTAAATTGTGTTTAGTTAAAGGGAATTTATCAGGATTTTGCAATATTTTGAAATTGACTCAGCATTTTTTTCCAATATATTATGCCTGTAAATTATAATATACTCACTGACCCTGTAATGCTGAAAGGATAACTTTTGAAAGTAATGAAAAAGGATTTCCTAACTTGGGCTATGCGTCTTGGTTAGACTAAAAGATTTCCCACTTAAAATCACAACATATTTAATATTAAGTATTAAATACTTAGCCACATGATTTCATTTTGATTTCAATTTGATCCGTTATACAGGATTATATGTAGTAAAAATTGTTTCATCTTAGAATGAGTCTGAATGACAATGTGCCGATCATCCAGCAGTATTTTAGTGCTTTCTATTTTTAGAACACCACTCTAATGTAAATAGCGATTTTGCCACATTTTGGTAGATTTGACATACTAAACCATTCTGACTTAATTTAATAATGACAATGAGATATATTAATCATTTTATTTTTTTAAGAAATTTATAGAGCTTTTTCCTAATAAACTCCCGCTTAGGTCAGTAACATAATAACAGCTTTTAGTGAATTTATTAATTCAGAGGGAGAAAGGAATAGACATTAATTTCACATATACAATACAGGATATCACTGGAATCCAGTTATAGTGGTTGGGGAAGACTAGCACTGAACCTAAATTCATCAATATTTTGAGTCCGAGATTTAGACTCGGATTCAAATTGTCAAAAATTTAACTTTAAAAAAAAAAATCTATTAAACAATCAAAGTAGTATATTGATTTGCAGAAACACGCAGTTTTAATGATTACTTAACAGAAGATGTTGCAGGCTCACATTTATTCCCCATAGTTGTATGTTTACAGGGTTTTATAAAATGTAAGATTTTTAGTCTGACTCCGATTCTCAGACTCAAATTATTGATGAATTGAGGCCCTGGTCTTGGGCAGAACCATCATTCTTCTGCAACTGCAGACACTTTCTTTCCATGTTAAGTTTTTGTGGAGCACACTGTCTGGGACACTGGTCCCAGAATCAGAGGACAATGGGTTTGATCCCCTGCCATGGCCATGTGTAACATACCCTTCAGCAAAGCACTTTATCTGTATATGCTATACTGGTTCTACCCAGAGAGCCGGGCCCTATTAGCTCAGTCGGTTACGCGTCTGACTATCAATCCAGGGGTCGTGAGTTTGAATCCCCTGCCCGGCAACAGTCTCCGTGATGATTGATATACGACATTGTGTCTCATTATCATTTGTCTCTCACCACTGATTCAAGTGGGAAAATTATCAGTTACTTGTGAAGATGGGGTGTGCTTGAGTACTGGTTAATCCCAGGAAACAGTGATTAGGTTAACTGATCGTCTGTTAGTCCTCAATGGCATAAAAATGACTCTAAATATTAAATTAATCGAGCAATCTACCCAGAGCGACATCCAGGGATGAAGAGAAGTTTTTAGAAGAAGTTGTAAGAACTTGTTTCACAATAATCATAAATAACAAACTAGATGTTTAAACAAAGTTTTTGGACCGCAGCAGTGATCACAAGTGGTCGTCAGACAGCACTGTAGACCACTCGGCCACTGAGTTAATTCAAAATTAATATTTTCATGTTTTGATATTCATATTCAAGCAATGATCTTTTCTTCACAAAGTGTCCTCCATGGCCGAATAATCTAAGGTGCCATCTCAAGATCACTTACCTCTCACTGCTTATGTTGTAGGTTCAAGTCCTGCTCGCTCCAAAATTTTAGAAAAAAAAACAAACTTGCAGAATGACGGTGGTTCTACTCAGTCTGACTCAGTCTGAGGTCTTCCCCCATGAGTAAAACTGGATATGCCATCTATAACCTGAAATGTGTTGAAAATGGCGTTAAACTCCATTAAAAAAAAAAAAATTCTTTACAAAGCATTTTGACCGATGTTGCACATTTTTTATCAACAGTATTTCAATTATACAATGGCAGTCATTGCATCTATTAAGTAATAGTTATTAGGATCTACTTGGCAGTTATCCAGTACTAGACTCACTTTATCTTTACAAGTTGCTAACTACTTACCCACATATTCAGAGGTGGGAGATCCATGGCTGTAGAACAAGGTTCATAATGACCAATAGATACTATATCATGTTACATTATGATTTTTTTAGTATCTGTGTGATTTGGATATTAATAAAAATCATGTATTTAAACCATAAATTTTTTTGTTAAGACCGTTGTATTATACAGTTGAACCTGTCTTCAGCAGCCAGTCAAGGGAAGGAGCAACAGTGGTCTTTTAAGACAGGTTGCTGTTTAATGCAGGTTAATTTAATCGGAAAGCATATAAATGTGAAACAACAAACAAATGTGGCTGCTTAAGACAAGTGGCTGCTTAATAGAGGTGACCACTTATACAAGTTTGACTGTAAAACCTCAATCATGCCTCTCCATGCTATCACAAGGACGATGATGGAAATAAGAGATGATGTGATTCTTGTTTTGTGTTACCAAGGAATCATGTAGAAAAGGAAAGCCAACTGAATGCGATTTTGAGACGCTCGCATATTCCCGCAAAATCTCACAATATCTTGTTTTCAATTATCTTAACTTCCATTCATCCCAGGAACACATATCAAAATTCTTACATTGCAGAATGAAATTATCATCAAAACAACACTGTTCCCATACATTTGTGTTTAAAATTGTTGAAGTACTTGTGATTACAAAATTTGTATACTGAAGCTAAAATAACTATAATTCAAGATCATTTTCCGTGATCGAAACATGTTTAAACATCTACGATTGCATACACATTACAGTTTATGTACAAGAAATCAGTTGCCTGTGAATTATGAATGATTAATTTGCAAATTATGAATTCTTCTTGATTCTTCTTGTGCTATTTCATCAACATTTAGTCAGGAGATGCAAGTTTCTTATCCTTGTATACAAGTCCTTCGTGTTTAATTACCCTTGGTATTGATGTGTACTGATAGAATTCTCATGAATGTATTTTTAATTTTTATTTATGCAACATGTGTTTTATTCATGGATGTACATTCTGTGATACTGAAATAAATCTATTTATCTACAAGAAGAGAGATTTATTGCACTCATTGAACTTACACCCCCCACCCCCCACCCCGCTTAAATGGATCTGAAAAAAAGTTTTGAAGTGTTAAAAGTAAAAAAAAAACATGCAAATTGTCAAACTTCCAGGTAATTGTTTGTGAATTTATTTTCAAACAAGAGTGTTTAATTGTAACACACTTCAAAACATTTAAAAAAAATCTTAATCCCTAAAAAGCTACTCTCCCCCTTTTTAGAAAACTGTGTTTATGGGTATTGTGGGAATACAGTATTGACATTCGTCATGTGCCTCTTGAAGTCACACCCCTTCTTAACGATAACCTATTTAGTAAAAAAATCAAAGATGAAAAATTCTGTTTTGGACATTCCGGATAAAATGAGTTATGCTTAAAACCCATCCGATTGTGGGGTAATGAGAGAATATAAGAATCTCACATGGGTTTGAGGCTCAGATAGAAAATTCCATGCTGGATGAAAAATCCACACCCAGTAAAATTACTTGAAAATCCTTGTTCAGCAAGAAATAACATTCTAGAAGATTGGTCTTACATATCAGACACAACTTTTTAACTGACACCATTCTTGGCAAACCAGACAAAATCTGTCTTGCTGCCCGTAAAACATGACGCCTTGTGCCATAAACCAGGCTAATGCCCATCAACTTTAGAGTACAATGAATAATTACACCCAAAATATCAAATATTTATAAAGCACATAAATATTACTTCATTTGTTAGAAATCTGTAGCCAAATTAGGAAACAAAAACTTCCCACATGCAGGTATTGTTTCAAGAAAGTTAACATTATTAATATCAATGTTCAATCTTTGTAGAGTTGTACACTATTAATAAAATTTTAATTTACAAGCCAAGAGTTTTCATCATCCAATTATAAAGTTGAATTATTGTTCCATTATGGCCGGCCCAATTAGCTCAGTCGGTAACACATCTGGCTATCAATCCAGGGGTCGTGAGTTTGAATTCCCGCCTGGCAACAGTCTCCGTGATGGTTGATATACATCATTGTGTCTCATTATCATTCATCTCTCACCGCTGAATCACATGGGAAAGTTATCAGTTACTTGTAGAGATAGGGTGTGCTTGAGTACTGGTTAACCTTCAGGATCCCAGGAAACAGTGGTTAGGTTAACTGGTCTGTTAGCTCTCAGTGACATAAAAATGACACTAAATATTCAATCTATCAATCAATCAATCATGTTCCATTATCAACTCGTTCCGACTCGAATAAGTTTAAATTTCGAAGTTCTTATAACACTTGACCAAGCAGACAGGTGTTTATCTCTAACTGCTGAGGTCATGGACTAGAGCCCAAGGGTCAGTTTTACTAAACTTCTAAAGCTGACATTTTCCTCAACTAAAAATGTCTCCGAATGATTATTTGAACCATTCATAATTAGTCTTTGCACATCTGTACTTATTGGTAAAGCATAATGAGTATAATTTGAGTTAAGGATAATCTCAAGTTGAGATGTTCAGCTTGCTCCAAAATCTGTATGAGATAGTTTGCTAGTTATTTTGGGAAAGGTGGTGGTTTTATTTGGACACACAAATATTGCCTGCACATCAAAAACCATGTTGCCGTATATAACCTGTATTGTGTTTCAGATAGCATTAAACACTACATTTGAGGTTCTCTGTAAGATTCTTGTGACTGTAAGCCCCTTGAGGTTGTCTGTAAGAATCTTGTGACTGTAAGCCCCTTGAGGTTGTCTGTAAGAATCTTGTGACTGTAAGCCCTTTGAGGTTGTTTGTTAACATCTTGTGACTGTAAGCCTCTTGAGGTTGTCTGTAAGCATCTTGTGTCTGTAAGCATCTTGTTACTGTAAGCCCCTTGAGGTTGTCTGTAAGCATCTTGTGTCTGTAAGCATCTTGTGACTGTAAGCCCCTTGAGGTTGTCTGTAAGCGTCTTGTGACTGTAAGCCCCTTGAGGTTGTCTGTAAGCACATTAAGGTTGTCTGTAAGCACTCTGTGGTTATCTAAAAGCACCTTGTGGTTGTCTGTAAGCACCTCTAGGTTGTCTGTAATTAGCCCCTTGAGGTTGTCTGTAAGCACCTTGAGGTTGTCTGTAAACACCTTGAGGTTGTCTGTTAGCCTCTTGATGTTGTCTGTTAGTCCTTTGAGGTTGTCTGTAAGTCCCTTGAGGTTGTCTGTAAGCACATTAAGGTTGTCTGTAAGCACCTTGTGGTTAACTGTAAGCACCTTGAGGTTGTCTGTAATTAGCCCCTTGGGGTTGTCTGTAAGCACCTTAAGGTTGTCTGTAAGAACATTTAGTTTGTCTGTAAGCACATTGTGGTTGTCTGTAATTAGCCCCTTGAAGTTATCTGTTAGCACCTTGAGGTTGTCTGTAAGCACCTTTAGGTTGTCTGTAAGCACATTAATGTTGTCTGTAATTAGCCCCTTGAAGTTATCTGTTAGCACCTTGAGGTTGTCTGTAAGCACCTTTAGGTTGTCTGTAAGCACATTAAGGTTGTCTGTAAGCACATTGTGGTTATCTGTAAGCACCTTGAGGTTATCTGTAAGCACCTTGAGGTTGTCTGTAAGCACCTTTAGGTTGTCTGTAAGCACCTTGATGTTGTCTGTAAGCACATTGTGGTGATCTGTAAGCACCTTGTGGTTCACTGTAAGCACCTTGAGGTTGTCTGTAAGCCTCTTGAGGTTGTCTGTTAGCCCCTTGAGGTTGTCTGTAAGTCCCTTGAGGTTGTCTGTATTACGCTCCTTGAGGTTGTCTGTAAGTCCCATCAGGTTGTCTTTAAGCCCCATGAGATTGTCTGTAAGTCCCACCAGGTTGTCTGTAAGTCCCATGAGGTTGTCTGTAAGTTCCATGAGGTTGTCTGTAAGTCTCATGAGATTGTCTGTCAGTGTCTTGAGATTATCCTGTTAGCCTCATGAGGTTATCTGTAAGTCCCTTGATGGTGTCTGTGAGTGTCTTGAGGTTGTCTGTAAGTCCCATGAGGTTGTCTGTTAGTGTCTTGGAGTTGTCTTTAAGTCATATGAGGTTGTCTGTAAGACCCTTGAGGTTTTCCTTAAGTGTCTTGAGGTTGTTTGTAAGACCCATGAGGTTGTCTGTGAGTGTCTTGGGGTTGTCTGTAAGTCCCATGAGGTTGTCTGTAAGTCCCATGAGGTTGTCTGTAAGTCTCTTGAAGTTGTCTATAAGTCCATTGAAGTTGTCTGTAAATCCCATGATATTGCTTGTAAGCCCCTCCTGGGGTTGTGTGTAAGCCCCACGACATTGTTTGTAAGCCCCTCCTGGGGGTTGTGTGTAAGCCCCATGAGACTGCTTGTAAGCCCCTCCTGGGGGTTGTGTGTAAGCCTCATGAGATTGCTTGTAAGCCCCTCCTGGAGGTTGTGTGTAAGCCCCATGAGATTGCTTGTAAGCCCCTCCTGGGGGTTGTGTGTAAGCCCCATGAGATTGCTTGTAAGCCCCTCCTGGGGTTGTGTGTAAGCCCCATGAGATTGCTTGTAAGCCCCTCCTGGGGTTGTGTGCAAGCCCCATGAGATTGCTTGTAAGCCCCTCCTGGGGTTGTGTGTAAGCCCCATGAGATTGCTTGTAAGCCCCTCCTGGGGGTTTTGTGTAAGCCCCATGAGATTGCTTGTAAGTCCCTCCTGGGGTTGTGTGTAAGCCCTATGAAATTGTTTGTAAGCTCCTCCTAGGGGTTGTGTGTAAGCCCCATGAGATTTCTTGTAAGCCCCTCCTGGGGTTGTGTGTAAGCCCCATGAGATTGCTTGTAAGCCCCTCCTGGGGATGTGTGTAATCCCCATGAGATTGTTTGTAAGTCCCTCCGGGGGGTTGTGTGTAAGCCCCATGAGATTGTTTGTAAGCCCCTCCTGGGGTTGTGTGTAAGCCTTATGAAATTGTTTGTAAGCTCCTCCTGGGGTATGTGTGTAAGCCCCATGAGATTGCTTGTAAGCCCCTCCTGGGGTTGTGTGTAAGCCCCATGAGATTGCTTGTAAGTCCCTCCTGGGGGTTGTGTGTAAACCCAATGAGATTGTTTGTAAGCCCCTCCTGGGGTTGTGTGTAAGCCCTATGAAATTGTTTGTAAGCTCCTCCTGGGGGTTGTGTGTAAGCCCCATGAGATTGCTTGTAAGCCCCTCCTGGGGTTGTGTGTAAGCCCCATGAGATTGTGTGTAAGCCCCTCCTTGGGGTTGTGTGTAAGCCCCATGAGATTGCTTGTAAGCCCCTCCTGGAGGTTGTGTGTAAGCCCCATGAGATTGCTTGTAATCCCCTCCTGGGGTTGTGTGTTAGCCCCATGAGATTGTTTGTTAACCCCTCCTGGGGTTGTGTGTAAGCCCTATGAAATTGTTTGTAAGCTCCTCCTGGGGGTTGTGTGTAAGCCCCATGAGATTGCTTGTAAGCCCCTCCTGGGGTTGTGTGTAAGCCCCATGAGATTGTTTGTAAGCCCCTCCTAGGGGTTGTGTGTAAGCCCCATGAGATTTTGTAAGCCCCTCCTGGGGTTGTGTGTTATCCCCATGAGATTGTTTGTAAGCCCCTCCTGGAGTTTGTGTGTAAGCCCCTCCTGGGGTTGTGTGTAAGCCCCATGATATTGCTTGTAGGCCCCTCCTGGGGTTGTGTGTAAGCCCCATGATATTGTTTGTAAGCGCCTCCTAGGGGTTATGTGTAAGGCCCATGAGATTGTTTGTAAGCCCCTCTTGAAGTTTGTGTGTAAGCCCTATGAGATTGTCTGAAAGTCCCTTGAGTTTGTTTGTTTAAAGCCCCTTAAGGTTATCTGTTTGTGTCTTGAGCTTGTCAATTTTCAACTTGTTGTTTTCAGTTTTTTTTCCTATTGGGTTTAAAATAGTGAAATGATTATGACTCTTGCATCATTCATTGATTATTGAACAGGGAATTTATAAACAAAATTCCTCTAAACCTTTTAACTTAGGCATGTTTTTTTTCATACCTAATTTTGGATACTTAATGGATGGCATATATTGAAATTTGATTTCTTTTTGTGTGATTATATTATACATAATGCACATAATTATACACATATATATAAAATCTGCTGAATTAGGCCATTAAGTAAATTAATTGGTAAATTGTCATTTAGATTTTTCTTAAAAAGGTTGTGTGGGGGAGGATTTTATTTTATTATATTTTATTTTTTTTTTTTTTTTTTATTTATTTTTTTTTTTTATGAAAAAAAGGGTCTGGGCGGCAAAAAAATTAGAGGGTAGGTGGAGATGATTATCTAGCAATTAATATATTATGGCCTTATTCCAGAACACAGAATAGATTCTCTTACAGCACTGGAAACAACATAACTATTCTGTTACAGAGAGCTTCTCATACATGATTAATGAACTTTGGTTATTTACGACTTTTCCACCCGATTGGTTTTACATCTTTTGTACACAGTAGGACACCATGTCTGGGTACTGTTTCGATGGAACGCGGTATTTTTATTGATTTTTCTCCCTCATCAGTTGGATTTATAAATTATTATTGTTTCCTTTCCAGGACTACTTCTGTACATTTCTTACAAAGGTCCCGAATGTCACAACCGTTAAGACTGAAGTCTCTTTTCTGTGTTTGAAGATTTTAGATTACTTAATTTGTTTGTCTACTGTTACGTTTGGATGGGGCAAATATTTGTGATGCTATGTGTTGATAGCTTATGGATGCTCCTGTGATAAAATCTGTCGATTTTTGTATCAGCCTGTGACAGACGACCGGTTTTGTTTAAACTCGCTCATTCAGCAGACAGCTTTTCATCAATCAATTAATCAATCATTGGACTACTATAATTAAGACTTTCATATTTCATGTAAACAAAGGATATAAAAAAATTATTGATGAAAAGTTACGATTTGATTTCCACGGCTGAGGTCTTGCAAATGGCAAGATCATGAAGAATTAGGACTAATAGCGGAAATAAGAAAGTTATCGAGTTTTCAATTATTCATAAATGATTTAAAATATTTGTTGTTTCCCATTGCAGAGGAGTAGCGAGTGAACGAATACGGGAATGATTCAGCATTGATTGATTTACAGCAAAGACCTTTTCCGCTGTTGATTATTTGGATACAATTGAATTGCCTAATAACTACAGGAAACATTTTATGACCTTATGTGTGAGATTTGGATACGAGCAATGTGGAAATAATAATTATTCTTGACTGTGCTGCAGGATTCCTTCTGAGGAGGTAAATAATTTATATTTTCTGTCTCTCCAAGCATTCTCTCGTAATTTATTTCCCTAATTTGCCGCCATTCCTAAACATATACTCAAAAGCTCCATTTCTATATAGCTTTTATCCATATGAACTTGCTTGCTAAATTGAGTTTTAATGGGCAATTTAAAAAAACTCCTGATATGTTTTCCTTGTTGACTATTATCCAGATATGAGTGATCCATTTTCTTTATGGCTTCCACTAAACCATGAACATAAATATCCATAAATAAAACTGATTTTATAGCTTAATGGACAAGTTTGAAAGTGTTTTATTATAGAATTACATGTACAAGGGTCATTTACACTGTATCTGCTTTACCGTCTGCTTAAAACATCTACTTTCACCTTCATACTCAAATGAAAACGATTGGAACCAAATCAAGCTAAATAAAACCAAATGGAATTTGATCAGTGAAGCAGACTATTTGCTATTACTCATGTAATAGAAAAATCTCCTGAATTTTTGCATGTGACAATAAAAAATAATTGAAAAAGCAGGTGGGTAGAAATATGTAAATAAAGCATAGGAGCGCTGGGCCTTTTGTTTATTGATAAAAAGCACTTATGGAAATCCTGCCAAGGTTCAAGTGGGAGGGGTTAAATGAAGTTATAATGAAGTTGGAGTGAAGTGATAATGGAGTTGTTGTTTTTAAGCTTTTTAAGTTATCGCATGGTCTTGGACTTCAGAGAAATAGCGATACATTACTAATGAAAATACTATTAGTTCTGTGATGAAATATACTTCAAAGTTTTATATTATCATGTCGAAGATTTTAACAGAATTATGCGAAGTTTTAAAATAAACTGCTTGTAAGCGTAAATATAATTTATATTGCAATTAAGATTTAATAATAGAATAGAAATGTTCACATGAAAAAATAATGAAAGTATTCATAATCTTAAGGTTATATTTCAGTATTGAGATTTAAATTGATTGATTGATTGAATATTTAGCATCATTTTTATGCCTTCGAGGGCTGACAGACGATTACTTAATCTAACCAACTATTCCTGGGGTCCTAAAAAGGTTAACCAGTTCTCAAGCACACCCATCTCCACAAGTAACTGATAACTTTTTCACTTGAATCAGAAGTGAGATGCAAATAATAATGAGACACAATGTCATTTATCAATCATCACAGAGACTGTTGCCAGGCAGGGATTCAAACTCACAACCCAGGGATTGACAGTCAGATGCGCTACCAACTGAGCTATTCAGGCCCAGCTTAAAGATTAAAAAAAAAAGAGGGTGGTGGTCGTGGTGGTGGAGGGGGTGGGGGGTGAGTGTGATGAAAGCGATTGTTAACTTTAAGTTATATTGTAGTGTAAGATTTAATAGAAATAGTGAAGTTGTAATGAAATAAAATGGAAGTAAGTGTTTGCAAGCTTTAATGTTGTATTGCAATCTCATAATGATTAAGAAAAAATAATGAACTTATAAATAATAATGTAAGTGTCTGTAAGTTTGAAGTTATTTTTAGTCTAAGATTCAATAAAAATAGTGATGCTATATTAAAATGAAAAAATTATAATGAATGTCTTTGCAAGCTTAAAGTTATAATGCAGTGTAAGATTTAAAAAAATGAAGTTGCAATGAAATAAAATGAAAGTATTTGCAAGCTTAAATGTTATATTGCAATCTAAGATTAAGAAAATATAATGAAGTTATAATGAAATAATAATGAAAATGATTGTAAGTTTAATGTTGTGTAAAAATCTGATATTAGTCCTGGATTGATAGTTGTTTGGATTTTGATGGATCCTTGAAGCTGGATAAAGTAGTTTGTTCTCAGGTCATATTAATAAGTCAGGTCACATGGTATATTACGTTGGATGATGATAGTTGATTGGATTTTGATGGATCCTTGAAGCTAGATAAGGTAGTTGGTTCTCGGGTCATATTAATTAGTCAGGTCACATGGTATATTACGTTGGATGATGATAGTTGATTGGATTTTGATGGATCCTTGAAGCTAGATAAGGTAGTTGGTTCTCGGGTCATATTTAATAAGTCAGGTCACATGGTATATTACGCTGGATGATGATATTGATTACGTCGTAACTGATATGAATCTATAATGAACTACGTAAAACGAATGTAAAATATGAGGAATTACTGTTGTATTCTTTGTACAAATGTGAATTATTTATTAAAATAAACTTTGCTTTCAGGAATCTTTCGTGTGATCTGAACATATTTTATGTCGCTTTTAAAATCCGCTGAGCACTGGATGATTTATTTCTTGTCGGCACTGGTGTATTTTTGGTGAAGGAAATTTGGGCGTTATGTAAGAAAAGTCTAGTGTCAAGTGAAAAAAGCCGAGTAAGAAGGTTATGTGTTGAATAAGAAAATCTAGTGTCAAGTAAGAAAGTCAAGTGTCGAGTAAGAAAATCAAGTGTTGAGTAAGAAAATCAAGTGTCAAGTAAGAAATCCAAGTGTTGAGTAAGAAAATCAAGTGTCAAGTAAGAAATCCAAGTGTTGAGTAAGAAAATCAAGTGTCAAGTAAGAAAGTTGAGTATTATGAGAGTAAGAAAGTTGAGTGTAGAATCATTATAAGTGGCAAACTTTTTCACATAAAATATTTGTCCCATTAGCTGGGTTCGAACTCAACCTCTTAATGGAGGAGTGAAATTTAGTTTGGCTCGTAAAATGGAAGTAAATAGATTTTTATTTAATCAGTTAAAAAGCATATTCGTTATGATCTTGCATAAAAACAAACAAAATGGTATGTTTATAATAATGCTCATTTAATGTAAGATGATACCAACTTGTATGTTAAATGTAATATTTTGTTAATTTTGATAAACTGAGATCATTAAGATATCATGACAACGGGGTATAGCAAATATGGCTGCTTAACCCTTTACTTCATAGATACGCACCAATCACAGAAGGTTATTGAAGACAGTGCAGAAAGAGTTCATATTGCTCGTAACGAGCAATCTGAACACTTTCTGCACTGTTTTCCACTCTGTCAGTTAATATAAACATAATTCATCCGTTGCTGATACGTGGTGAATTAATGCTTTCAATATTAGAGGTGTCCAAAGGCATCTATATGAAGTAAAGTGTTAAGACAAGTGGCAAATTAATAGAGGTGACCACTTATGTACACAGGATTATTGTACATAATTATAAAATATAAATCTAAACAAGAATTGATTAAGTGCTATATGACAATAACCTAGGTAGCACAGGCGTCTGAGATTGTGGTTTGATATGACAAGAGATCGTGGGGGTTTTATGATTTACATGGCCATTGAAGACTTCTACTGTTGTTACTTATGTCAAGTAAAATGAAATAGAGCCAGTGAATTGTAAAATAGCAGTGAAAATAATCATCTGAAATGTGGGTGTGCGCTTAATGAATCTTGAATTATTGCAAAACTGCACTAATGTTTGTCTGAAGTTCATGGTGCTCTCTACTTAAAGCAGCATTCTGCCGCAAATTGTGTGCACATCTGCACGCATCTGCATGCACTATCAGTAATTTTTAATGCTAGAGATATTATTGTTGACTGGTATCTGAAGTTTATGTCTCTGTTTCCCTGAATTCCTGTGCAGAAATAGTTTGCACAAAAGATAAACATATCTATAACAATATTACTGTTTCTGGAGTATATGATTATAGGCCATTATAAATTAATTTAGTTTAGGCTGTAAATTAGTTGCTAGATTGTCACTTCCATCCACCCCTTAATTTTCATGCTGCCCGACCCTTTCATTTTCATTAAAAAAAAAATTAAATAAATAAAAATTTCTTTTTAAATAATAAACAATAAAAAATAGAATCCTCCCTCTGCTCTCCCTTTTTAAGAAAAATTTGGATGATAATCTAGGAATTAATTTATATTATGGCCTTGTATTTAATTTATTTTATGTTGTTTGCGAAGAAAGCGCAAAGCTTTATTGAACTGCTCACAAATCCATTACTGTGTTTTGGTTTTTTGAGAGGCAATGGATCAAGTTTTGGATCGGACCTGCAACTTCTAGTTTGAGGGGCCAACACTACAGTGAATACACTCTGCTCCATGAAATTAATTCCTAGACTTTAATCCTTATTTGATTCAAAAAAGGTGCGTGGGTGCTTGTTTTAAATATTTTTTCAAGCATGAAATAAATATTTAGAAATCATCATAGAAAGCTAAAGATTTTAAACATAGCGCTGTTTTTGGCAAATTAGTATTCTACTGTTATCCCAAAAAATTGAATACTTTCTTTTTTTTTTTTTTTTTTGGTGATAAGTGGACAAGACAATTAGATTATGTCAGAACTGGTAACATCAAAAAGGGGACAGACAGGGATGATGAAAATCTGAAAATCTAGTAATACAGTCATTATGGCCTCATTTAGACATTTGTTATTTGACATAACTTCGGCCATAAAGTATTGTAAAATGGTTAGTTAAATTCGGATATTTTTTATGTAAATAGAAATTTGAGGTCTCATAATTTTAGTAACTTAAACTGTAGGTTGTGAATTTGATTCGACATCTTGGTCATAATTGTTTTCTTTAAGGCCCGACTGCAGCTGTGGTCTAGAGTGCTGAAGGTCGCGGGTTCTATCCCCGGCTGGGTCATACCAAAGATTTAAATCATGATGATACTAGAAGTTGCCTCACTTGGCGCTCAACATTTAGAGGATAGTTCTAGGACTGGTCGGCCAGTGACTCCAGGGCAGGGTATCATACCATCTTTCCGGACATGATACTCCAGTGTGGCAGCGCTTAGAATACAGTGTCTCAAATAGACATAATTGCGATATAATTAAAAAAAATTTGAAAGCAATGCTTAACACCATACAACAACAATTGTCAAAGCCGTTTTTCCGTTAGTGCTAAGTGCTGTATGGTTCTACCTAAGGAGAGTATTTAGACAATGAACGCGGTTTGTAAGTTGAAAAACTGACGAAAATTAAATATGCCAAAAAAAATCACTTTCACAAGTAGTATATAAAAATCCAAGTAACATCTGTTCATGCATTATTATGTTATTTTGATGTTGTATAGTACACTTCCCAGCATGTTGTGAAATTGTAACACAAGCAGCTCGGCTTGTTCATTGATCCATATGGTAACAGTTGATCTGATCTTGATGAAGCCATACTAGCTCCTCCATGCAACCCTTCAAGTTATCACTGAAATTAAAAAACTGAAGGCTTTAGATTCTGAGCACTGATAACAGCGATGTTTAGGGTGGCATGGACTCTCCGCGTACAGTGCATGGGCAATCATTTATTTTATGTGAAATATAAAGAAACTTCTTTATTTTTTCATTAACCTCACCTCAGCCTCCCAAAAATACCAAATTTATGATAGAATACATATTCTTGCATACCCGACATTAAAAAAATTAATTAAGGATTTCCACATATTTTTACCAGGTACAGAATTTTCATCCTACATCCCCTCCACGCTCTTATCCTAGCTGCTGTGATGTTGGAACAATTTATGATGTGACATATTAAAACATATGATGTTATATGTTTAATTGATGTCTTAAAAGCCATTGTGGTAAACTTTAATAAGAATTTATATTAAAATGAATTTTTAATGTGTTTTGTAATATGCAAGAAAAATAATCTTACATGGCTTTTTTGGTTCAGATAGAAAATTCTATCCCTTGAGAGCCTCATTCCCTCCAAAAACTGAATTTTCTATTCAAACCATCAACCTATGTAAGATTCTTATATGAGGTTTAAAAAATGTTAAATGTCAAAGTTAACAGTGTTAATAGCTTTTTTTATTTATTTTTTTTATATTTTTTTTTTAATAGGCCTTCATTTAGTGTGTTTTTTTTTATGCAAACTAATCCTTTCAGAAATACTAACCTCTATAATGGCTAAACTCCATTAAAGATTATCCATGCCCTGCTAGTTCAGTTGGTCATGTGTCTGACTACCAATCCTGGGGTCATGAGTTTATATACCAACCCATCCACAGTCTCTGTTATGGTTGGTCTTGAACTTGGTTCTGCAGCCATAAGTCTCCCACCTCTGAATATGTGTAGCCGCAGTCAGTTACAGTGACATGCAGAGATAAGGTGTGTCTAGCAGAACTACTCATAATGATGCCAAATTTTTTCAGATGACCTTCACCTCTAAAAATAACTAACTAAGCCTACAAAATGTTATATATTTTTGTGATTATTTCCATTTATTTTAAACAATTTGGCCCAGAGCAACTTTAATGTCATCCATAATTGTGTTATGGGTAGTACTATCTAATAACATGCAGCATTTTTTAAATGACCTTGAATTTTACAAAATAATTAACTTGGCCTGCAAAATGTTAAATTTTGAGCTTTGAAACTGTTTGCCCGAGAATCCTTCATAGCCCCACTTTATGATAAAGGGGGACATTTAATTCTGTGGAATTCTCTTGTTCAAATAAATATGGAAAAGTCATAAAAATAAATATGGAAAAAAGTCATAAAAAATTCAATAACTATTAATTATGATTCTGCCAGACTTATTTATAATATTGGCCAACGTTTTCGTAAGGTTTAATTTTTAGATTGACAATATCTGCAATTAAATTTATGAAAAAAATGACAAAAACTGATGTGTAAATAGTTGCTTGGCAACAATTGTGACAAGTACCAGTGGCTTGTAAGGGGCAGGCAATGGGTGCTTCAGCATTTTTATGTAGAATCTGACAATAAGGGACAATAAATATGGCAGAAAAATGGTCATTCGAAATACATTGCACGGATTTAACTGTACTTTAATGCTGCATGAATTGTATCCAATGATTTAAGTACTGCTGAACTTTCAATAAAAATCAATACGATATGAAAGATTATACCCTGGAACATTTTTTCGTCCTAGAATTAATTTTCGTCCTCTGTTGTGAAAAAAATGCCTCTGAGGCATTCTGTTGAAGTGTACACACAGCTTCCTCGCGGAAGAAGACAAAAGAATTGATGCGTTATCATTCCTAGATTATTATTATTGCGTGGAAGCAGATTTCCTATCATGCTGCTGTGACTTATCTCAACTCTGGGAGGGAATGTTTGCTCTCCAATTATTTCACATGAATTGAATCTCTGAACCAGGTTTTTAAAATCTATTTTAGAAATTATTGCTCATTTGATTATTTAAATGAAATTTGCTACATTATTCAAACTGTAACTGATCAAGGTCATGAACAACATGCCTCGGGAGTATTTGCTAGATATGTTTACCCCTACACCAAAACATATGTTCTTATAATCTATGCTTACAATCAAATAATTCATTATACTGGTATATACCGAAACCATATAGCAGGACTGGTATTTATTCGAATCCAAAATCTAGAATAACCTTCAAAAACATGTTAAAAATGCGTCATCAGTTCAAAAATTAAAGAGATTTAAATATAATATTCCTCTGCCGCAGAAAGATAATATTGAATGTTATATATTAGTCATTGATTGTAATGTTGACTGTCTAAATATTTTATGGCTCATGCGAGAGATTGTGGGTTTGATCCCCAGCTCGACCTGATGCCTCTCATAAAACAACATTCATTACTGGTTATACCCAGGAAGCGGACTCGAGAGTGGTTCATATAAGCTTTGAGCTTTCACCGCAATCAAGCTTTAATAAATTAGTATAAATCCTTAATATTTCTGTAGTGAATTCATCATTTGTATGTTTATTTTTTTTTGTAATGTTTTTTGTTATACTATTGGAAGAGTTAATTAACATATTTAAACAAACATAAATCCAAATATGCATTAATAATTGATACTTATTAAACGACATTCACAATTCAATCACTATTGTTATAAAGTATATCTGATTGTATTAATTCTGTTGAATAATTTTGTTGTATATAATAATGTCATTACTCACTTTTGTTAACATGTATTTAATAGAGAACCTCGGGGAAGATTGGAGATTGTTTCAACTGTGTTTCCTCTTTAAATAAAGACTTTTGGAATATATTTAGAATGACTTAGCGGGGTGGTAGTGTAATGGATAGAGTGTTGGCTGCTCACGCCAGAGGTTGTGGGTTGGATATTCAACTCGACCCGATGTCTCTCATAAAACAACACTCAGTACTGGTTCTACCCAGGAAGCAGACTTGAGAGTGGTTCATATAAGCTCTGAACTTTCATCACAATCAAGCTTAAATAAATTAGTATAAAATAAACTAAATAAAGACTTTATTAGTATTATTAATTATAACTGATGGCAGGCACTTCATGAGATTGCCTAAATAACAGATCCCTTACTTAGGGACCAACAATTATTTCAACAATATTTTGAGATAATGAGAACTTTCTGGGTGGTTTCTTTCTTTGTTTGTTCCATTATCAACATGTGTAGCTTAAAAAAGGTAATATAATTATTTAAAGTAAACTGAAACTGTTTTATCTGAAAGATGATTTTTTTAATTACAGTAAGATCCTAAAGCACTTTTATTACATTCAAAAAGGTGATAACACTGTGTATCTGTAACCGTGGAAATGTATATTGTATTCACAAGCACAGGGATCTGTCACATGCTATGATAGAGGGGATTTCTTTTTTTAATAATAAAATATATATATTTTTTATTTTAATAATAAAAAAAAAATATATAAAAAAAAATTTTTTAAATAATAAAAATATATATATATATATTTTTAAATGTTTTTTATGAAATTCAGGTACTTAATATACGGTATGTAAAAATATATATATACACACATAAACCATATATAGCTAGACTCTATAATTATATGGTTTATGTGTGTATATATTTTTTTTTTACATATAAGTATTTGAATTTCATAAAAAACATATATATATTTATTATTTAGAAAAAAAATTTTTTTTTTTTATTATTAAATTTTTTTTTATTATTTTTTTATTATTAAAAAAAATTAAATAATCCCCTCTATCATAGCATATGGCGGATCCCTGTGGTTTCAAGAGGAAGGTTGATTGCTATAATTGTAGTTTATGTAAACACTACTTTTTTGCAATTGTAACATCACAGTGTAATTGAAACAGAACAAATGATATATAAAGGATCTTACATGAGAGTTCTTTTAATAATGAATTTATTAAACAAGTTGGCAAAAATATATTATGCAATTAGGCTCTTGCTGAGCATCAATATCATTATTGCCAACAAGTTTAGAAATAAATTTGATAATCATTGAGAATGCATGATTTTCAGGAAAATAGTATATACTTGTATTTTTTTACAATTTTTTTTCTTAAAAGCGGGGAGAGCGGGAGGATTTTTTTTTTTTTTTTTTATTTTTAATTTTTTTTTTTTTTTTAAATTTTTTTTTATGAAAATAAAAAGGGTCTGGGCAGCATGAAAATTAGGGGGGCAGGTGGAGATGATAATCTAGCAATTAATTAATTCTGGCCTAATACCAATACCGTCCTAAACAAAATCTCCCTATAATATACAAATATTCTCCTCTTTAATTTCCCTAAATACCAATATCCTCCTATACAAAATTCCTCTGAAAAAAAAAAAAATGTTTTCCTTTGCAATTAGCCCCATTAATACCAATGTCTAATTCCTATACAAAATCCCCTAAATACCAATACCTTTCTGTTAAATCCAAATATAATTATATTTGACATGATCATTTTTATGAATGGATTGACACAAAGTACAGTAGAACTTCGATGGCTTGATCCTTGCGGAACTGGACGAAATAGTTTGACTTAACCCTTTACTCCATAGATACACGTTTTCCTGCACCAATCACAGAAGGCCTTAGAAAACAGTGCAGGAAGAGTTCAGATTGCTCGTTACGAGCAATCTGAACACTTCCTGCACTGTTTTCCACTCTGTCAGTTAATATAAACATAATTTACCCAATAATTCAAAAGTCTTCTGTATGAGGTATCCAAAGGCATCTATATTAGAGGCTTCCAAAGGTGTCTATCTTAGAGGTGTCCAAAGGCGTCTATATGAAGTAAAGGGTTTAGTCTTGTTCGAGCCAAGTATTTTTTGACATTATACCATACATCTGCATAAATCAAAATAGGAATTAAACTAGAACCAGATAAGTCATCAACCTATATGTGGTGTTCCAGCTATATGTGGTGTTCAACCTATATGTGGTGTTCCAGCTATATGTGGTGTTTAACCTATATGTGGTGTTCCAGCTATATGTGGTGTTCAACCTATATGTGGTGTTCCAGCTATATGTGGTGTTCAACCTATATGTGGTGTTCCAGCTATATGTGGTGTTCAACCTATATGTGGTGTTCCAGCTATATGTGGTGTTCAACCTATATGTGGTGTTCCAGCTATATGTGGTGTTCAACCTATATGTGGTGTTCCAGCTATATGTGGTGTTCAACCTATATGTGGTGTTCAAGCCAACAAGGTTCTACTGTACAGTCATGCTTATTAGCTCTACTGATAGATACGATGGTAATTTGTCCATAGCCTGTCATCCTTCAGTAATATTTGGTGGAGTAATCATTCCTTGAAAAATATCACTTTTTTTTCTCGTTTATTGATTAGAAGTTGTTTTTATGATTTAAATAAAAAAAATTCATATATTATGGTTTTAGACCTGGAATGGGGTCTGAAAACTAGGCAGATTTCTCTTTAATTGGTCCAATTTTTTTCGCCAATGATAATTTTTTTATATATATTCCGCTTGTTTGGTCCTAAGGCCATTATATTAAATTAATCACTAGATTATCATCTAAATTTTTCTAAAAATTAGGGAGGGCAGGAGGAGTTTATTTTTTATTTTCATTTTTAAAATTTTTGATGATTTTATAATAATTTTTTATTTTATTATTATTTTTTTTTTTTATGAAAATAAAAAGGGTCGGGCGGCATGAAAAATTAGGGGGCAGGTGGGGATGATAATTTAGCAATTAATTTATTATGGCCTTATGTTTATTGGACAAGATATTATTTTTGATTGGATTTTTAAATTAAAAAAAATAACCTTGGTGTCTGCAACATAGTATATATCTTATAACATTCAACAAAAGCAAGGTGGTAGTGTTGTACATATAATGTTGGCCTTTCATGCCAGAGGTTGTGGGTTTGATCCCCAGCTTGACCGCGGTGCCTCTATAAACACAAACACTCAGTTCTTGTTCTACCTTGAAAGCCAATGACTGTTGAGCTAAAATAAATTAGTATACACTAACATTCAATATACCTAGTAGAGTGATACAGGCCATTATTGGCCTCTTGCTTTGTTTGCCTTTCCCAGTAATAGAAAATTTCAATTATCCTTAAGGTCATGTCTGACTGTTTGCTTCCCTAATGTTCATATTTTTTTTTCTGGTTCTAACATAAAACCAGTTCTTGTGATTTAGGCCAGATCATTCATTCTTATTTGTTTGCTTTTCATTGCCAGCCCACAAGTGAATAAACAGACAGTTTTTTGTTCCACTTTCCTTTATTTGGACAGATGGGAACTTTGAGTATCGAATGATCAAGTTCAATTGCAAATTGTATCGTAATGAACTCTGTATGAATGAATGTCGGCCAAAATAGAGACTTTTGGGGTGTTGTAATGAATAAATACGCTGACTTGTTTTCATCTCTTGGGGCTATTTAAAAAAAACACACTTTTTTTTATTCATTGTTTTATTTGCTAAAGTACTTCATATTTAATGGTTGACTTGCTGAAATTATTTCCAAACCATTACATTACCATTTAAATTGAATGTTAATAAGATTTAACCGACTAAGAGCTAAATACTGCAAACCCTGATAAAATTGTGAGCAAATCTCAGGCTAACCTTGATATGCAGATTTGTCATTGTGAGTTAGCCTCAGGCTAACCTTGATATGCAAATGAAAAATTGTTAAATTTTTTTTTTAATCCCAGTTTGACTCAAACCAGTGACTTCAGTGGTGAGAGGTCTTGAGACAACACTTTAGATCACTACAAGGTCTGCACAGACTCGAAAAGAACTTGATTTTCAGGTGGTGTCTTGAAAAGTGCTTGGATTTGCATTACTGTCTGAAAATGCACTTGAGTGCTTGAAAAGTATATGGATTTCATAAAATGAGCTGCTTGCCAATAAAAACATAAAAAACTAGATGATTGAAAAAAGAAACATCAAAAATGTATACAAACATACTTCCAAAACAATGATTTTTCAGTTCATTTAGTACTTCTTGATGAGACATATTTCTGATCATTTTCTCGAGATCGGCAACCGCTCAGCAGTTTCCATAAAGCGTTCAGTAGTTTTGTAGCTATTGTTTGTTTCCGTCATTGTATCCATAAAAACCCGATCTACAGAAATTATTAAAAATAAAATACAAATGGCGACTGGGTTGTGAACCAGAAGCAGGTCTGCTGACCGTGAATTAACTAAAATATTATGGATATATGCATGTTTGCCCGTAAATGACTGTTTTAGCCGAATATTGCTGTGTGCGGGAAGTTAAAAGTGACAAACATAAAGGTCTTGGCACAGATTGCAATAAAATAATTGATTTGTCTCAGATAGACAAGAGTGCGCTGATGTCGTCTACAAAAAGCGACTGACACAAAATGAACTTGTCAATTAATAAGTGGACTGCATGTTAAACGTTGAAAATTTGGTATGTTGTTTATATACATTTATACATTTATATACTGGTCTTGAAAACAGAAAATTGTCCTGGAAAAGTCCTTGAATTTTATCTCGACATTTCTGTATGAACCATGCTGAAAAGCTTCTGGCACATAAGCATGAATTGAAAAAACAAAAAAGACATTTATAATAAATAAAAAAGAAACTAAAATATTTTCAAATTTTCTTTTCAAAATTATTTCACATTTGTCTGGAAATATGATACTTAGGTAAAACCAAATGTCTGAAAATGTATAAAATAACAGTTTATCGATTTGTATTTAATTTGAAATGTAAATCACAAGAGGAAAGAGATTTGCAAAGAGACTGCGCATACTAAATCTCTCGTAACAACGAATATAATATACAAATAGGTTTGTCTACGTCTGCTGCAATTGAAGTTTCAATATTTATTGTCAAACAATAATTTATTCAAATACAGTAAAAAAACATCAGAAACTTTAAGGATGCTTCTTTATGGTTACCATAATTCTTGATTTCTTTGTTTTGATTTGTGTATAACATTGGAATATTAGTGCTGCAGTTCTTGTTAAAATTTATATTCTTTGGTATTGATAGTGAATTTTATTAATGGATTTACATTATTAAACGCCATCTTGAACGCATGATAAGTTAGATACGGCATATCCGGTTCTATTAATGCAGCAAGACCTAAGAATTAATCGGAGCAGACGGTGACCCTTCCTTAATTCCCCAAGTAGCTGGCAAACTTTCTTACATAAAGTTTTTCAGACCGAACTAGGCTCAAACTTGTGAAAAATATCAAAAATGTCCGTAAATTGTACAGAAATAACAAAACAATATATTAAAACTCTGTGGTTTATGATGCATACGTACCAGTAATTTTGTTCCATAAGCAACAAATTAAGTGGTTGCAACTTCAACCTTTTTCATTACTCCGAGTGAAATGTATTTGTAGCTAACTGAAAAAGATTGAGCTGAGCTGACTTCAAAGCATTAACTGAAATACGAATTAGTTACTGAGGGTGATTTTACAATTTTTATTGTAAGTTTTACTTTTTTGAAGTAAGAATTATGCTAGACTACAGTCTGTCTCGGCCAAGTGTATTTCCGCAGAAATTATGTAGGGAATATTTTTTTGGTGAGAATATTAAACCATAAAGTTTTAAACCCACATCAAAGATTAAAGGTCGTCGACAGCTGTTGGGAAAATGAAACATAGTATTGTGTGCAGAATATTGTCATATTCAATCTCTTGCAGTATGTCCAACATTGCATTCCCCTAGATTTGCCATATCTGAAAGTTGATTGGTTAATAAGGGGTCATGTGATTGAGAATAATGATTGGTCATTTGTAGCAAGTGGACAGATGGTCAAAACAAGCAGCATGACAATTTGGGACAGAGCTTTTAATTAAATCGCTTGATACAATGTATTATGAATTGATTTTGTATAAATGATAAAATGTCAATCATGAATTTTCGAAAATACGAATATCAGAAATAATACGCTAATGGTTCAAGCAGATATAGTTCATATGGGACATTTTAATATAATATACTGAACATAACAGCTAACCTGCCACTTTTGTATTCCCAATATCTTTGTCGATATATTGAGAAGTTTTATTAAAAGTTGTATACAACATCACCATTTTTTTTGTTTTTTTTATTCAAGTCCAAATTTCAAGGAAATAGCGTTAATACTTTTTGAGAAAATTCATAAAATGTCAAGTACATTAACAGTCGGGTGTTGGGTTAGCTGTTCAGTTCAGTAGCAAGTTAGCTGTTCAGTTCAGTATATCTACATTTACCATTGATAATAAACTCACACACTGTAACTATAAATATTTCTAATAATGTTGCTGATGTTGATTTAATTCTTATATTTGGGTCTGTTGCTGAGTGATCTAAGGTGCTGTCTCAACATCACTTACCTCTCACCACTAAAGTTGCAGGTTCAAGTCCCGCTCATTCAAAAAAACTTTATGTGAGAAAGTATGCCAGTTACGGTGGTTCTTCTCAGATTGATTCAGAAGTCTTCCTCGGCCAATAAAATCTAGACATGCCATATATTATGACCTGAAATGTGTTCAAACATGGCATTAAACCTCATTCAAAAAAAAAAGTCATATATTTTATATATTGACCTTGAGGTATGGTCCTACTATGTGGTCCAAGTATGGTCCTATAGTATCAGTTCCCTAAGGGTTCCTCTGTGGCTGAGTGGTCATCTATCTAAGGCACTGCATGCTGTCTTATAATGACCCCTCACTCTTACTGCTGAGGTCATGGGTCTGAGACCAGCTGTATAAAAAAAAACTTTATGTGAGAAAGTATGCCCATTAATTACTTTCGAAGAGCTGGTGGTTCTACTGGGATTCATTCTGAGGTATTCCTCCACCCATAAAACTGAATATGCCATATATAACCTGTTGAAAATGGCGTAATATAAACCCCACTTCAAATAAAAAATAGTTCCGAGACAGCAATTGAGTCTCCAGCAAAAAAAAAAAACAGGCGAAAATAAATAAGATGATCACTTTCTATAGTTTGTAACACTGTCATACTTGACAGCTTAAAACGCGTTGATTAACAGACTCTCGCACATAAAGCATTTAGCAATTAGCGTAATCAATATAATTGATTAATCCTGAATATGTTGCCGATGGTGTGGATACCTGATTCTCTGGGTTACATTTGATGTGGTGACATTTTTCTGCACTATCAATCGCCAATCAATCAGTATCAACATTATCATACTGGGGCTTGTTATGAAAATGTATGGATTTGTCATTTGTATCACTTTTTTGTAAATAGAATTGCACTGACTTACCTTAAAGGTAGTAGTGTCAGGAAAAACACTAAAAAATTATCAAATTGATCCTAAGTATTTCATTAAGAAATTGAATGGATTCGTATATATTTTGAAGTCCTACAAAACATGATGAAACGAAATCCCTATTTTTAAAAATAGACAGCACTTAAATACTGCTTAATGACCATCACATCACCATTTAGACTCTAAGATGAAAGAAATTTTACAGTATATAAACCAGTGGTGACAAAATATGTTTTAAAAAGATTTGCAGGAAATCTATTTTAGTCTAACCTGAGCGCTTAACATTAGGCCAAGATAGGGAACTGCTTTTCAATATATCATTTTGGCACGTTTAAATAGATATATTTATGGCAATACAGGGTCAGTGTGCAATATATGGGCATGATATACTGGGGGAAAATGTTTTAAGCCAATTTTAAAGTTTTGAATAATCCTGATATACTTCCTTTAATGATGATGTCAGAAAAGTTTCTTTAAACTTTAAGCGATATAAAATATCTAATGAGCTTATGATAATATTTTTTTGCTTGTGATTTGACTTGTGATCTAAATCTAAAGTTTAATGATAATTTTATTTTCCCTCTTCCTTATACAGTCAAACCTTTTTTAAGCAGCCAGTCAAAGGAAAGGGGCAAATGTGGCCTTTTAAAAGAGGGGTCATTGCTTAATAACGGTTTGTTTGCTCTGATAGCTTAGACATGGGAAATAGCAAATATGGTTGCTTAATAAAGGGTGACTGCTTACACAGGTTTGACTGTATTATGGTTTGAAATTTGATGATAATAATATTTCCCTCATATTTTATCTTGTGGTCTGAAATTTGATGTGGTTAAATATTTGTTTTCTTGTGTTTTACCTGGTGGTCTAAAAACGTCCGAGAGCCCTTCTTTTCTGAAAGTTTTATTTTTGTACTAAGATTATACCATCAAATGCCAGATATATTTTTGGCCTAATATTTTTAACTGTTGTTGGAAGCGTGAGTTAAATAATGTATAGAGGAAATCCCCTAAAATTGTCTTGCAATAAAAAAGCAATGAACTGGGTGAAAAAAAGATATCTCCATTTTCTTGAAATAAACAAATCACACTTCTTTTCATGAAAATCAAGACTGATTCCATCCTCAATAGAAATGCAAATTTGAGACCATTCATGGCCCATTCTGTGTCCAAAACCAATATTAGTTTATATTCTCCTGGCCTTGATTGTCACATATTGCTTCCTAATGAAGCAATAAGAGGTCCTAATGCGAGGCCTGACGGACGATATTTCCACAATATCGTTGCCGCGCGGATGAATGTTTGACACATCTGTATAGAGCCATGACTCTGTGACTCACCTACTCCCTGTCATACCCAGCAATTGACTCCATATTTTAAAAAAAACACAAAAGAAATGAAAATTCTGATTGTCCAATCGTTCAATCAGGCAGAGTATGAAAATGCTCGCTCTTTGATCTGCGTGATATTGTTGCAACAATGAACTGCTGTAGATGAAAAATGAGATGATGGTTATTCTATGGCTTTGAATTAATCCATGCCCATGTGTGAATGAAAACAATTCAACATTTTATATCTTTTGGTTCTATGTAGACAATGGATTTCAATCGTCACCATGGAGAAATAAATGTGTTTCAAGCTGAAAATATGTTGTGTACTGGTTGTTATTGTTTCTGTGATTGGTTTTGGAAAGCTCTGTCGGAAAATTTTAAATTTCGCAAGATGAAAATCATTAAAAGTTATCAGGGAAAATGTAATAAATGTCTTAAAAAATAAAATTATTGTTAAAATGGATAAAAAGCTTCTCATTATCATAAATAAATAAATAAATCTGTATTATTTGGTATATTTACCCTAAAATGACCATTTTACGCGGGAAATCTATTTCAATCTAATCTAGGCATGTCGTCCATTAGTTAGAAAATCCTTTTTCAATATATTATTTTGTCATGGTTAAATAGACATCTTTATGGTAATATGGGGTCAGTGAGTATATAATTATTATAGTCTTGATTTTTTGGGAAATATGTTTTTATCCAATTTTAAAATTGTGAAAATTCCTTATAATTATATGCTCCCTTTAATAAGCATGTTCTTGTATTATTAACTGCTGTTTATAGTGATGCATATATCTATATAACCATCTGAAACTACCTGGATGTTCATGTTTTAGAAGTTAATAGCATTTTTCATAAAACTTGTGAAGCCACGCTATAAGTTTTGAAAATATTAATAAAAAGTTTTTAAAAAATACTGTTGGTATTTTTTTTTTGCACTCCATCTAACATTATGATATAAATTGATGGAAAAGTTTCTTATTTGTTTTTTGTCATGAATGACCATGAATACATGAAATATGATGTGTTTCAATACTTTACAAGAGTTATTTCCCTTTACAAAATACTGGGGTATTTAATTTCATATTTACAAATTTATTATATTATTCATATATATATAAGAGGATCTTACGTGAGTACTCATTTATTATTGAATTTATGAAATGAGTTTGAAAAAATATATTATGCGAGGTTCTGTCGAGCATTATATCAATTTTCCCAATGAGTTTAATACATTCGATAATAAATGAACATGAATGTAAGGTTTGTTTTACCACATAACTCAGGAAAGTTTTACATTTACCATTTATTTAACAGATCACCTCTGTAAGGTCGAATGAGGAAAAATCGAGCATATCAGTTTCCTTTAGTCATTATATGATGTAACATCTAAAAATAACCTCATATCACCAAGACATATCAATGTCATTTGCAATATTTGGGCAACTTGGAAAGTACTTCACTATTTTAAATGAAAAAAAAAAAAAATGAGCGATGATTCGGAAGTGATATTACATTAGGTTTATATCAAAAATTTGTCATGGGTTTGTTACACTCCTAGCTGCACCGTAAATGATGTGATAAACATACATAAATAAAGTTATATAAATTCATCTAAATTACCTGATAGGTGTCCCTTTGAAATTGGACTGTAAAGAGAATAAATAAAAACTGGTCATATTAATTCAAGTAACATAAGAGAGGTGTTAAAAACAAATTTTCCAATAAAGGGACATGTCTTTCTTAATAATTGATATTTTTAAGCAAAATATTAAATGTAAAGACAACAAATTATATTTCATTAAGTGTATCGCTTTATATGTATGTATTAAAAAATATCCTACATAATAACTATTTTAATTCATGTCCTTACAGTCAACAATTTTTAAAAAAATAATAATTATAAAAAGAGATATGGTATTTTTTCTGAAAACTTTTTGAATTCCCCTCTACAGTGCAAATCCATTATTTTCCTCCTCTGAGAGATAATGGCCTTGCACAATAACTTTGGTTGTCATTCCAGAAGGTGTTTTACACCCACTTTCCAATAAACCAGTTTTATAAATTGTCACATAGAGACCTATTCAAATTTATTTCACAACGAAGGAGTCACAAATGACCGATAAAATATTTTAGCGATGCATTTTCATGGTAGATGATACAATTATACTATCAGTTAAGCTGAACATGCATTTTTTCTTTTTGCACTTTCTCGAGGATCTCGATGAGTGATTTCTAAGCATAAAATTTTTAATGAGAACATATTTTATGTTGGTGATGAATTATTTCCATGTAGATGTTTGAAGAGAATGTTGACAATACATTGTTTTAACCCTATACTTCGTATGGACACCTTTGAACACCTCTAATATAGAAGGCTTTTGAAAATGGTGCAGAACCAGTTCTGAGTAATCAGAACAGGTTCTGCACTGTTTTCTGCTCTATCAGAATAAATAGGTAAAATGTATCTATACATGGAGATTGACTATGTGTGGCTTTTGAGTTTGGAAGAGTCCAGTTAAAATGCATATGGAATAAAGAGTTAAAAGTTATTTTTTATACATTGATTGTGAAACAAATTCTTATAATTTAGGCGAATCACACTCAAAGTCATCCTAGGTAAGAATCAGTACTACGCATATCTAGCCCTAGGACACTACACACAGTTGTGGCAGAGGATCGAACCCATGATCCTCTGATACTGGGTTCCATGCTCTACCACTAAATCACATGCTCCATACTTTTGACAATATATGAATGTTAAATGTTCTGTATTAGATATATTGGAAGGATAAAGAAACGCTGGGTGAAGTTCAAATTATAAAACTATTGTAAGTGATATTTACAGTTTAAGAATATGCCTGTAAAGGTATTTCGTTAATAAAAATTATAATGATCATAATGACAAATCATTGTTTAAATACCTTTACATACATATTCTAAAACTGTAAATACCGCATACAATTGCAACTTTGAAATACACCTGCCATTTGTATAATTATATTTAGAGGGCTATGTTAAGTGTGAGCGAGTTAATAAACCCTCTTTTAATACCCCTTCAGTGGAGCAGCAGAGCAGTGGATAGAGTGTTGGCCACTCACACCAGGTTTTGGGGTCGATACCAGGCTCGGCTTGATGCAAAGTTTGCTAAAAAATCAACACGGAGTACAAACTCTACTAATGAAATTACTTAATTCAAACAATATGAAACTAAGCACATTTCGTAACTGCAATGTGTTTGATTTGATATCAGATCTTACACCTGTATAATTACCAGCATATTTGGAAATCTGGGAATGAAAAATTATCCTCATCTTTTTAATTTTGGCGGTAAATTACCCTCTTATGAAATCCCAGGCTTTTTGTTTTAATTAAGTATAAAAATCAGACCACAAAGAGGGGTGTTAAATAAATGTCAAGTGTGGACCACGTGGTCCAGTGGTAAAGCACTGAACCCATGACCGGAGGGTTGTGGGTTCGATCCTCTGCCATGGCTATATGTGGTGTCCTTGAGCAAGACACTTTTCTGCATATGCTTAGTACTAGTTCTAACCAGGAAGACTTCGAGCATGATTTGCCTAAGTTGTATGAACTTGTTTCACAATCAAAGTAAAATAAATAAGTTTAAACTAAATGTTATGAGTAAATACTAAAAGTTACCATCAGGTACTCTCCAGTAACATCGGTGGAACAGTTAAATTTTCTCCCGTATCAGCCTGACTCAAGTGTAGTGTAGTGTATGGCACTAGTTATTGTTATTAATGATAATAGTAATAACAATCATAAATTCTTTATTTTTAAAAGGTAACATATTTAGATCATACAATAGTATAAAACTTATCTACCATGTGGCTTTCTAAACAACATTTAATAGAAACATGGAATAAATGGCAAGCACGTGTAAACAATTAAAATAGAAACATGGAATAAGTAGCAAACACATGTTAACAATTAAAAAGGGAAAGGTATAATACACAAACACCTGGGAGGGGGAAGAAAGAAAAGAAAGAAGAAAGAAAATGAAAGAAAGAAAAGATTGCTGACAATAAGGTCTTGTTAAGAAAAATGGAGTGTCACTTTTACTAAGTGTTATTCTCTGTGGTTGAGAGGTCTAAGGTGCTGCCATCCAATAACCATTTATCTCACCACTGAGGTAATAGATTGGAGCCCATCTCAGTCAAAAAATTGTGAGATTGAAATTTTGGCAGTTATCTTGTGGAAGAATGGTGGTTCTTGTCAGATTCATTCTCAGATCTTCTTCCTCCTCTGGATCTTGATGATCACTGTCATGTATCAATCTAGAGGTCGTGAGTTCGAATCCCCACCTTGCAACAGTCTCGGTGAAGATTGATATACGACATTGAGTCTCATTATCATTTGTCTCTCACCACTGATTCAAGTGGGAAAGTTATCAGTTACTTACAGAGATGGGGTGTGCTTGCGTACTGGTTAATCCTAGTAAACAGTGGTTAGTTTAACTGATTGTCTGTTAGCCCTCGATGGCATAAAATGAAGCTAAATATTCAATCAGTTAATTTGGATAACTGCAGTTTTTGCTTTTTAACGCTTTACTTCATATAGACACCTTTGGACACCTCTTATATAGATGCCTTTCGACACCTTATATAGAATGCTTTTGAATTATTGGGTGAATTATGTTTATATTAACTGACAGAATGGAAAACAGTGCAGGAAGTGTTCAGATTGCTTGTAATGAGCAATCTGAACTCTTCCTGCACTGTTTTCAATGGCCTTCTATGATTGGTGCGGGAAAACGCGTATTTATGGAGTAAAGGGTTAATTTCTGCAGAACCTCAGTCCTGCCAAAACAGGTATCTATGACGACAGAATTTTTTTATCCGAACCTCGAACCCATGAAAGATTCTTACAGTGTGAAATATAATGACAAATATGTTTAAAGAGAAATCATGGCAAACTTAAGGATGCTTTGATTATCGGAGCCTATTATAAGCAAAAGTTCAAACAAGTTTAATATCCATGGGGCTTATTGCAGCATGAACAACCGAGTTTTTAAAAACAGTTTTTCATCTACCAGAAATAAACTGTCTATGAATTCAAGCACTCTAAAGTCTATTTGCTGAATATTTCTATTACAACTTAAATTGATTTACAGCATACGCAATGAAAACATTTTAATATTTCATGAAGTAATACCCATTATTAGTTTGTGTTTCTCCGAACTTTTCCATATGCTTACATGAAACAACATTAGTTTGGCCTCAGGAGAGACTCGCTTTAAATATCTGCATATTTCGTTAAACAAGAAAAGCAGGCACTTTGAAATTCGACAAAGTGAAACCCACTATTAGTAAATTACTGCCATACAATATTGAAATGTTATATACCAATAAATATACGCTCAAAACACGAATCTGTCATCATAATTGGCTCAAAACTGGCAATTTCATGTTGTTATTAGGATCGTTGGTTTGATACCTGGTGAAAAAAACGGTGTTCATTTCATTCTGGACAGTAAAACAGGTAGATTATGTCATCCCGGAGAACTGATGGGGCGTATTTAATATTTATAATGATATGGTACCGAGCTGCGCATCAGCATAAGGGTCTTATTTCAGGGTAATTGCAAACTGATGCATTATAGTAAATAATAACTGAAAATAAAAACTTAACGGAGATGGTCTTGTATCGTTTACCACCTGTATATTTGAACTGTTAGAAAATAAAGTATATATTTAACTTTCACAGATCGAGAATATCATGTGCAAGTGAGTGGGCATGATTTCTTTTGGAATTACGTTGCCAGAAACTTTTTTATTGACTTTCAAAGCATTGAGCAGGCTAATTAATATTTAGCAGAACATTTTCTTAAAAAAAAAAATTCATTCATGAAGAATATCTCAAAACATTCAAAAAGAATATTTCTTTAAAAATTATTTATGAAGATTATCTCAAAATGTTTAAGATTTACAAATGGTGAATGACAAAAATTGTCAGAAATTTGAAAAAAAAATTTTTTTTTTTAAAATGATTTTAGTTAAAAAATGATTTTAAAGGAATTTGATTTATATTTATAAAGGCAGCTTTTGATTTAATCTGTTGTGGCAAGAGATGACTTGAAACACAATGGATTTTTATCTCCCTCGCAGGATATTGTGTTGTACAAATTTTGTAAATTTATCCTTATTTCTATCAGGGTTTCCTTTGATCTTTACATATTTGAAAAAGTAAAATGGCTTATATATAATGTATTTTATAATGAAGAACATTTGAATGGTTTACCTTACATCAAGTAATTACAGTACAATAATTGCATCTTTGAAGGTAAACTAACTGGTATTAGTATACATTTCATATTTGAAAATGGTTAATATATATTTTTTAATGGCAGTTTTATGCCATTTTGAACACCCCTCATGTTATATATGGTATATCTAGTTTTATTGATGGTGGGAGACCTAAGTATGAATCTGAGTATAACCACTGTTCTTGCAACTGGCAAAGTTTTTCGCAAAAAAAGTGTTTTTTTTACAAAGTTAGCGTGTGGTCCAGTGATAGAGTATCAAATCAAAAATTAGAGGGTCATCATGGTGTTGACCCACGACCATGTGTGGTGTCATATAGAAAGACTCTTTTTCCACATATGCTTAGGACTGGTACTGCCCGGGAAGACTTCAGACGTAATTTGTATAAGGTGTAATAACTTGTTTCACAATAAAAATAAAATAAATAAGTTTAATTGATTGATTGATTGATTGATTGATTGATTGATTGATTGATTGATTGAATATTTAGCGTCATTTTTATGCCATCAAGGGCTAACAGACAATAAGTTAATCTAACCACTGTTTCCTGGGATCAACCACTACTCGAGCACACCTCATCTCCGCAAGTAACTGATAAATTTCCCACTTGAATCAGTGGTGAGAGACGAATGATAATGAGACACAATGTCGTATATCAATCATCATGGAGACTGTTGCCTGGCGGGGGATTAAATAAGTTTAAACTAAGTGGGACTCAAACCCTTGGCCCCAGCTGTGAGAAGTAAGTTTTCTGGGGACAGCAGCCTTTAGATCATTTAGTAAAGGAGGTCCCAGATAATTTGTTTATGTAGTATTAATTTTAGAATGGTTTGTATGTTGAGATAGACTTGGTACCATTATTAATGTAATCCCTGATCTGATTTGCAGGTTTTCTCAATCTTAGTCTATTTTTAGTAACAGTAGCCATATTTGAGTTGGGACAGCTACATAAAAAAATAATCTGAAAGGGCACATCCAAAGGAACATAATCTGGGTCTAAATGGTTTGTAAATTGTATCCATGACCAGAGCGGCAAGATAAGAGTTGGTATGAGGGGAAAATTAAATTAATGTCTTCTTAATTGCCATAGCTTCCTTTTCAGCAGTAATTACACATTTATATATTTTTATATATTTTTACATTTCACAGAGGCTGCACATAGAGAATAATTTTTTTCTCTCTGGGATCTTTATCTTTCAAATTAATCAATTTGATAAAAAAAAGATATATGTTTTTTACATCAGATACTCTGGGACATTATCTGTAATAAATAACACATCAATTTCTATGTGAGAAAAAAAAGTGGTGAATGTTTTTTATCTTTTTTATTTTTGATAAATTATGTGTTTTCATTAAAAAATATGCAGTTTTCTTATAATTTTTATATTAAATATGTTTTCAGGTCAACAGACTCATAATCCTGTTTCTAAAAAATCAGATTGTTGATTTGTTGCCGAAGTTTTGTTTTATTTCAATTTCCATCTCTCCCTCTCTCTCTTCCATCAGTCCAAATAATTCCTATGTGTTCGAAATTGAATGAAACAATTTTACAAACATTGTTTCATTACCGGTAAATACTTAAAAACTTAACTAAATTTTGGCAGTTTTTTTTGTATTATATACCAGTAATCACTATCAGTGAAACCATATGTAGTTTTATTGGAACCAGTCTAAAATCATGATCACCTACTTGCTGTTTCACCAACATTTTACTTAAATACTTAAAACTTTATACCTAATTTTGACTGGTTATTTTTCTATTACATAAGCAATATATATAGAACCTGTCTAAAATCATGATCACCTGACTGCTTTTCTCAGGGGAATTGAAAATACTCACCTGTTTAATCAATTCAGCTTGTCATGAATGAGCCACTTGGTTGCAGTATTTAATATTCTGTTTCTTCTGACACATTGTTTTGTAAGATATGTTCCCTTTGCTACATTTACAAGAAGGAAACATTGGAGCCATCAGTCAGCCAGGTTGTTTGTATTGCTGGATGGCAGATGTATGTAGATAAGTTCCGACAAACGTTTTTATTACTTCACATAAATATGAGGTGGCAAAAGCACATGTCACAATTTGCCTAGGAATTAGAAATAATTATGTTTGTTACTGGTTAGATTTTCCTGCTGATGGTAATTGTTTTTATGTGCTGGAAGAGTGTTTGTTGCAGGCAGGCTAGCATTCTACCAATGATGTCATTTTGATATTATGTGTAAACATTGTAAAAAAATCATAGGGGACAGGCCGAACCTAATAATGAAAAAACTTGTGGCCCAACCCCATTTCATGTTGAAATAAAATATGTTTAAACTCAGGGTGTTCATGAGTGTTTGATGTTAAATCATACAAATGGGCAAATAGAAAATATTCTTCTTAAAGGTATGAATCAGAAAAAAATGTATAAATAAAACTGTTTTTAAAATGGATATAAAATACCTTATTATAATAAATAAATAAAATGGAAATGATTTGGTATATCAAATCGACCAAAACGTGACAAAAAAGATATTTAAATTGAAATGAAAATCCCCTTTCTTAAAATAGACAGCACTTAAATACTGCTTGATGACCATCGCATCATCTTCAGACTCTTTCTAAGATGAAAAGATACACAGTTCTAAAATATGTAAACCAGTATGGCAGATCAAATTGAAATCAAAATGAAATCTTGTAACTAATATTATACATCATAAAATACATTTTTTTTACACAATTTTAAGTGGGAAAACTATTTTAATGTAACCTGTGTGCACAGGCCAAGTTAGGAAATCCTTTTTCAATATACTATTTTGGCAGGTATGGCAATACATGCATGGTCTGTAAGTATATATTGGCATGATATATATTGAAAAAAATCTTTTCGGCAAATTCGAAAATTTTGAAAAATCTTGATATACTTCCTTTAAAATTGCCAAGTTGGCAAAAGACTAGTTTGGGCATGAAATATTTTCATTCATTGATTTAATGTGCTAATCAATTTATTTGTTTAAAAAACAATATTGCAAATGAATTATTAATGGAAGCCAAAAATTCTTGTTTGCAAATAATTATCTGGATAAACAAAAATTTTACACCAAATGAAAAATACAGGTTGTTGCCATATTAATTTAATCAGAAAACAAACTTGTTTTAGTTACCTTATCACGCAATGGAATATTTTGAAGAAAGAAAATTGAAGTATTGCATGTTACAGCTGCTATAAATTGGACTTGATATTGCTCGGGCTGTAAACAGGACTTGACATTGTTGGAACTATAAATAAGACTTGATATTGAAGCTAGAAATAGGACTTGATATTGTTGGAGTGGTAAATAGGACTTTATTTTTGAAGATAAAGATAGGACTTGATATTGTTGAAGATAGAAATAGGACTTGATATTGTTGAAGCTAGAGATAGGACTTGGTATTGTTGAAGCTAGAAATAGGACTTGATATTGTTGAAGCTAGAAATAGGACTTTTTATTGTTGAAGCTAGAAATAGGACTTGATATTGTTTAAGCTAGAGATAGGACTTGATATTGTTGGAGTGGTAAATAGGACTTGATATTGTTGAAGCTAGAGATAGGACTTGGTATTGTTGAAGCTAGAAATAGGACTTGATATTGTTGAAGCTGAGATAGGACTTGATATTGTTGGAGTGGTAAATAGGACTTGATATTGTTGAAACTAGAGATAGGACTTGATATTGTTGAAGCTAGAGATAGGACTTGATATTGTTGGAGTGGTAAATAGGACTTGATATTGTTGAAGCTAGAGATAGGACTTGGTATTGTTAAAGCTAGAAATAGGACTTGATAGTGTTGAAACTAGAAATAGAACTTGATAGTGTGGAAACTAGAATAAGACTTGGTATTGTTGAAGCTAGAAATAGGACTTGATATTGTTGAAGCTAGAGATAGGACTTGATATTGTTGGAGTGGTAAATAGGACTTGATATTGTTGAAGCTAGAGATAGGACTTGGTATTGTTAAAGCTAGAAATAGGACTTGATAGTGTTGAAACTAGAAATAGAACTTGATAGTGTGGAAGCTAGAATAAGACTTGATATTGTTGAAGCTAGAAATAGGACTTGATATTGTTGTAACTATAAATAAGACTTGATATTGTTGAAGATAGAAATAGGACTTGATATTGTTGTAACTATAAATAAGACTTGATATTGTAGGAGTGATGAATAGGACTTTATTTTTGAAGCTAGAAATAGGACTTTGTTGTTGGGTTATTAGTGTTGGATATTAGTAAAATCAATTCCATAGAAAATTTTAAAATACTGACTCATCATGATGGCAGAACAATAAAGTGTTCTTTAGGGATCACTATAAAAGTATTATATAGCTACAGAAGAATGCCCATTATAGCATAATATTGATATCTGAGTGATGCTAAAACTACAAGAAACTGTTATTTTTCAAGGTTAAGCGGGGCGGTAGTGTAGTGGATAGAGTGTTGACCTCTCACACCAGAGGTTGTGAGTTCAATCTCCAGCTTGTCCCAATGCCTCTAAAACTACACTCAGTACCCACTACTGGTTCTTCCCAGGAAGCAGACTCCAGAGCGGTTCATATAAGCTCTAAGCTTCCTTCACAGTCAAGCTAAAATAAACAAAAGAAAATAAAACATATGGCATAAATAGCTCATGGTCTGGAGCTAATGGTCCATGATACCTGCCTTCAATGATCACTACCAAACCAAAAGAGTTTTAACCAAGCATCTCACATACAGTAAATCACTACTGTGATCATGGCCCATAACTGTTATTGCATACTGTTGTCTCTATTGACAGCGGCCTGGGACTGCCGTATGATATAATATTCTTCCTGATTACCCATGGTGTCTGCTCGTTTGCTATGAAATAATCAGATCAGAGAATCATTAGCATTCATCAGACAATTTTGTGATTGTCCATTTTTCTGCGTTGTGATTTTGATACTCTTGTGTGTTCAACAATGGAGAATGTCTGTGGTCATGTTCAAATCTGGTTTTGAGGTGGCTATTTTGAGCAAAGGATGCATTTTTTCTCCATTTTTTAATAAAAAAACACTGTTCAGTTTTAGAAATTACTGTTTCACCAATATTTTCTAAAATTTAAGTAATTACTTAAACACATCAGTTCCTTTTGACTGGTTATTTATTTATCATATAATCTATACCAATGAAACCACATGCAGTTTTACTGGAATCAGTCTAAAATCATGATCACCTGGCTGCTTTTTCTTATATTTAAGTTTTTAAGTATTTAGTTTAGTTTTTACTTATTTATTTTAGCTTGATTGAGATTAAAATCTCAGAGCTGATATGAACCCCTCTCAAGTCCTATTCCTGAGTAGAACCAGTACTGAGTGGTGTTTTTTTAGAGGCTCAGGTCAAGCTGGGGATTGAACTGGCAAACTCTGGCATAAGTGGTCAGCACTATTTCACCATGACACTACCACGTGTTGGTGAAACAGAAACCTGGTATTAGTGTAAATAGTACTGAGTGTGGTCTTATTGTCTAAACATCAGTCTGTATTGCATAAATTTACCCTATCAATTTTATAAAGAAATAATTTTTTTTAATAGGGTTAAAAGCCATTTTCAACACATTTCAGGTTACCGGTATATATGGCATACATGTATCCAGTTTTATTGGTGGAGGAAGACTTCAGACTGAATCTGAGTAGAAAGTGTCACTTAAAAATTACCTCCCTTACATGATGGTAGCAAGATTCTTACACCCAAGAAATTAAAGCTGTGTAAAGCGGTTGGGTAATTTTGTGTTAAAAATGCATAAAACGTCATATTTCTTTGTGCATATGGGAACATTGGAACATTTTCATGATTTCTGCCAAGTTTGGATGACATTGGGAACTGTTTGATGAAGCTATAAGATGCGTAGTGATACACTGCAACAAATGGGCAATATTGTCAAAAATAAAGGGGCTGCCATCAAACCATCGAAATTGTGAAAAAGCAACCTGGTCAACCCCATGTTTTTTTCTGCATAATTGGACAAACAAAGGACTATCTATGGGAACAATGCACTTTTAGAACCATTGGTAATGTATCCAGTGTTCCAGAAGTGTCTCTATATGTAGAACGGTAAAAAAAATAATTGTAGTATGAGACGTTCAACCATCGTCCTTCCACAAGTAACTGACAAACTTTCTCACATACATTTATTGGAGCAAGCGGAACACAAACCTACGACCTTAATGGTGAGAGGTAAATGATCTTGAGATGGCGCCTAAGACCACTTGAATACGGAGGACCCACAATTGATGTACAATAAATAAGTTTTAAGTTTTATCAACTCTAAGTTTTGCAATACAAGTTTCAACATACTGATCATAATTTTAGGTGTAACCCCACCATTGATTTTTGTTCTTTATTCTATAGTAAATAATAAAAGTTTGAAGGCTTGTCATTCATAGAGGGTCCCAAATGAAAGAAGTGAAACCTACATTTTACTGTTTGTCAACCTCTGCACTATCAAAATATGATGAGAAAAGTAGGGGTCATGTGTCATATAAGAGATTTTTTTTCTGCTCAGTGTGTACACTGGTGACAAAGTGAAAGTAGACTTCCGAAATTATGAATTCATACCCCAATTTCCAAGCATCATTTTTTTTTTCTAAATTCACAATTCAAACATGACAATGCTATCAAAATGTTCAAAATACATCAATAATGCCATTCAAATAAAAAAATGAGCATTAAAAATAGGAAAATGCATTTTTAAAGAAGAAGAATTGAGGATTATTTACAACCGCCATTATGCGACTACCCCACGGAAGCACTTCCTTTTTGCAATGGTGGCACTATGCCTATAAGGAAACTCTTTTTTTTTTAATTTCATAATTACCTCATTTTTGCTAAGTACTACCAATTTGAAGTAATACTGCCAAGTTGCAGGCATTAAATACTGAAACTTTTGTCAAAATACCACTTTTTACATGATCATTATATACAGGCGCGAGATGTTGACCGACATGCAATTTTGAAGTGTTTGACTAATTTTACCCATAAAATTTTTTTTTTACCTAATTCCATTAAAATTTTTACACCAAAACAGTCTCATGATACACTGAAGACATTATCTTACCAAAATACATTATTCAATACAATGTACATGCTAAAAATTGCACATTTAAATCATCCAAAATAAAAAATCTTCAAAATTTTGTGATTTTTCATGAAATTTCAATGTAAATATGCACATATATGCTTTATTTGAGGCATACACTTGCCAAAATGTGTTTTTTTATGAAGCAAATGTCTCCAATTTGTCATTTAATACTATGAGAGTGTAGAAAAGAGGTCATTTTACCTACAATTAACATTTTGGAAAATCACCCCCATTTCACTCAAGTCTCTCTTATAGGTGTAACCCCACCATTGATTTTTGTTCTTTATTCTATAGTAAATAATAAAAGTTTGAAGGCTTGTCATTCATAGAGGGTCCCAAATGAAAGAAGTGAAACCTACATTTTACTGTTTGTCAACCTCTGCACTATCAAAATATGATGAGAAAAGTAGGGGTCATGTGTCATATAAGAGATTTTTTTTCTGCTCAGTGTGTACACTGGTGACAAAGTGAAAGTAGACTTCCGAAATCATGAATTCATACCCCAATTTCCAAGCATCATTTTTTTTTTCTAAATTCACAATTCAAACATGACAATGCTATCAAAATGTTCAAAATACATCAATAATGCCATTCAAATAAAAAAATGAGCATTAAAAATAGGAAAATGCATTTTTAAAGAAGAAGAATTGAGGATTATTTACAACCGCCATTATGCGACTACCCCACGGAAGCACTTCCTTTTTGCAATGGTGGCACTATGCCTTTTAAATTACTGTGTCATATTTGAAACTGCCTGGTACAGTAAGCTCAGTTGGTAGCACATCTGATTATTTATCAAGGAGTTGTGAGTTCAAATTCCAGTCCGGCCGCAGTCTCCTTGATGATTGACATATGACATTGCATCTCATCGCCATTAGTTTCCTATCGCTAATTTAAGCTGGAAAATTATCAGTTACTAGTGGCGATGTGTGTGCTCGAGTACTAGTTAACCTTCCAGGATCCCAGGAAACAGCGGTTAGGTTAACTTAGACTAAATATAAAACTGACATTTAATATTCAAACATCAAACAACCATATTGGTAGACTGAAGTAAAGAAATTGTCCACTGTCTGTATTAATCCAAGTCCATCAAAACAATTGATTGATTGAATATATAGTGTCATTTTTATGCCATCGAGGGCTAACAGACAATCAGATAACCTAACCACTGTTTCCTTGGATCCTGAAAGGTTAACCAGTACTCAAGCACATCCCACTTCTGCAAGTAACTGATAACTTTCACACTTGAATCAGCGATGAAAGATGATCGGTTAAGAGACAGAAACTGTTGCCGGGTGGGGATTCGAACTCACGACCCCTGCATTGATAGTCAGATGTGTTACCAACTGAGCTAATCAGGCCTGGCCCATCAAAATAAGCATATTTTAAATATTTATAAATTTCATTACCCAAAAATGTTTACTGTCCTTGAGCATTGAAATTGCTTGTCAAAAACAATTTTTATAGGCACATTTGGGTAAACATACTAAATTTATGGGTGGGCCCTTTGTTTTAAATATATATTTCAAGACACAAAAACAAATTTTCTCATTCAAATTATTGTAACTTTTTTTTTACAAACATCTATATGGACATATCCGGATGAACATATCTGCATGGAAGCCATAAAGGCAGTCAAATGGTAATAATCATATCTGGTAACAGGTAATAGTCGCTGTTATTCCAACAGGTAATTTGAAGTAACAAAACCCCCTCCCTTTAAATCTTAATTAGGGATGGATAAGATAAGTGGATCAGATTGGCCAATCATGATTAACATATAAAGGTAATGAATCGGAAAGTTCAGGCAAATAATATAAATTACATTAACGACGAACATGTTGAGGCTAAACAGATTTTATCAATATTAATATCTGGAAAATTATTTTTTAGTATTGTTAACTTTCGTACTACATGTATATTATATTATTGTTAACCCTTTACTCCATAGATACATGTTTTTCCACATCAATCACAGAGGGCCTTTGAAAACAGTGCAAGAAGAGTTCGAATTGCTCGTAACGAGCAATCTGAACACTTCCTGCACTGTTTTCCACTCAGTCAGTTAATATAAACATAATTCACCAAATAATTCAAAAGCCTTCTATATTAGAGGTGTCCAAAGGTGTCTATATGAAGTAAAAGGTTAAATGTATATTTCTTGGCTATATGAACGTCTTATGTAGTACTGGCAGTACAAAAAATAGCTGGGGCTTGGTTAGGATTGTTTTTATACCATCGAGGGCTAACAGACGATCAGTTAAACTAACCACTCTTGACCTGGATCCTGGAAGGATGATCAGTACTTACCTCACACCCCATTTCCATAAGTAACTGATAACTTTCCCATTTGAATCAGCGGTGAAAGACAAATGACAATGAGATGCAATGTTGTGTAGCAATCATCAAAGAGATTGTGACCGAGAGGAGATTCAAACTCATAACCCCTGGATTGATAGTCAGACGGGTTACCAACTGAACTATAAATTGGGTTGGGCTGCTTCATTTGGAAATTTACCCATAATCACTGTTGAATGTTCAGCAGAAAATGTATGCCATCAAGGGGGTTTACAGACGATCAGTTAACCTAACCACTGTTTCCTGGGATTAATCAGTACTCGAGCACACCCTATCTCTGCAAGTAACTGATAACTTTCCCACTTGAATCAGTGGTGAGAGACAAATGATAATGAGACACAATGTCGTATATCAATCATCACGGAAACTGTTGCCGGGCAGGGGATTCGAACTCTCGACCCCTGGATTGTTAGTCAGACACATAACTGACTGAGCTAATTGGGCCCGGCCACAAGAACTGGCTTCTGTTTCACCAGCATGCTCAAGTTAATACAAGCATCCAAATCACCTTGACCAGCTTCAACCCATACCACTCCTGACATCTGTCCATGGGTTGTGTACACTTTCTTTAACTCTACTTCTTTTTGGCAAAATAAACAAAATATTTGAAGCAGTCCACAAATACATTCTAATGACTAATTGCTACCCTAATACATGTAAGTCTGAAGAACTAAAAGGCTGCTACAGCCCGTCTTTCAGTTTTGTCCATGCCATTCAGAACATGTCCATAAATAATAATATTTATTTTCTTAAACATATTAAAACCAGTATTCCTAACAGTATGTTAAGATATTTTTACTAAGTATATTTTCAACTAGGTTATATTCATAATATTAAGAGCATACATAAAATTGATAATAATCTGCCAAATCTGTTTACATTCAATATAATGTCATGGAGAAGAACTTTATAAGATTTTATCTTCCATTCTAATCTATATTTATACTTTTAAACTGATTTGTTTGTATGTAAATTTGAATGAATAAATATGTTTATCATGATTTTAGAATGGTTCCAGTACAACTGCATATAATTTAATTGGTATTGATGAAAAAATGAATAAGTAACCAGTCAGAATTGTATTTAGATTTTAAATAATTACCTACATAGAACTAGAAGATGTTGGTGAAACAGATGCCTGTTGAAGCTTGTTTATCTATAAAATCACATGATTCACACTTTTCAGATTTCTGTAAAAAAAAAAAAAAGTAAAAAAGAAGAAGAAAAGTATCAATGAAACCTTCTCTTCTGCTTCCCAGCAGTGGGGCGTACATGCTAGAACAGTTCTAACACCTGTTATAAAACACCTGGCTGTTTTCATTGCCATTTATATTTTATAACATGCTCCTGAACTGAAACGGTTATCTTGAAGTTCCTGATGGATACCCCAGATTAGATTGTTGAGGAGTCCTGATACTGCAATCTTGAATTCATATGGATTAATACAAGCAATTTGATTGGTCGATACTGAAGATAGCAAGAGATTGATTGGCTGATTTTGTTGATGACATTTATACATGGAAACTGTCAAGGAACTATAATAGTGGTTTCAGTGAGATTTTACTAAATGATATAAACTAAATGTTACTCATCCTGGCTTGTGCACTGAGGCTGGTGATTAGCTTGCAGACTAGAGCTAATTTTTATGATCAAGTCAAGTTTTTTATTTTACTTCGATTGTGAAACAGAGACAAATCATGCTCTAAGACTCCCTGGGCAGAACCAGAACTAAGCATATGTTGATACGGTGTCTTGCTCAAGGACACCACATATGGCTGTGGTGGAGGATCAAACCCATAACCCTCCAATCTTGGGTCAAATGTTCTACTACTGGACCATGCACTTAAGTCCAGTCAAGTTAAGTAAACTTTATTTTAAGCCAGCAAACAAATCATTAATAATGTAAGCTCTAAGCTTTTGAGCTAACATACATTACGAAATTATGATGAGCTTTGACTATGAGCTTGTCCTATAGAAATGATGAGCTTGTCCTATAAAGTTGATGAGCTTGTCCTAAAAAGTTGACGAACTTATCCTATAGAAATGATGAGCTTGTCTAAAGAGTTGATGAGCTTGTCCTATAGAAATGATGAGATTGTCCTATAGAAATGATGAGCTTGTCTAAAGAGTTGATGAGCTTGTCCTATAGAAATGATGAGCTTGTCCTAAAGAAATGATGAGAGCTTGTACTAAAGAAATGATGAGCTTGTCCTATAGAAATGATGAGCTTGTCTAAAGAGTTGATGAGCTTGTTCTAAAGAAATGATGAGCTTATCCTAAAGAAATGATGAGCTTGTCCTAAAGAAATGATGAACTTGTCCTATAGAAATGATGAGCTTGTCCTAAAGAAATGATGAGCTTGTCTTAAAAAGTTGATGAGCTTGTCCTATAGAAATGATGAGCTTGTCTTAAAAAGTTGATGAGCTTGTCTATAAAGTTGATGAGCTTGTCCTATAGAAATGATGTGTTTGTACTGTAGAGCTGATGAGCTTGTCCTATAAAGTTGATGATGAGCTTGTATTGAAGAGCTGATGAGCTTGTCCTATAAAGTTGATGAGCTTTTCCTATAAAGTTGATGAGCTTGTTCTACAGAAATGATGAGTTTGTACTGTAGAGCTGATGACCTTATACTGTAGAGCTGATGAGCTTGTCCTATAAAGTTGATGAGCTTGTACTGCAGAGTTGATGAGCTTGTCCTATAAAGTTGATGAGCTTGTCCTATAGAAATGATGAGTTTGTACTGTAGAGCTGATGAACTTGTCCTATAAAGTTGATGAGGTTGTCCTATAAAGTTGATGAGCTTGTACTGCAGAGCTGATGAGCTTGTCCTATAAAGTCTATGAGCTTGTCCTATAAAGTTGATGAACTTATATTGTAGAGCTGATGAGCTTGTCCTATAAAGTTGATGAGATTGTCCTATAAAGTTGATAATATTCTCCTATAAAATTGATAAGCATGTCCTATAATGTTGATGAACTTGTCCTAAATAGTTGATGAGCTTGTCCTATAAAGTTGATGAGCTTGTCCTGTAAAGTTGATAATCTTGTCCTATAAAGTTCATGAGATTGGCATATAGAAATGATGAACCACTACACTATAGTGCTAGTAGATTGTTACATAGCTCATGGGATTGTATTGTAGAGTAGATGAGCTTTTACTGTAGAGCTTATGAGCTTGTCCAATAAAGTTGAAGGGCTGGTATACTATAGTGCTGGTAGGTTTGTAATGTAGCAAATGGGGCTGTACAATAGAGCTGATGAGCTTGTACTGTAGAGCTTATGAGCCTGTGCTATAAAGCTGAAGAGCTGGTATACTATAGTGCTGGTAGGTTTGTAATGTAGCAAATGGGGCTGTACAATAGAGCTGATGAGCTTGCTCTGTAGAGCTTATGAGCTTGTCTGATAAAGCTGAAGAGCTGGTATACTATAGTGCTGGTAGGTTTGTAATGTAGCAAATGGGGCTGTACAATAGAGCTGATGAGCTTGTACTTTAGAGCTTATGAGCTTGTCTGATAAAGCTGAAGAGCTGGTATACTATAGTGCTGGTAGGTTTGTAATGTAGCAAATGGGGCTGTACAATAGAGCTGATGAGCTTGTACTGTAGAGTTTATGAGCTTGTCTGATAAAGCTGAAGAGCTGGTATACTATAGTGCTGGTAGGTTTGTAATGTAGCAAATGGGGCTGTACAATAGAGCTGATGAGCTTGTACTGTAGAGCTTATAAGCTTGTCCAATAAAGCTGAAGAGCTGGTATACTATAGTGCTGGTAGGTTTGTAATGTAGCGAATGGGGCTGTACAATAGAGCTGATGAACTTGTTCTATACAATGTACAAAAGCTTTATGAAGAGCTAACAAACATGTATATGTATCATAGAGCTGAACTTTAAAGCTGATGATAACATACTATAAAGCTGATAAACTTGTACTTTATAACTTAAAAGTTTGTACTCTCTAGCTGATTAACGTGTGCTTCAAAACTCAGATGAGTTTGTAATTGAGAGCCGATAAGCTCTTATTCTAGATGTGTGCAAGTACAAATGTCAGACAATCAATGTAAATAACTGAACATTGATATAAAAACAACCAAACAAAAAGTCTATAAGAAAATTGGATGGTAAATGTAGCCTTGCCATGTGTCAGTTGCAAGATAGCATGTTTTATTGAAACAGTTTAAACATTCCTGTCTCAAGCAGACGCCATAGTGATGTATCTAAAACACCAAACCAAAGATTGCAATTTATTCTGAAATTCTATAACATTGGCTGGAAATTGTTGGCAAGACTTTAAAAAAACCACAAGCAACATCAAATTTATTTTTTGGTCACTTTTTAAAGTATTAACTTTCGGTGTCTGCTTCAGCACTTTTTACTGTCGCCATGGCTTCCTGACCCATAACCAAAGCTGTAATACACCTGTATGACAAAGTGTTATTTAATATTTCTTCTAATTATACTTTCTCTTATGACAAAAAAACACCCAACAAATTGTGCTGTTTTAAGTGTCGTTTAATTTCGTTTTATCATGCAATACCTGGCTAATGATATCTCCCTGAAACTCCTGACACTCCCAAAACATGGCTGCACAATAAAATAGGATACGCTACCGATAAATTTAAACCCATCGTCCGGTTTTTGATGACATTGAATGGTAATAAATATTCTTTTTTCATATATACCAGTATGGTATGATCAGTGAAAGTAAAGACTGACTGGACCTGAACGAGTTGTATGGTGCTGAGCCTCACTTTCAGTAATCTTTATAAAATAATTACCAGACTTTCGGGCTCCTTATGTTTTTCATATGCATAAAAACAGAAGTATGAAGCAACTTACTAAATTACTTTTAAATTAATTTTAAAAAAAGTTCTTACAACTAAGACAAATCGCGCTCAAAGTCTTCCTGGGAAGAACGAGTACTAAGCGTATGCGGATAAAGTGTCTTGCTAAAGGACACTATACGTAGCCCTGGTAGAGGATCCAAACCAAGACACCCCCATCATGGATCCAGTGCTCTACCACTAGGTCATGCGCTCTGTCAAAAATGATATTATTATGTATAACCCTTTCAAGTGAGCCAATCTCCAGGTTAGCTCAGTCAGTATTGAATCTATTAATCCAGGAGTCATGAGTTTGAATACCCGCCAAGCCACGGTCTCTGTGATGATTTGAATATGACATTGTTTCTCATTGTCATTCATCTCTCACTGCTGATTCAAGTGGAAAAATTTTCAGTGATTTGTGGAGATGAGTGTGCTCAAGTACTGGTTAACCTTCCGGGGTCCAGGAAAGAGTGGTTGGGTTAACTGATTGTCTGTTAGCCCTTGATGGTGTTAAAATAACATAAAATATTCAAACAAACAAGGTTTTAATATTTATGAAAAATAACTATGAAAAATAACTGTATGTCCCTTATATCATTATACATGAGGGAAAAAGCCCGCAAACAGTTCATGCCTGTTTTATGCAGTCTTCTGACACATACCACATTTTTGTGTAGACTGCAAAACCAACAAACCTGAAGGAATGTCCTCTGAACATGATCATCATTCAAAACTGGTTAAACAAGTTGTTTACTCTCTCTGGCAGTGTAAAACATTGAACATTCAGGCGGGGGAAGCTGTTTTCACTTGGGGATTGTCGTGTGCACCCTCATTTCCTGATAGTTGGTGAATAATTTTGTGTTTTGAATCCTGTGATGTATGGCTTGCATTGTCTTTGCTACTTGTCAGTGCCCCTGGGAACTTCCCCCCGATCAATAGCCATGATACCAGGCACATGCTTCAGTGTTCGTATGGAGTATTAGACATTATTCGTGATAGAATCGCTGACAGTGTCGCACGGCTATACTTCAAATCTATAAGTATAAATAATGGCCTTTTTTGCACTTTATTGCATAATGTTGTAGTAAATAATTTATTCTAATTGCATGTTTTCACTAATCCATCTTTTGTGACATCAGTTTTGTAACCAGATATGGTGTTGTTATCAGCTCATTACAACTGCTGCTACTGGTAAAATATGACTTGTTTTTTTACTTAATTGAGTGTTAAAACAATGTCTGACACAGTTGATAGTGGTTGATCCCTGTGGCAAGTCAATATATAAACAACATAATGCTGTATTACTAATTTTTTCACTAAGAATACTAACTATTAAGTTTTATACAAACTTGTGAATTGAATGAAACATGACACAATGATTCACCAAGAAGTATTGATGTTGAGAACACAGGTTGCATAACTCTCCCAGCTTATGCCCCTTGTTGGAGTATATAAATGGATTTTGACTCTGAAGAAGATTATTTAGATTATATATTATGTTTTAAACATATCTATTTACCTTGATGTGAAACAAGTTCTTACAACTTCGACAAATCCTACTCTATGTTTTTTTTTAAACTTATTTATTTTACTTTGATTGTGAAACAAGTTCTTACAACTTAGACAAATCATGCTCGAAGACTTCCTGGGTAGAACCAGTACAAAGCATATGCAGAAAAAGTGCCTTGCTGAAGGACACCATACATAACCGTAGCGGAGGATCGAACCCAAGACCCTCCGATCATGGGTTCGGTGCTCTGCCACTGGACCACGCGCTCCAAGCTACTCTATGATATGAACAGGTTCTACCTTTCTGCACCCATACCATACACATGTGTTGGAAAATATTTCCATGGACCTTGAGCGAGATACAAGGAAAAATTTACCAACACGTGTGTTTTTCTGTTACAGATGCTGTTTTTCTTTTTGAACCAAGCTCAACCAATCTTGGCAATCTGATATTTCCATCTATCAAAACGATTTTTGTCATTTTGCTCCCCGGCTGTAAGCAGAATAGAATATAATATCACTTAATCATTGTGTTTTGAACTGAGTGAAAATTGATACAAGTGAAATATCATATCTATAAATTATCACATATTGAGCCTTCTTTCAATTTAGCCTTGATTCTTAGCAATCCTGTATTTGCATCTGTCAGTGCTTTTTGTCTCTAATTGTCATTTTCTCTTCTTCTGTAAACTGAATGGTATTATCAAATAGGGTCCTTCATGGCTGAGTGGTCTAAGAGACGCCTTCTCGAGGTATATAACCTCCCACCACTAAGGTTGTAGGTTTGAGTCCCGCTCGCTCAGTTACTTGAGGAAGAACTTGGATTTATTCCAATGGCTTCCCCCACCAATATAACTTGATGCCATATATAACCTGAATTGTGTTGAAAATGGTGTTAAACACCATTTAAATAAAAAAGGTATTATTAAATTATATTGTTCTGAATTAAATGTAATCAATACAAGCATATTATCATATTTAGAAAGTGTTGTCATGACACATGTTAGTCTTCCATTTTTCTTTGATACATTTCCTGATATGAGTAAACTGTTTTTCGGTATAATTATGATAGTGTCTCTGCGACACCAAAATGAACAACAACAAAGCTATAAGTAGCAAATTGTTCTAGAATATTTCATTATCAGCTTGGTGATTGGGTGGTGTTATCTACTAGCCGGCAAATCGAGACAAACAGTCTGGTTTTGGTGTGAAAACTACTGCTTGGAACCCCAATGGTCCATAGACCATCCATGGACACTTGAACATGGATTTGACTTTTTCATGGTCAAACACCCATTTTCCATCCATGGCAATATGCTGTATCCCTGAATAGCCATACAGTTTCCATAGAAACAATCATGTGCCCATGGGTAATAAAATTATACAGCCAGCTTCCAAACTTCGGGCTCAAGCAATTTCGACATGACAAAATTCTGCTGTATTTATTTAAACCTGTTTAACCTGTGTGATTTTAGGTAAAAATAGAATCACTGTCAATCTCTGCAGAGGGGTAGGAATCTGCAGAGTGGGTGTCATGTTGGTTTTTTATAATTTTTTTGTCATGTTCATTATTATACCCCCGACAAACGAAGTTTTGAGGGGGTATATTGGAGTCACCCTGAGGTTGGTCTGTCGGTCTGTCGGTCGGTCTGTCCGTTGCAATTTTCCTTGTCCGGAGCATCACTTGAAAAGTACTGGATGGAATTTCATCAAACGTCATACAATGGTAGAATATAATGACAGGAAGTGCAGTGTACAAGAAACATAACTCTATTCTTGCTAATTACAGAGTTATTGCCCTTTGATATTTTTTCTTGTCCGGAGCATAACTTGAAAAGTACCGGATGGAATTTCATCAAGCTTCATACAATGGTAGAATATAATGAGAGGAAGTGCAGTGTACAGGAAACATAACTCTATTCTTGCTAATTACAGAGTTATTGCCCTTTGATATATTTCCCTTTGATATTTTTTCTTGTCCGGAGCATAACTTGAAAAGTACCGGATGGAATTTCATCAAGCTTCATACAATGGTAGAATATAATGAGAGGAAGTGCAGTATACAGGAAACATAACTCTATTAATGCTAATTACAGAGTTATTGCCCTTTGATATATTTCCCTTGTCCGGAGCATTACTTTTAAAGTACTGGATGGAATTTCATCAAACTTCATACAATGGTAGAATATAATGACAGGAAGAGCAGTGTACAGGAAACATAACTCTATTCTTGCTAATTACAGAGTTATTGCCCTTTGATATATTTCCCTTGTCCAGAGCATTACTTTTAAAGTACTGGATGGAATTTCATCAAACTTCATACAATGGTAGAATATAATGACAGGAAGTGCAGTGTACAAGAAACATAACTCTATTCTTGCTAATTACAGAGTTATTGCCCTTTGATATATTTCCATTGTCTGGTGCAGTACTTTTAAAGTACTTTTAAAGCCATCAGTGATAACAGTTTAATAAAGTTCATGAAAGAACCAAGTTGATGAATACATGGAGTTCGAGCAAAGCAGGTTCGATATTGTATTCCTAGTGCTCTTGTTTGTTTCTTATCCATAAAATTGTTGTCCCTCAACATAACTCGAAAAAGTATAACATTTATTGATTGCCATGAAAGCTTGTACACTGCACAATAATTAAAAAGACCGTTTTTAATTTTAACAAAACCATAAAAAATTAACAATACAAAAAACTCAATCCATAACTTTCTCTTTTATTAAGAATTTTTTTTGTCTGGAGCATAACTTTAAAACTATTGGATATAATTTAACAAAACTTCATACAATGGTTAACCATTTTCTGTCATGGCGGCGTTCGGGGGTATTCATCACCTTCAGTGATAGGTCTAGTTGTGGTTAAATTACCAACCACTGTGTGATTCCAGGGAGCCATATAAATAATGGCAAGAATAGGATCACTGTGAATCGTGCATGTTGTAAGAAGTGACAATTTGAGTAATACAATAGAATTTATGAATCTTCCTTCCTGTTGGCATCGAATAACCTACAATGTAAAATCCCATTCATTCATTAAACCTGTTTTACTAATATCAGTATACATCCTTGCATGTTTTCATGAATTTACTAAGCTTAGTTAACGTTTGTGAATAAAGCTCCTTCCATAAGCTTAGTTAATATTTGTGAAGCTCTGTCCATAAGCTTAGTTAATGTTTGTGAAGCTCCATCCATAAGCTGAGTTAATGTTTGTGAAGCTCCATTCATGAGCTTAGTAAATGTTTTTGAATTAAGCTCATTCCATAAGCTTAATACATGTTGTGAATTAAGTTCCATTGATAAGCTTAGTTAATGTTTGTGAAGCTCCATCCATGAACTTAGTTAATGTTTGTGGATTAAGCTCCATCCATAAGCTTAGTTAATGTTGTGAATTAAGCTCCATTGATAAGCTTAGTTAATGTTTGTGAAGCTTGATCCATAAGCTTAGTTAATGTTTGTAAAGCTCCATTCATAAGCTTAGTTAATGTTTGTGAAGCTCCATCCACAGGCTTAATTAATGTTTGTGGAGCTCCATCCATAAGCTTAGTTAATGTTTGTGAATTAAGCTCCATCCATAAGCTTAGTTTATGTTTGTGAAGCTCCGTCCATTCGTTTTACTTATTGGCACTTTCACTGATAGAAATACAGCAGTATAACGTAAAAGTTTACTATTATGGCCTAGAATAACATTAAGAATTCAAAGTTAACAATCTACTACAACACCGTTCTTTTAGTGCTATGTAACCTTCAAAATAATCATTCGAGAGTTTGGTGTAAAACTAGCCTATCTTTTTTTTTTGTGTATATTGAATTATAGTTGTTTTGTTCTTACCTTGATATAAGAACATCTATTTGGCAAAGACAGGAAAAGTGCTTTTTTCTCCAGAGACAAAGGAAGACATTTTCATGAAATATGAATGAACAAAAGTCTTTGTAATATCTCACCGAATATTGTATTTGTCAATTATGTATAATTGTGAAATTATGGTTCAATCATACGAGCAAATATTAGAATGTAAAATTATGTTTTTAAGTGATTTTATTGGCTAATTTATATAATGACGGGCTATTTCTTCTTTTTTATTCATGAAGCACATGCTGTCCATTATTTGTAATGTTTTTGTGTAGACGAATGCAACTGTAAATGGCAGACATCTTTATAAAACTTAATTGCTTTTGTGTTTCAAAGTCAACAAAGTCAATTTAGTACACTATGATATTTCCCGTCTGCTTGATGTGGAGCGCATGGCCTAGTGGTAGAGCATTAGACCCAAGATCAGTGGCTCGTGGGTTTGATCCCCGCCATAATGTAAGGGGTTCTTACTTGAACAAGACGTTTCATCTGCATATGCTTAGTACTGGTTCTACCCAGAAAGATTATAAGCGTGATTTGTCCATGTTGTAAGAACTTGTTTCACAGTCGATGTAAAATAATACAAATGAAAATAAAACATAGCCTATCATGTGTTGAAAATGTGTAGATCCAGTACTGAATGTTTTTTTCTTTAGGGGCATGGGTCAAGCTTGGAATCAAACCAGCAACCTCTGGAGTGCGGCCAACACACTTTTTCCACTACACTTACTGCCCTACTTAATGAATTTAACCCAAGCCTTACGGAATTTCAATATAATAGGCTATTCTATCCTTGTGTTATTGGCCATTCCATTATCATTAAGAAAGGGTGATATAAAGAATATACTGATCAATAGCCAAACAATGTAGTCCCTGATCAAAGTGTTACTCACAGACTGATCTGAATAAAATTATAAATTTCACCATTTTGCATTAGTAAGCTCAATCGGTAGTGTGTCTGACCATCAATCCAGCAGTTGTGTTCTATTCCCCACCTGGCAACAGACTCTGTGATGATCGATATACGACATTGTGTCTCATTGTCATTTGCCTCTCACCTCTGATTCAAGTGGGAAAGTAACCAGTTACTTGCGGAGATGGGATGTGCTGAAGTACTGGTTAACCCTCCAGGATTCCAATAAATCTGATCGGCTGCCCATGATAGCATAACAATGACACTATATATTCAAATTGCATGTGTAGATTTCACTATTGTCATGCTATTGGGTGTGCATTATATCCGTGTTTAGCTTAAATAGAATCATCTTCAAATATCGAAGTGATTTGTCTATTGCTTGAGTAAACTATGTTGTGAGCCAGACAGGTTATTTTTCATAATTTCCCATTTCAAGACTGTCCGAGAGCGGCAATAAAACATCTTTTATTTTTGTGAATAATCATTTATTTTCAATTTTTAACACTAATATGTCTGGCAGATGGAACAATCAAATAATGAACACAAATGTCACAATCCCTATTGAGAATGTACAATGGATAAATCAATTTCGCCTGAGTTTTGTTACATATTTTCGTTGCAGAATAATTGTTTATTTTCAATTTTTCGCATTAGTATGTCTGGTGGGGAGGACAATTGAATGTCAGGTTCTCTACTAAGGGTGGTTGATGGATAAATCAATTGTACTCAACTTTTTTTTCATGTGCTTTATTGTGATAAAAAAATGATAAGATTTCGTTCAAAATTGTGAGAAATGGGTACAATTATGTGCTGATTTTAACCATAAACACGCCCCTAGCCGTGGCACCATATGACGTGTCACTCTTGGAGATGATCATAAAACTGAAAAAGCTGCAGTCCTTGCTCGTAAACTGTTCGTAAATCAGGAAAATTCACCGAAAACTGTTACACTTGGGCAGAGATTATGCATAATTCACAATAGATATTGCCAGTATCATTCTGAAATTTACAATTTGATGTGTTCCTAAATTCCTTCCAATATTAAGAGTGACGGCGATTATCGCAGTGAGCAGATTTAGAAAAGTTTATTTCATTGCTGGGTAGCATATGTTTAATTGAACTAGAGAGTTATTGATTGTAATTTTGTTGACAATTCTGTCGTACTTAAATAACTGCCGTTTTAATTATTCATGATGGCCAAAGAAGGATATACACATAAAATCCGCAGTATAATCTACCTAAAAGATGTTAATGTTTAAATTACAGTGGAGTGAAATATAAAAAGTAATAAAAACATGCAAGCCTTTGGGAGAAATTCTACCACCATCTGCATTTTTAATATCACAATTACTTAATGCCATCCTATGGTGTTAGGTAAGTATTGCTTAACTCTTTAAAACTGGAATCCAATTTATCATCTTGGGAATTTGGGTGTAATTTGACTGGGTATGCTTGTTGTAGAAGATTGAGAAAGCTGCAGTTAAGGATATAAATTTGGGTACCCTACTGTTGTTATAGATTTAATATGCTGGTTTCCTGCTTTTGCTGTAATATTTTAATAGCTGGTCACCTAACTGTAGTTTTAAGTTCAACTAACTGGAGTGGTCCTCCTTGGCTGAGTGGTCTAAGGTGCCATCTCAAGATCACTTACCTCTAACTGCTAAGGTCGTAGGTTCGAGTTCCTCTCACTCCAAAAACTTTATGTGAGAAAGTTTGCCAGTTACTTGCAGAAGGACAGTGGTTCTACTCAGTCTGACTCATTCTGAGGTCTTCCTCCACCAGTATAATTGGATATGCCATATATAACCTGAAATGTGTTGAAAATGGTGTGAAACCCTATTCAAAAAAAAAAAATTCAAAAAAATTAACAAACTAAAATTCTGCTTTTGTTTTATACCAGCTGGTCTCCTGCTGTTATCTAAAAAGTTCATGCATGGTCTCCTGTTTTTCCTATATAAACAACAAGTTGTTATAACAGCCCTTACTCATGGACTGGTGCCCTGCTTTTGGTATATTAATTCACAAATTTTAGACTGTAGAACAGACCCAGCTCTCCTGCAGTTTGATAAACATTCAGTGCTATGAATTGTTGGACAGGCATAAGAATTCCCTGCCCTAGACTACTCTTGGTTGATCCTTAGATGGTGTTATCCACTGTGTACATTATACAGACTTCATCCTCCCCCACACCCTCCTGCACACAAACATGGACTTTTGTACAAGGTTGGGAAATAAATTGCGGAAATTGGTAAAAATAAACATGAACATTTTTGTGGACATTCAGTGGATTTTTGTCTCGCTGCAATGAAGGAGCGAAAGCAAGATTAAGGTGTAGATTTTCAGTTGACGGCAATGGCGATGGCAGTGGCGGCAGCGGTGTCAAATATTTATATTTAGCTCTAACGTTAAGTTTTCGTTTTTACACTATTTCTCAACAAGTACAAGTGCTAGGACACTCATACTTGGATCATAGTTACAACTAACACCCTGCATCGCATTATATACTGCAGATGCTGAGTGTGACCTACATTTCATGGTCCATTGACATTGTTTTATGCTGAATTTTGCATTTACCCCCAACGTTAAGTTTTCATTTTTACACTATTTCTCAATAAGTACTAGTGCTAGGCGCTCATACTTGGTTCATAGTTACAGCTAACACCCTGTATTACATAATATAATGCAAATGCTGAGTACTTTTTTTTTTTTTTTTTTTTTAAATATGTTTTACTTAGAAATACTGGTTAAAGTTGTTTTTTTAAATGTTTTGCTTAGAAATACTGGTTAAAGTTTTGTATGCAACTACCATTTTAGTTCATATCTCAAAAATCACTTAATGTATTTAATCGAATGTTCACACAATACTTCCTACAATATTTCTTAGTCATTAAACCTACTATATTAACCAAGTTAGATAACTCTTGCATTAATATAATGCAAATTCTTGTGTCATATTTTTGCAAATCGTGGCTGTTACTAAATTCATTAAATCAAATAACTATTGTAAATAAACACTCTTTAATATATTATGGAAGTTGTAATGTCATTTCTCTGTTACCACTGGATTAAAACAATAATTTTTGAGCTTTACAGATACTTGCGGTCATTTTTGTCACTGTATTTTATTTTTTTCTCTCCAATGTGCGTATTAACGGTCAAAGCGGACACGGTGAGACATATCATTCTGCGAAATTCTTGTTTATTATAATCCTCATAAAATAATTTTATTAACCTCGTAAAATATTTTTATAAACCTCGGAAAATGTATACCTAGGTAATCTCCTGTTTTTGCTGTTGTTGTTGTTATAAACAATATAAGGTACCCTACTGTCAATAAAAATACAAACCTATAAAGACTATCCCAGTACTGACACTTCCAGATTCTGGTCTGTTGTACCCTAAAGTATTGATTGATTGATTGAATATTTAGCTTCATTTTTATGCCATCGAGGGCTAACAGATGATCAGTTAACCACTGTTTCCTGGGATCCTGAAAGGTTAACAAGTACTCGCGCACACCCCATCTCCCCTAGTAACTGATAACTTCCCCAATTGAATCAGCGGTGAGAGACGAATGATAATGAGACAAAGTCATATATCAATCATCATGGAGACTGTTGCCGGGCGGGGATTCGAACTCACGACCTCTGAATTGATATAGCAAGACGCGTAACCGACTGCACTAATCTGGCCCAGCGTACCCTAAAGTATTATCCTAGCCTATCCCACAATTCTTAGCATTCTAATGCATCTCCCAAATTGTCATATGGTTCATCTTCCACTGAAGCAACTGACCAATCAGCATGCTCATAATATGTCACTGCTATGTAATATTTCACTTGAAAGGCAAGCAAAATAAAAAAAAAAAAACACCAAAAAAAAACAGTTACCGGGTATATGTTTCAATTAAAATAACAAAGGAAACCAGTATATGTGTGATGTCATAACTATATGTAACCACACACAGAGAAAACTGTACTCAGAGTATTATAGTTTATTACGTGGTCAAAAACTGATTACCTTTACTAACAAATCATAAGTGTTGAAAAGTTTGTAGACATTCTGTAGATACCCTTATAGCATAAGCAGTCGGTCATTTGCTATTGTTTATGTCCAGAACTTATGACATTACACAGCAGTCGGAAACGGTTTCTCCCGGTACTTGCCCGGTAAATTGTTTCTTTGCATGTGACAAGTGCTGAAATTTCTATTAAATGTTGTCCATTTAGTTACCATGGCAACTGTTAACGTGTCACTACTCATTTCCATAGCAATCTCCCATCGGTGATGGAATGTTATTGGTGACTAGCATGTTTCTTCCTTTTTACGACTTTATACATGTACGCGATAGTTCCTCTATTTCCACCATATTTAATAATATTTCTGATGTTTCATAAAAAATCATTTATACTAATGGATTCTATGTTTTTATTATTTTCAATTAACACCAGCTGCGATTGGCTTTAGTGGACACCGTTGTATTGTTATACATTGTTAAGTGTGTTTTCCTAGCTAATTAACGGCAGAAATTTGGGAAATGAATAGGTAAAACATTGTTTTAGTGACTTAAAGTGGCTGTATTTTAGATTTAAAAAAAAAATAAAATTAAATGAAACCATTTTTTTTATATTGTGTTTTTCTCTTTTGTTACTAAACAAAAACATTAGAGGAATAAATTTAAAAATTTTCACATAATGTTTCTTAAGTTAAGTTGACATTATGTTGATTTCATTATATCTGGATGAAGTTTAAGTACATATTTGGGGAAATGTCACCTGTTTATAAAATCATAATATTTTTTTCCCCCTTCTGAAAACAATTTTTAATGTTTGCCACATTGTTCTTTTGAACTTTGCTCTTTCTAATTCTCATAAAAATTGTCTCTTATTGAAATAATAATGCTACGCTTTTATCAGTTGCAGACATCAGTTGTTATCAATGTATGGTTATCATTGCCAATTTATTTGAAGCAAATACAAATGACAATGGATTGTTGTTGTTGTGTTTAGCATCATTTTCAACAATTTTTCAGTCATATCGCGACGGTGTCTACTTGAGACAGTATTCTAAATGCTGCCACACTGGAGTCTCCTGCCACAGAGACATGGTATGATACCCCACCCAGTCACACTATCCTGAGACCTTCCAGACCTGCAACAGTCTTATAAATGCTGAATGCCAAGTGAGGGAGCTCCTTTAACCCTTTACTCCATAGATACCAATCACAGAAGGCCTTTGAAAACAGTGCAGGAAGAGTTCAGATTGCTCATAAAAATTGTCTCTTATTGAAATAATAATGCTACGCTTTTATCAGTTGCAGACATCAGTTGTTATCAATGTATGGTTATCATTGCCAATTTATTTGAAGCAAATACAAATGACAATGGATTGTTGTTGTTGTGTTTAGCATCATTTTCAACAATTTTTCAGTCATATCGCGACGGTGTCTACTTGAGACAGTATTCTAAATGCTGCCACACTGGAGTCTCCTGCCACAGAGACATGGTATGATACCCCACCCAGTCACACTATCCTGAGACCTTCCAGACCTGCAACAGTCTTATAAATGCTGAATGCCAAGTGAGGGAGCTCCTTTAACCCTTTACTCCATAGATACCAATCACAGAAGGCCTTTGAAAACAGTGCAGGAAGAGTTCAGATTGCTCGTAACGAGAATCTGAACACTTTCTGCACTGTTTTCCACTCTGACAGTTAATATAAACATAATTCACCCAATAATTCAAACGCCTTCTATACTAGAGGTGTACAAAGGCATCTATATAAGAGGTGTCCAAAGGTGTCTATATGAAGTAAAGCGTTAAGTGTAATATCTTTTTTCAAGTCTTTCATTGACTTGGTCGGTGATCAAACCTGTGACCTTCTGCATGTGAGGTGGACACTCTACTACTAAATCACCACTGAAATGTATTGACAATGGCAGGAGTAAAAATTCAAAGTCACTGTCAATTAACAGGTTTTGCTATATTTATTTATTTGAGTTAAATTTTAAACTATGCTGAGAACTTTTGTGAATTACCATTGAGTCAATTAATTTTCTTAGGTAGAACCATTACAAGGTGTTGTTTTTGAAAGGTTGTGAGGTCGAATCTTGGATCAAACCCACAACCTTTGGCTTGAGATGCCAACACCCAGTCCATTACACCACCGCAACACTTAAAATTTGAAAACATTTTTGTTGATTAACAATGTCATGATGTTCCTATAGGTAAAGTTATTCAATCATCTTGAAATTAGGCTATTTTTATTCAAATCAAATACAATATACTTATACTACAGAATGTTTGGGGGGGGGGGGGGGGGGGGGCATTTTCTTTGGAATTTACCAATAAAGTAGAAAACTTTATTGATTGATTAATTGAATATTTAGCGTCATTTTAATGCCATTGAGGGCTAACAGAGGTTAAGTTAACCTAACCACTGTTTCCTGGGATCTTGGAAGGTTAGCCAGTACTCGGGCACACCCCATCTCCGCAATAAATGATAACTTTCCAACTTGAATCAGCAGTGAGAGACAAATGATAATGAGACACAATGTCATATATCAATCATCGTGGAGACTGTGGCTAAGTGGCAATTCAAACTCATGATCCCTGGATTGATAGTCAGATGCGCTACCGACTGGGCTTATCTGGCCTGGCTATAGAAATATTAAATAGAGCATCATGTATCATGTAAAGATTTGAACTGGCTTCTGTTTCATCAACATGAAACTTAAGTACTTGAAAACATAACTCAGTTTTGACTGGTTATATAATTATATATAATATAATCAATATAAAAAAAACATATGCACTTTTTCTGGAACCAGTTTTTAAATAAGTTTTTAAGTATAGAAGTATGTGCCTAAATATGTTGATGAAACGGAAGCCAGAACATATGGTACTGAAAGCCTGGCAGATACTATACTGAGGCAGCTATGCCGAGATATACTGAGGCAACTTTGCTGAGATATACCGAGGCACTTGCCTCATTATAAACAGACAGAACAGACAAAAGTGAAAAATAGTGTAAATACAAATTCTATATTACAAAACACTCTGAGGGATTTATGTTTATGAGTTCAGCAAGTTTTCTTTTATTCTAGGCAATGTAGAGTTTTCAATTCATTTTTAACCAAATTTTGCAAAATTCAAAATTATAATTTTTATTAAGGCTTTAGATTCATTCTGCATATTCATTAAACTTTGTTGATGTGTTTTTTGTCAACCTGTATGTTAGTTAAATTTTGTTTTGTTCTGTTTTTGTTCCAAGAGAGAGAGAGCCTGGAAATTGTCCGTTATTTTGGCGTCATTATATTCCTGGACTTTTTCTCTGTTTAAACTGGGAAGAAGCCCATGCCTCTGAGATTGGGAAAAAAATAAGTGCGATTGTGGGGAAATTGAGAAAAAAAGCTTTACCAAACTGGAAAATAAAGTGTTAAGATCATGACTGTTCTAACCATTAATTATAAGATATTACAATAATATTTTATATCCAGTGTTTTTTATCCCCCTTTGTCAGAATTTCATGATTTTATAATTGAGAAGTGGCCGAATACCAGCCTCTATTTCATAAGGTAACACGTACAGTCCTGTAACATGTATATGTCGGTATACCTTACATAACACTCCAACTTATCCATAATATTTGATTGCAAATCATCGCCATTAAAATTCAACTGAGCAAATGGCTCAAAGCGGAAATCTCAAAAATTCTAACTATTATTATTAACTATTAACTGACATTTGGTAAATTGATGACTGAAAAAAAAAAAAATTCAAGTCGTGAAATTAATTCTGTTTGAACAAATTGGTAGAAAGATACAGTAGGAATCAATTGTTAATATTGAAACTCTTGATCACACTTTGATCATCATTCTTGGCACTTTGTGATATTGATGCAAAACGTTAAAGTGCTACCGCGGCGATATCTCTATATCAGTTATTACGTACATCATTATCGGCGGAGACATGCATATTAACCTGGAATGGATTATTCTCAAATCAATTTGCGGATGGATCAACAGCTCTTGACACGTGAAGTTTTAATACTAACGGAATATTACTATAGCAGAAGTTGGATATTGTATAAAATAATTTCTCTAAGGGCCAAGAGTTATATTGCGTCAAAGTATTTGGTGTATTGATCTCCCCTACCATCTTTCTCTGATCAACAGGGCACGTCAGAGTTACTTTTCATGAATGATCCATTTTTGTAACAAAATATTTATTTTACTAGCTTTGGTCAATGACCAATGTTATGAAAAGTCACTACAGTTAAAATTGTTTTAAGCAGCCATTCAAGGGACAGAGAAATATTATTTAACTTTTAAGAGAAGTTAGTTTTGCTCTGAAAGCATAGAAATGGGAAATAGTGATTGTGGCTGCTTAAGACAAGCGGCTGCTCAATAGAGGTGCATGACTACTACAGATTTTACTGTATGGCATTAAAGAAAAACAACACTTTAGTAGTGCAAATCTTTTCCAACTAAAATTAAAGTATTAATTTATCACAGATGAATAGATAAATTTTTCCTGAAAATCAACTTTTGATTTGAACATTAATGTAAGAGTTATGGGCCTTTATCAATGATTAGTTCTTAAAATATAGATACAGGTTTATGTATCTATAAGTAGGCCCAAAACGGAGGTGCGGAGTTTACTTCGAAAGATATCTGAACTATGAGAAAGATAAGGAAACTACATCAGCAGCAGATTCATCCATGAGCTTCATCTGATTATAACTAATTAAAACTAATTAAGTATTAGCACTATATTTACACAAATGCATACATTCATATCCTGGAAGCTCCTTAATGCTTGATCAGGTTCCTTATCTTCCTGACCCTAGTTTCAATAAACATCTCAACTTGAGATTTTCCTCAAATCAAAAAATTCAATTTCTCTAAATAATTACTCAATCGCATTACATGTTGAATGATCATACAGAATGCAAATTTACTCATTGGTAAAGGATTACATGCGAAGTGATCAATGTAAATCCAAGTTATAGCATTTTAAATAGTTGAGTTGAGGAAAATCTCCAATTGAGATGTTCAGGGAAACTTGGGCCTGGGCTGCCTAAACATTTCTTGGTTACGGGTGCAGTTTGTGCTTCACAAATCATTTTGTCATAGAACACACCTTTGGGTTGGTTGCCAGCACAAACATTATAGACATGTCATTAAACCTGTTTTAAGCAACCAAATACAAGAAAGAGTAAAATTGGTCTTTTAATAGAATTGGCTGAAGTTAGTACAAAGAAAGTTGGCTAAAATAAGTATAGGTTAAATTGTATGTTTATTTTCACGAAGTAATAATATTGACACATAATCAAGAACAAGGCATGTTTTCTGCATTCCAAGTTCTATTTTTATCCCATTCTCTTTGTACAGAAAGGCCAGAAATTTCACTGCTGTGCAGTTCATATAACTACCCACAATGCATTGATGCTCACTTTATTAGAATTGATAAATCCAAGTGGATATTGTATTCTACTGACAATGTGCCTGCTGATATATATAATTGTCTGTTGTCAGGATTAGCTGCCAGCAACTTATAGTCACATGTGTCACAAATGATCTCATAGACCTCCTATATTCATAGATACCATATATATTCACATTCTCCACAAATGTCTCATTTCCAGCAGCCTGTTTTACACACATTTTATATAAAATTTCAATTTTGATTTCTCTGGCGCAAATCAATGCCTTCTCTTTTTGCAAAGTGCATCGTTGCCCCCAGGGGCATTTATTTGGGAATATACGGTATAAAATGTGTATTATATGAGAACAGGGACTGCAAAATATACAATAAAATATTGCACTTACAAAAGTTTTTACATATCTTACTAACTGACAACTTGGAAGAGTGAAATTACTGCAGACGTGAATTATAGGAGGCTGCATATTTCTTCTCTGTACAGGGATAGTAATTATAAAACATGGAACAATAAAACAGTGTTTGATTTATAAACGTACGACTTATATTTACAGCAGCTAGGGAAAACAGGCATCAGTCATATTTTTACATTCTGTTTGCTGTACTTGTGTCGTGCAATATTGTTCCTGCTCTTGTGAAGAGAGAGTGAGAGAGTACTCGCGCTGCCTGAAGTATTGGAATTTTGTGCCCCGGCATCTCAGTACATGGCTGTGATGTAGTGTGGAAGAGATCACTTGAGTCGAGAGTCTGAAGGAATGCGGTGTCATTTATATTTTAGAAATATTGTAATTTCACGTAATTTCAAATCCAAAGGATATGTGTAGCCATTGATCGTAAAGAACTGTCATTGTCTCTACGTACAGCATGATGCATGGAGGATCCTTCTGATATACAATAAAAATAAATTTGGTGTAACATTATGCTGAATGAATTGATTTTAGTTGCATATTGAAATAAAGTATAGAGCAATACTTGTAACTTTACGAAGGAATGAAATTTATATTAAAGGATATACAGCTAGCGAGAGATAGCTAAAGAGAGGTATGTAACTACGAGAGTTTAACTCGTAAACTGTAATAACATTTGTTGTGCAGGAGGAAAGGTATAAAAGAATGTTATTGTGTCCCGTGGCGTAAATTGGTGTAAATCGGTGTTTCGGATATGGCTACGAGTGACACTTGATGATAGGTTAATAATTTTGTGGGTCGCGTGCAGATATCGATATATTGTGTACTGGACTGCGAAACACGGAGGAGCGTAAAATTGGACTTAAATGATTTGAAAAGAATGCTTTAAAACGTTGATTGATGCTTGAGGTATCAGTAGTGTTTGTAACGTAGTTGCGGTGAGTGGAGATTAGTTTGTTAGAGGCAAATTTAGTTTGGATTAGATACTGTGGTTTTGTACTTACATCTTACCATTAGAAGAATTAAAATTTAAGGGTTATTGGATGTACTCAGTTGGATAGAGAGGATTTGTTTGTGTTTTGTCTTTACGGAATTTACTTATTACTATTTACGGTGAGTGCTTTTATATTTTGGTAGATTATAACTGTTTAATTAAATCTAGTAAAAAAATGTGATGTGTTTAATACAATATTGTTTTTTTCCCTATTAATTATTATAATGTTTTTTTTTTGTTTTTTTTTGTTTTTTTTTATATATTTTCAAAGAAATGTTTTTTTTTGTCTGGTTTTAAACAGTTTATGACTATGTGCGCCAATTTTTGTTGGTGTTTTTTTTTTCAAATAAATATTTATTTTGTATTTCTACTGGTATTTTAAAAAAAAAAGTTGTTTTTTTGTTTTTTTTCGAAGTAAACTTTTTTTCAGTGTTTTTTAAAAGTTAGTGTTTAGAATCTGTTTGCACCAATTATGTATCCACCATTGTTTTCTTTTAATTGCATACTTTGTGAACTTTTTACACAAAGTAGGTGTCTTAACTTATTCCCTGAAACAAAACAATATTACATTGAAATAAATGATATACCGGCATTGTGTAGTAGTCATCATTTTGAGCACATTTTTAGGGGGTTTCTCAATGCTCAAGTGGTCAAAGACACAATCTCAAGATCACTCACCTCTCATCGTGAAGGTAGTAGGCTCAAGTCATGCTCAGTCCAAAAAACTTTATGTGAGAAAGTTTGTCAGTTACTTGCGGAAGGATGGTGGTTCTACTCAGATTCAGTCTTGGGTCTTCCTCCACCTATAGAACTGGAAATGCCATAAATTACCTGAATATGCCATAAATAACCTGAATATGCCATAATATAACCTGAATATGCCATAAATAATCTGAATATGCCATATATAACCTGAAATGTGTTGATGCCAGGTTAAACCCATTCAAAATTAATGAATAAAACAAACAAAAACATTTCCAACAAATATTAGCCTCAAAGATTGACCTGGTTATGCGCTGTTTGGCTCTCTGTCAGTTGTTTTCTTACACTCCTCTTAACTGACGATGAATATGATTAAAAAACAAGAATGGAAATTGATAATTTAGTCTATCAAGGAAATCCTGCAATCTAATAAAAGAAATCCAGCAATCTATTAAAGAAATCTAGGAACTTAAAAGGTTAAAGAATTTTACTATGCCATTTCTGATGTGGTGTTTTTTTAGATAACTGTTCAACTCCATCAATCGTGGCTTCAATTATCTCTTTATTTTGTTTTTCTACTTTCTAATTATTCATTGATCTAATTGTTAATTGACTGTAGTCATTAATAACTCATTAGCGTATTGTCTTTATCGTTTAGAATACAATTGAATTAATATTGGATCATTAGGAAAGGGTCTTCAACTTGTCTTGTCAGTTAGTTCATATGTTTCTTTAACATGCTTATAAAGAATAGACTTATACTTTGGGCCACTCCAGTAACATTTCAAATATGATACAATGGAAGAAATCATTTTTATACCAATCAATATCTCAATCAAATGAACAGGAAAGGGTCTTTAATTTGTCTTGTCAGTTAATTTCATATGGTTCTTTAACATGCTTATATAGGATAGACTGATACATTAGGTCCACTCAAGTAACATTCCCAATATGATATGATCAAAGAAATATTTTTTATAGACAGTTACCAATCATGCAAAGTGGCACAGATGTACACTAACCCCTGAGCCATCTTGTCCACCAGGTTTATTGATTTGATTGAACTGTACAGGTTGATACAGCATTTAACATAATAGTTTTACTATTGAATAAAATAGAGATAAAATATATCATCCATGACCACATCACAAAGATTCGAAATCAGGTTACTGTTTTGTCCTTAAAGCCAGTGTACATCCGGGTTTATTGCGGGTGATCAAGAGTCCAATATTACAACCTGAAATATTAGTGCTTTTTTCAATGGCTGCCAGCTGATCTATCATGCACTGGAGATTTTTATCCGCTAAAAATGTTGTTGAAAGTGGCATTGTTATAATAAGCCCATTGAATGTTTACAACATTCTTTTGTAAGCAGTTTTAATTCCTGATAAGATAAAATGATAAAATGATCCTGTCTAATTTACTTTTATCTGTTATGTTTTTTTACATTGGTATCTAATACAGGTAGAGAGAGAGAGAGCACTTTGTGTGATCCAGTGGCAGAGCATTGGATCCAAGATCGGAGGGTCGTGGGTTCATTCCTCCACCTTAGCTATGTGTGATGTCCTTGAGCAAGACATTTTATCTGCATATGCTTAGTACTGGTTCTACCCAGGAAAACTTTGAGTGTGATTTTTCTAAGTTGTAAGAACCTGTTTCACAATCGATGTAAAATAAAAAAAACATGTTTAATGGCCCTTTAAACCAGCCTACTGGAATATTGTTTATCATGCCGTCTGACCCTTTTTATTTTTATGAAAAAAAAAAAATAAATAAATAAATAAAATTTTCACGTCCTATTTTTTTAAAAAAAAAGTTTGGATGAGAATCTGATAATTTATTTCTAATGGCCTAAACTGTATTAATTAAATCCTTCTAAAGAATACTGATTTAATCCAAAACCAAGGATTTCTTTTTTGTATAAAACTTTGTTATTAAAACCATCTTTATGGATTTCTACAAAATTAAGTTTGAAGATAAATTTTCAATAATTGCTTGGAGACTGAATATTAATAGAAATTGCGACGACATACATGATGATATTTCAGTGTGAAAATCAATTCCTTTGTTATTTCTAGTTTATTGTCGGAATTATTTCCGAGAGTTTATTATCAAAAGATATACATCAACGTTGACAAAGGTCGCTGTCATATTTGAACCTCAGCTGGTAATTCTATTATTCCCTATCGTATCTATTTGAAGACAACGTATGTGCTTGGCATCCCACATCAATGTAGAGTAATCCGTATTTATACACATATACAACTGCTCGCACTCCGTCGGGGATATAAGTGAGAAGATTTCTGACACTGGTCAATATTCAGGTATCGCCAAACATCGTCGGGGATATAAATGGAGGGTCTCTGCGGGCGACAACTTCCGCAGCAGTGTTGATTTAGGCGTGATTGTCATTCGGTATTAGGAGAATGGAGATTATAAGGACAGTCTGCCATATTACAGAGGGAAATGAGATTATCTCTGACATTATTCTGTCTTATGAAGATTTTTAGATCAAGAAGTAAGAATTGTGAAGAAACACAAATGAATTAAATGTTAATTCATAAATATTATGACGGGTCAAATGTGTCAGAAAGGAAGACAGTGTCAGGTTTCTATTGTTTTTATCATTGGGTCAGTTGTATGTATCCTGTTCTGTACTGGCGTAGCTACACTTAGGCACTTATGTAGACCCTTGCCTGTACTTTTTCAAATAAAAAAAAACAAACAATTTAATTAAAATTCCCGTAAGGAAATGGTATGTTTCAATGGAAAAAATACACACGAAACCCCTTAGAATGCACTGCATTTTTTTGTGTGTTTTTTCAAGATAAAGTTATGTCTTAAATATTTTGATACTTGTAAGATAATTTTCATTTTACGTCACAGTTTTAAAAATCAAAGCAAAATCATTTCCATATTTGGTACCTATTTCTAGATCTAGTATTAAGCCTTTTTCAGGGAATAATCAGAAAAGTCCTTAATGTTAACTTCAGTGTGATAAGAATTGACAGTTTCTCTTGTTTTACCTTAACGTCTCACATCGCTATTACATTTCCCATAGGGCTCCATTGTAACATTTATGTCCAAAACACTGTGAAAAATAAAAAAATCTGCAGCATGTGTCAGGGCTCAAATTCTTCACCGGTTCAAGATATGCAATCATAAAGGAAAAAAAGGATACCTTGACCAGGTTTTTTTTTTTTTTAATTCAATGCTTTTGTGAGACCTATCGATTTCCAGAGTAATAATATGTCAACTATTCACCCAAGATACGGTTCGATCCAACATTTCTGAATGACACAGAATTGTCCAGAAAGCTGGTATCAGCATCAAATTTTCAGTAGTGATTTCTCAAATACTGACCATTTAACTCATGTTAGGAAAAAATAAATCACTCCAGTACAAAGCCCTGAAAACATATAACTTAAATAAAAAGATAACTAAAGTTTTATTTCTACATCCTTCATCTGTAGTACTCAAGAGAGATAATAATGGTGTGAGTCCTGAAAAACTATTTCTTTGATGGAATAGATTGTATATTTATTAGATTTCTGAGAAAAAGTCTTACATAAGATGTATTGAATAATAGTAATATTTTTCCTGTACTGACTTGGAGCAGACACATATGTCATAATGATATCATGTCATGCTTTTGTTACATCGCATTATGACATGTGACACACTTTATATACGTCAATAAAAAATGTGTTGGAATTCTCTCTCAGAAATATTGACATACATAATTATTATGCATAACATCATACAAGAGCAATAATGTTGACCATCTGCCCATAATATAAATACATACACTGTTATATAGAAATCAAGCAAGATTTGGATTCATAGATATTCTATATTTGGATGTAAAAGATTCTATATTTGGACGTAAAAGACTGCGAGGCTGTAAACTTGATTATACAGAGACACTCGGAAATGTGGAAATTGAATTAAATTGCTTCAATTAAATCACTGGTTTCGATCATGTCATCAATAAAAAATTACTTTAATATTTAACAAAATATTTCCCGCAACTATTATGGGTTATTACACACAGACACAACTATTATGGGTTATTACACACAGATGCAACTATTATGGGTTATTATACACATAGACACAACTATAATAGGTTATTACACACAGACACCACTATTATGGGTTATAACACACAGACACAACTATCATGTTTATTACACACCAACACAACTATTACATTTATTACATACAGACACAACTATTATGTTTATTACACACCAACACAACTATTACATTTATTACATACAGACACAACTATTATGTTTATTACACACCAACACAACTATCATGTTTATTACACACACTCACAACTATCATGTTTATTACACACCAACACAACTATTACATTTATTACATACAGACACAACTATTATTGGTTATTACACACAGACACAACTATTATGGGTTATTACACATAGACATAACTATCATGTGTATAAATTACACACAGACACAACTATTATGGGTTATTACACACAGACACAGCTATAATGTGTTACTACACACAGACACAACTATCATGTGTATTACACACAGACACAACTATCATGTTTATTCCACACAGACACAACTATTATGTATTATTACACACAGACACAACTATCATGTGCATTACACACAGGCAAAACTATCATGTGTATTACACACAGACACAGCTATCATGTGTATTACACACAGACACAGCTATCATGTGTATTACACACAGACAAAGAATGTTCATAGTTTAATTATCATGTACATCACAAGACATGACATCACAATGACTGGACAGGTTGTTCACCAGAATATACACAACTGTTATTTGAACATGCTTTGTGTGACTGCTGATGAGTAAGACCTGTCCAAAAAAATTCATGCAAGAAAGTTCTCTACTCAGAATCATTTGGGGTGGTAGTGTAGTGGATGGAATGTAAGCCCCAGCTTGATCTGATGTCTCTCAAAAAAAATCACTCAGTCTTGGTTCCACCCAGGAACCAGACTCGACTTGATTCATAATTTATGCTCTAAGCTTTCAATCCAAAAAAGTATAAGCTAATTCTGAAGTCCCTCTTCTAATGCAACAGGACCTGTATAAAAGTGACAGGTACAATACATTTTAAGATTTACATCATTAGCAATAATGTTAATAAATGTTAAGAAATACTCAGCTTAATAAGGCTTATCAGTCACTATTTTATCAAAATTGGAATTATTTCAACACAAATATAAAGAAACTTACATGACATTGTTTGACAAAAGAAGAAGAATATAAAATGAATTATAACATCTATCGATCAATGCAATGACAAAAAGAAAAAAAGTGTTTAAACTTGCCGTAGTTGTTGAAAGCTCTGTATTAGCTGAACCATATGTTGAGTGAAATTTTGTAACTTCATTACTTTTTATAATTAATGACTTTATGGCAATTTAAATCAGAAACAAGATGGCATATTTTCTTAATTTTTGATAAAGTAATACTAGTACCTTAATATTCTGTAAATCTCAAAATATCGTGATTTAATAATTTCTCTTAACCCAAGGTTAAGGTAACAACTGAGTCCTGAATGCCGCAGTACATAATCAGTAATATTTATGGGTAACATTGCATAAAACACCATGTCTTCAAGAAATAAAATATTCATGTAACAGAGATAGGAAGTATATATGATTTATCACACTAAATGATTATTCCACAAATTGAGGCCTATTAACTTTATATGGCATCCAGCCATAACAAAGGGATTATTATATCAAGATATTTCAGGAAATGGCTAGTCATGGTGGGCATATTACAGAGTGGCATTTCCAGAGCTTAGTAGCCCATAAATAGTTTATCTACCTTCTGAGTCTGTATTGAATTAGACTAGTTTTGCACTAAGTCTTTGATTTGCGGAAGGAAAAAAATTGCAGAAGAACATGGCATTACTGATAGCCAACAAAAATATGATAAAATTTGTAAAAAATGAAACATTTTGTTTATACTGACATTCCGTTTCATTTATACTGTTTATATTTTTGTTTTTTCCGCTTAAAACATCGTTGTTGCCATACTATGAGTTTTTTTATTGATATCTAAACAAACACAAGTGTTTTATAAGAGTTGCAGTGTGCTTAAGGATTTACAGGCCAACTTGTTTACATTATCTTGGCAACGTAACTCCCGATATTTCCTGGGGTGTGATATGTCAATATATAGTGGTTATTTAAGTTATGATCTTTTTGTGTTTTCATCCTGATTGTGAGCGTGATTATAGCCAATAGTGGTGTCATTCCCCTATCAAAGGCACAGAAATGGGTGCAACATGATTGGGCTGCACAGCTGCCGAATAATTTTGTCTAACTAAAACTGTAACATGTCACTGACTGGGCAAAACCATAGTTGGCAAAAGGCAATTTCTGGGCATGATCACAGCTGGCACATGTCACTGACTGGGTCTAATCATAGCTTGCAGATGGCAAAATCTGAGCCTATCCACAGCTCAGATACAGTAATAACTTGGCGTAATCATAGCAGGCAGCTGGCAATAACTGGGCCTCGCAAATAGCAATATTTGTGTGCATAACTTGCTACACCATCTAAACTGGCACATTTATTTATGGCACCAAACTTTATGACAACACCAACTTTGTTATCTTACCAAGCACCATCCATGTCTACCAGCATATCTTCTGGAATCTCATTCCCTGCACTTCCTAAATTATCCATCTATGAACGTGTTATATAGCATTTCTTTGTATCAAATTTAGAATCCTGGCTTAAACAAACACAAGATATATGTACAAGACTAGAGGTCCATTGTGCTACAGAATGTGCAGGGATTATCTGTTTACATTTTCCTGGCACCACAAGTCATTCCTCCATTCTTCATCCGTGATTGTTACATCATTGCATGGTAATGCAAGTCAGTTTCATTTTATGGCATATTTATCTGTTTATGGGAGGAGCTGCTGTATTTTTGTCTTCGATTTGTAAGCTTCATTGTGCTGGAACAAACCTAAATATATCTTTTGCATGATTAATAAGAAATAAAATTGCATCTAAAAATATCACTACCACTAAAATGAATCGTCTATTCTTGGGTTTAGAACGCCAGGATAAAATAAATTAATTCCTGGATTTTCATTCAAAGGGGGAAGGGATGCAATTGCAATTTTATTAGTTGTCTACTGGTTTCACAAGAGGGGACTATAGGTTAACCTTTTAGTGTCTGGCCATCTGGAAAGATTACTCAAAAAGTATCTAAACTAGGTTTGTGAAACTTTGCATGTGGATAGAGGGCAATAAGGAGATTATGCAGGTCATTTATTTTTCCAGTCGGACCAAATTTGTGGCAACAAATGAGTTAGAATTACAGATACAGCAAGGATCAAGGTATCCAAGCTACATTAGCATGTGGTCACTGCCCACTCCCTAATTTCCATGCCGCCCCGACCCTTGCTATTTTCATTAAAACAATTTTTTTTTTAAAAAAAAAAAGAAAAATTCTCCCCCCTCCCCCTTTTTTAGAAAAAATTGGTTGAGAATCTAATTATTAATTGGTAATGGCCTTAGGCATGAAATGAAAGAAAATCATTTTAAAGATCCAAACGTTAAAAACGCAGAGACATTTTTGGCAAATTACAGTTCCATTTAAAAAAATCACTCAATCTGGACAGGACAATGAAATATATTGGGGTAAAATAACAGAAATGGGTGGGGATGAAAATATAGAAAAAATTTTATTACGGCCCTGTTATATAGCACGTTGTAGTTTCCATAGTCAGAGAACAGGTCTGAGAATTTGAAATTTGCTCAATGTCAAATAATTTTAGAATTAGACTGGATAATCTAAAAGGTGTTCATGATATGCAATGTGTGACAGAGAGCCAAACCATGCCCATACTGAGACAGGACAACAAGCTAAAAGTTATACTGCACTAAGAGATCATTGTTTGTCAAGGTCAGTTCAAATAATTATCTGGTGCTTAATTGATTTTGTGTGATAACATTGTAAATAGGTGTGAAAGGAGTCATCTAAATTCTAAAGGTGTTTATCGAAAAACATTTCCTCATAATTGGGCGTTCTTCCCCAGGTAAGACAAAACAGTATTGTCATAAACTACCATATCCATACCCATCCCATATATGTTTGGGTAAGTTGGTGCACCCCATGGTCCTTGCAATGCACTTTGTTCCAACAAACCATTATGATGGAAGCTTTATTGTAAAAATTCTCCATCAGCACATAAATTAGGAAGGAGATATGACAATTTTGTGCTTAACCTTTGATATAGATGATATCTCATACACCAAATGAATTACTCGCTTTGTCTTGTGTATCCTCCATTGAAATATATTCTTTATTAGAACAACAGAGGTTTCTCAATTAATTGCCTTTGGGGTATGTAAGTGATACAAACACTGATAACGGGGCTAATTTGCATCAACACTTGACTAATTGAATTATTGGTTAATGTTTATTGATGTCATGTATACTTGAAACTGATACAAATCATGAGGGAGTCGTTGAATCACGACAGTCAAACCAAGGATTTAATTGATTGTTAATACAATTATGTAACTCATCTCGTTGAAGTAACTTTACATACCATTGATGATTCTGTCGAAGTTATATAGAAGGCTAAACTTAGATCTTCAGTGAAGTTGGAAATATTTAAACAGATTGAGTGGTAACTTGATGAATCGTAGTAAAGGGTGTGTGTTTCCTGCTAAATGTCAGAATGCCGTTTAGCGTTCCATTATTAATAAATAGTTCTCAACTGTAGCATTTGTGCTATTATATATTAACAGAAACATAATGCTGTAAATAAACAGAAGCAATTTGTTATCAACAGTATCTTATAACACTGTGATAACAGTAGCCATAAATAAACAGCAGTCGTTTACACTTAATGTTATAACAGTAGCCATAAATAAACAGCAGTAGTTTACACTTACTTTAATAACAGTAGCCATAAATAAACAACAGTAGTTTACACTTAATGTAATAACAGTAGCCATAAATAAACAGCAGTAGTTTACACTTAATATGATAACAGTAGCCATAAATAAACAGCAGTAGTTTACACTTAATATGATAACAGTAGCCATAAATAAACAGCAGTAATTTACACTTAATGTAATAACCGTAGCCATAAATAAACAGCAGTAGTTTACACTAACTGTAATAACCGTAGTTATAGATAAACAGAAGTATTTTACACTTACTCTAATAACAGTTGCAATCCATAAACAGCAGTATTTTACATTTATTGTAATAGCAGCAGCAATAAATAAACAGCAGTAGTACTCTAACTGTAATAACAGCAGCAATAAATAAACAGCTTTAGTTTACACTTACTGTTATAACAGTTAAGAGGCCACTTTTGCTCCTTCCCTTGACTGGCTGCTTAATAATGTAATTATGGAAGCAATACATAAACAGCAGTAGTTAGCACTTACTGTAATAGCAGTAGCAATACATAAACAGCAGTATTTTACACTTACTGTAATAATAGTAGCAATACATAAACAGCTGTAGTTAACACTTACTGTAATAACAGCAGCAGTAAATAAACAGCAGTAGTTAACACTTACTGTCATAAGAATAGCAATACATAAACAGCTGTAATTAACACTTACTGTCATAACAGCAGCAATACATAAGCAACAGTAGTTAACACTTACTGTAATAATTGTAGCAATACATAAACAGCAGTAGTTAACACTTACTGTAATAGCAGTAGCAATACATAAACAGCAGTATTTTATACTTTCTGTAATAACAGTAGCAATACATAAACAGCAGTATTTTACATTTACTGTAATAACAGTAGCAAGGCACTTTTTTTTGCATATGCTTAGTACTGGTTCTACCCAGCGTGATTTGCCTAAGATGTTAGAACTTGTTTCACAATCAATGTAAAATAAATAAGTATAAAACTAACTAGTCTTGCAAGACTGACAACATCCCAGTGCTTTAACAATTAAAAAAATATTTATTTCCTTTTTTCACTATATAATCAATTTCATCAAATCTGTATATTAATCTGACATAAATGGGAGATATTTAATTCATTGCTGGTGTAAACCAATAAATTATACTCAATTCAGTGAATTAAATGAATATAATAGTGAAAGATTCCCCCAATACATTGTTACTGGCTGAACTTGTGCCTAGTTGAATGAATAATTATGATATAATTTCTCGGCCAGTAGAGTAATCGAATTACTATATTTGCATGATTTACATAATTATCAATTAACTCTGCCACATTATTTACATGTTTATCAAATCACACGTATATTTATTTGCAGAATGGTGGATAATGGATGTAAGCAGAAACTCGTGACATTTTGAGAAAAACACCCGTACCAGAAGATGAAGCCCTGTGAAGCGATCTTCGATCTCTTTGTTGGATTTTTGATTTTCAGTTTTTGGATTTTAACCGCAGCGGAAGGTAGGAACTTTTCTTTTACAGTTTATGGGAGGTAACACTCACTCGTTTTTTTTGAGTAGTGATCTATCTATATGAGTTTACCGGAACTATTTCTTTTGTAGTTGTAATTGTTTTCTGTTTGTTTATAGGAGTTAGTTTTGTAAGTGAAATTGTTTACTTAGAACAGCTACAGCAGAAGTGCGTCTATTCGGATATCGATGCTTCCATACAAACTGCTCTATTTCCTTATTTGTTTGTCTATAGGTAGAACAGTGTTGCGCTGCGCTATTGATTACTCCTATTTCGTAGTAGACTTTGTTTCTGTCTATACTTCAGTATATTGTGATGATAAAAAAAAAACATGCTTGGGCAAAAACTCCAGTATGTATGAAAGATAAAAACACTTGTTTTATATTGTTACAAGAAAACATTTCTCAAATTCAAATTTTAAGAATACAAATTTACAGTAAAACCTGTGTAAGTGGTCACATCAATTAAGCAGCCACTTGTCTTAAGACACATTTACTATTTCCTATTTCTATGCTTTCAGGGCAAAGTAACCTGTATTAAGTAATAGCCTGTCTTAAGAGGCCACTTTTGCTCCTTCCCTTGACTGGCTGCTTAAGACACGTTTGACTGTACATGTATATAAATTTAAAAAAAACAACTATCATCTTGAGAGAAGTCAAATTATACCAATTTTTTAACATGAATGTCAAATAAATGTCTTTCTGATATATTTCTTTTTTTCCAGTCCTTCAAATTTGTGCCAGTGCAAGCTGAATTTGAATATTTCAAACAACACTCAAATAACACTAAGCCAATATCTCAAATATCTCAAACAACACTTTGTCAGGATCTGAAACAACACTGAATTGAGAGTTCAAATATCTCAAATAACACATTGTTAATATCAACAACACTTAACTAATATTTCAAATATATCAACCAACACTCAGTAGCTCAAATAACACTGAACCAATATTCAAATATCTCAAACAACACTCAGTCAGGATCTGTAACAACACTGAATTACACATTGTTAATACCTTAAACAACACTGGACCAAAATCTCAAATATCTCAAACAACACTCAGTCAGTATCTCAAGTACCAGTTCTTCAAATTTGTGCCAGTGAAAGCTGAATTTGAATATCTCAAACAACACTCAGTCTGTGTCTCAAATAACACTAGACCAATCTCTCAAATATCTCAGATGGCACTCAGTCAGTGTCTCATGTAACACTGCACCAATATCTCAAACAATTATTAATCAGGATCTCTAATAACACTGAACCAATATCTCAAATATCTCAAACAACACTGAGTCAGTGTTTCAGATAACACTGAACCAATATCTCAAATATCTCAAACAACACTCAGTCAGTGTTTCAAACAACACTGAACCAATATCTCAAATATCTCAAACAACACTCAGTCAGTGTTTCAAAATAACACTGAACCAGTATCTCGAACAACTTGTAATCAGGATCTCTAACAACACTGAATCAATATCTCACATGTCTCAAACAACACTCAGTCAGTGTTTCAAGTAACACTGAACCAATATCTCAAATATCTCAAACAACACTCAGTCAGTGTATCAAACAACACTGAACCAATATCTCAAATATCTCAAACAACACTCAGTCAGTGTTTCAAGTAATACTGAACCAATATCTCAAACAATTCTTAATCAGGATCTCTAACAACACTGAACCAATATCTCAAATATTTCAAACAGCACTCAGTCAGTGTCTCAAGTAACACTGAACAATATTTCAAATTTCTCAAACAACGCTCAGTCATTGTTTCAAATAACACTGAACCAATATCTCAAATATCTCAAATAACACTGTCAGTGTTTCAAGTAACACTGAACCAATATCTCAAATATCTCAAACAACACTCAGTCAATGTCTCAAATAACACTGAACCAATATCTCAAATGTCTCAAACAACACTTAATCAGGATCTAAAACAACACTAAACCAAATATATATCTCAAACAACGCTAGCCAGGATTTATAACAACACTGAACCAAGAGTTCACATGTGTCTTTTGCTGTCTCTTTATGTTAATGATGGCTAAACATTTTAGATGATAGATCATTTACCTTGATGATTATATCAGTTCTTGTTGACATATCTGGTTGTTCAATTGCTGACTGATAAACTTTCATCGGATTGTAACACCCTGGTATAACGTGAAATATTACATCTTGTCTCCCTTGATGTACATGCGACATTTCCACTAGGGGGGATTTAGCAGTCTGAGGCTATTTTCTTACAGAATTCTATCTCATAATATTCAATAATTGTAATGAATCTAATCTCAAAGTTTTTTTAAAACACCTGGTGTCATATCATTTAGAAAAGAAAGAGCAGACGTAATCTAAGATCCAGAAATAACGATATCAATGCTTGGGGTCCTCCTATGGGCCCTCTACCACCTGACAACATGCTTCAAGACAATATGACCAACTGTGTCATATTTAAGTGACTTACATAATAAAAAATTGTTTTAATGATAAATGAAAATTAATAAAATTGTATCTGACCCAGAATTCTGCATGAATTGCAAAATTCTTTACATCTATAGAGATCTGAAACCTGAGCAACAACTTTACTGCAAGACTGGTTGTTATCGGCAACTGTCTTAGCTATTAAAATGTCTTGAAAACATAGTTGACTTTTATATGCTCATTCTTTAGCTTAGATGTTTTTTTCATTGCTCAGAAAAAATCCTTTGGTACCATGAAGAACATATTTTTAAAGTAGCACCATACAACGACCCCTCAGTGCACCAATGGGCTATGTGCCTCATATCTCATATTCACATAGCACCTTGATGCTGTAAGAGGTCGATTTAAAGTATTTAACTCCTGAAAACAGTATGCAGCACTAAAATTAAGGCAGCTCTATTTTAGCTCTAATTAGAGCCTTAACTTCTAGATTAAAATTCATTTGTGCCGACTAATTTGCGAATAATGCCATATAATTAGAAAACAAACCCTGCCATAGCAGTTGAATGCCTGTTTATTGCTGAAATAATTCTGTAAATTATCTAATATAGAAGGTGTTATGAGGTGTTTGTTCCAGAACACCGAATGTTTTGTTTTGGTGGGCATGTTCTCCCATTCTCAGAATGTAACGCTCACATTTTCAGCTTGCTGCAATTGTGTTTTTGTTAGAAAACCATTTGCAAGCAATGATGACGCTGACATCAGCTTGCAAATAAACTCACAAGTCTGGATCAGGCGATGTTTGGATCTCAGTCACAAAAGGGCTTGCACTGCTTGTAAATGATAATGGAATATGGTCTAAAAATATGGATTGGAAAGTACATGTATTAAGTTAAGGGATAGTGAGTGGTAAACAGCAAGATTTCATAATTATCATATCAATTTATATCAAATTAAAAATTGTTTTAGGACCTTATTGCATAATTTCACAACTTGCTTTTGGTCATTTAGCTGTCTGAAAAACATTGTTTCATTGCTGTTGAAAATGCTTTATTAAAATCATGAAATGCACTTATATAATTTTAGGTATCTTAAGAATCAAAGCGCTAACGTAGTAAGTTCAAGTCCCACTTGCTCCAAAAACTTTAGGTGAGAAAGTTTGCCAGTTGCTTGCGGAAGGACGGCGGTTCTACTCATATGACTCAATCTAAGGTCTTTCTCTTTCAATAAAACTTGATGAAAATGGCGTTAAACACCATTCAAAAAAATAAATTAATAAATAAATAAGAATCAAAGCAAAACTGTTTTAACTGCATATAAAATGTGCAGTTATATAATGTAACTTAACACCCACTTTTGACCTTCAAGAATATGTTATAAGAGTACATTAGAACAAAAGAAAAGTTATGAGGATGAGCAGTTACTATATTTAAAAGCTGATTGTCGTATAGAAAATAACAAACGAAATCAAAGAAATTGAAAGAAACCAATCAGCGATGAAAGATAAAACAAAATACTCTGCAGATCGTATTGTTAAAATGACCTTTAAGATAAAATCTGTCTGGGTTTCAAATCACCCGGTTTATTGTTGGTGAGTCTATCGGTGTCTTATTGTGAGGATCGGTAGCATAAGGCAAACGTGAGTGATTAAAGTCATAAAAAACAAAAAGTAAATTATTTCCACTGTAGGTAAGGCCTCAGATAACCATCCCACTATAGGTAGTGGCTTTTGTCTTTTTTTTGTTTTCTTTTGAAGTGAATTAGCTCGAAGACCCTTATATGTTTTATTTTATGAGTGAACATAAGCAGAGAAAAGAAAAAAAAATTGAATAATGTGTGTCACAAAGTGTATGCAATTAGTGAAACAATTGTGTACGCAGGTCAAGATCGCGCCCTTTATAAGATTATGTTCGTTTCAACGGTATGAACAAACACAGGTAGAGGGAGCAGCATTGTTATTATTTTTTTTTATTTTAATGACGACCATGACATGTTGATAGTCTGTCACTACATTATGTTTGAAAAGATTTTTAAAAGTTTATTTTTTTTTTTTTTTTTTATAATTGGGTTTAACGTCATTTTCAACACATTTCAGGTTATATAATTATAGCATATCCAGTTTTACTGGTGGAGGAGGACCTCAGATTGTGTCAGACTGAGTAGAACCACTGTCCTTCCGCAAGTAACTGGAAACTTTCTCACATAAAGTTTTTGGAGTGAGGGGGACTCGAACCTATGACCTTAGCAATGAGAGGTAAGTGATCTTGGGATGGAGCCTTAGACCACTCGGCCACGGAGACCCTTAAAAGTTCAAACAGGCGTAGTTTATCATTTCTGACTGTGTTCTCAGTTTAGTGTCATACTACAGAATGCTTCCTTATTATAAGTCAATCTACATAAAGTTTGACTTCTGACAGCATTTATCAATATTTGTCACAAAAATTCATTTGGGAGCAATGGAATAGCAACACTGGGCACTGCAGGCCTGAGCCTGCACATTTTTCAACAAAAAAATCTGATAATTATTAAGTACCATGTATGTTTTACATAGAAAAAAAATATACACAGAACCCCTGAGTATGTACTATTGGTCATTTACATTTTAAAATATTTCTGCAGGAGGACTCTCAAACCCCATAAGAAAATCAGGACCTGCACTTATAAATTAATCAAGGTACGCCCCTGGGGGGAAAATACTAAATAATATCTTAATCGTAAAAGAAAGTGGGTTGGTTGTGTCATTAATATTGTTGGTTCCATCTTGTTAAATAAATCAAAGGGTTAAAGTCGAGTAAAGAGATGAAAGTATTTACATATCAAAATCACAGGCAAAATATTTTTTCATGGATTTGTGGTCATAATGTGGTCTGGAGAGCTAGAAATTACTTCACTTGAGATAAATGACAAATCAAATTATGTAGTTTTGCTACTATCTCATAATCACTGCAGGTGATAAGAAACTTCATCTCGCCTAAAACATAATTAATACAGCATTGACCACAAATGACAGTATACAATTAAAACAAACTAATAAAATATGATACTATTTTTATCCTGCGCAAAATGACAAAAATTAAATAAACTGGAGACAACTTTCTGAGAGTAGATAAATGTTTATGGCCATGCCAGGATGCCGAGTGGAAGAAAAGATTTTAATGTCACACTGAGGGTTTACATCTAAATGGCCGACAATTGATTAAAGTGTCATCTGGGAGTATTACATATGCTACACAGGCAGTCATGATTGAATTATGTATCACCCTAAATATTTGATCACAGGGCATTTTTTTTTTTTTTTCTTTAAAATTAGATTGAATTGGAATTTTAGCATTTCTTTAGGGTCAGAGATCAACGTGCAATGTTTTGATAATGTTTTTTGAAAATCCAAATGCGATGGAATGTTGAGAAATTGCATTCCAAAGCATTCCAGGCAAAGAATTGTAAACTATTTTAAGTGTACTGTATATTTCATTTATGGAAACTGCACACACCCTATAAATATTTAGTCTAATTGGAGAAGTATATAAATTCACATGCAAAAATCAAAGTAAGTTGATAGGCTGTAATAGTTAACTATCATTTCACACTTAATGCAACTTCAAATATTTAAACTCAACTAAACACAACATTATAAACTATGCCTGAAATCATGGGGCATTGGTAATCCAATGGCAGAACAACTAACCCAGGATCTCAGGGTCTTGGGTTTGATCTCAGCTACGACTATGTGGGGCTCTTGAGCAAGACACTTTGTCGGCATAAGCCGGGCCTGATTAGCTCATTTGGTTACGCGTCTTGACTATCAGTCCAGGGGTCATGAGTTCGAATCCTGGCCCAGGAGCAGTCTCCGTGATGATTGATATATGACATTGTCTCATTATCATTCTTCTCTCACCACTGATTCAAGTGGGAATGTTATCAGTTACTTGCAGAGATGGGGTGTGCTCGAGTACTGGTCAATCCCAGGAAACAGTGGTTAGGTTAACTGATCGTCTGTTAGCCCTTGATGACATAAAAATGACGCTAAATATTCAATCATTCAATCAATTGTCGGCATATGCTTAGTGCACCAGTTAATTGTTAGTCCAGCACCGCCCAGACAGAACATATTTATAAGCTGGGATTTTAACTTTTCTTTCAGTAGAGCTGAGGTAAAGGTACTGCCCCTCAGTCTGTGCTGATAAAAGTCATGTTGAAAGTATCTTATCCCTATGAACCATATTGTTGTTGAAAATATATTGTCCCCCTTTGATTTTTTTCTGTCATTTTGGACTGTTTCACTATTTAATCTTATTATAATGGTTAAAAGGGACACATAATGTCAACTTCATGATTCGAAAATGCATTTAGAAATATAAAAAAAAAAAATAAGTACAAAAATGCATCTTCAGTTTCAAGTTTTGTAAACCAGACTTCCTTTATAAAAATGTTACGGTATTAAAGTACACCATGTTTTTATGTTCATTAAATGCCTTTTGACATGCTGTATAGCATTACAAAACATTGGGTAGAAAAAAAAGTTTTTGAGGACATTTTGGGCGTCTGCATCTTGCAGTCTGCTCATGATTAGTTACTAGTGGCGACGGTTGTCTGAACATTGTGTATTAATCGTACCGTTGAACTGATGCCCAGTCCAGTGTTTGATGTCATAAAAAATGGGATTATAAATATGCCATTGTAGTTATTTTATCCACTTGTCTGCAGGTAGGGTACTGACTTTATTGAAATACCCTGCAATGACATCTGAATTAGTAACACAACTTGCTACAATATTTTATTGGGATGGTTGTTCGTTAAGAATAAATTTTGTAGAAAAAAAAATGTGGCAGATCGAAGTTGATGTGATAAAGTATATTGTAAATATAAATTGTTAATTGAGACAGCTGGGTGATGACTATCTCACTTTCTTGGTTAACTATACATTTGACAATTTCCTCACATTGCAATTAGTGTTTGGTTTATAAGAAATAAATCAAATATTTTTATCTTTATTAATGTATAAGTTACATCACATTCTGATACTGTTTACGTTTAAGGTCTTTAAACAGAACAAAAAAATATAATTTAAAATAATAAATAAATATTTAATAAAAAATACATAGCAATTGAAAATGCATGACAAGATATATGGCATATTCAGTTTTACTGGTGGAGGGGGACCTCAGAATGAATCTTCGCAGATGACCACCATCCTTCAAGATTAGTAACTGGCAAACTTTCGACATAATTTTTTTTTTAACAAAGTGGGGATTGAACTCATGACCTCACCAATGAGGGGTTACCGTATTTACCCTATGTATTGGGACAGCAACAAATAATTTATTTTTTTGATGTCTCAATACTTATTATTTTAAAAAAAATAATTTTTTACTGTCCCAAAACATGTGAATATGGTAATTTTGGTATTTTTATGTTCGATTTAGATTAGTTGTCATTAAACAACAGAACCTCTAAGACAACTTAGCCACTGAAGATCATCGATGGATGGATGCAGGCATGATTGTCGAAAACTCACAGAATATAATCTTAGAAAATTAAAATCCTGGTAATAATATTTCTTTTGAAAAATTCAAATTCACAATAACCAACTGCACCAAGACAACTAAAAAAATTTGCCCCCCCCCCCCCCCCCCACCCCCCCCCCCCCCCCCCCCCCCCGTTTCTTGAATTACATGCCACATCACTATCACATTTCCGTCTTCATCCATGCCTTCAAGAGTAATTAAATTTTACACCATGTGTGGTTTGTTTTTTCAAATTGACATGATGTAAGTAGAATTTATCCTGAAATAAGAATATACAGATATCAGTACTCAATGAATAAGCCGCAGGTTTATAAATGGAAGACTAATTTTAAGTGAAATGTTCAACTTTGTGATCTTTTTATCCACAACGATGACTGAATTAAGACTAGCCAATGTAGCGATATTGCTATTGATTGTTTCGGGATGAAATTATTTCTTTCCCTACGATAGCTTCAGCATCAATTTCCATTGTAGACAACCTAATTTCATGTTGTAATGAAAATATCTGTAACCTATCACTTATTGTTTGTGTCACTGAATTCCTAGGAGATAATTTTTTTCTTTGGTATTGAAGGCTTTGATGGGGTTGTTGGTGTCTCTCGCCACATTTCAACTAAATATTTGAAGTGAGGAAGATCGTTATTTATTTGAAACTTGCAAAGGGTCCCTAAATGTTCTTCTCAGACTCATGCAAACCTGAGTTAATTTGTGTAGAAATACTTCATCAATAAGGTCTTCATGTTAGATTTGGGGTCCCCCATAGCCATGTTTCAGGCATCATATCAAGGACTTATATAGAGAAAGATAGGAAATTTGCACCTCCTGACTAAATGTTGATAATGTTGTTGTTTGGTGTTTAGCGTTGCTTTCAACAATTTTTCAGTCATATCGTGACAGTGTGTACTTGAGACAGTATTCTAAGCACTGTCACACTGGAGTATCATGCCGCAGACACATGGTATGATACCCCACCCAGTCACATTATACTGACACCGGGCCGACTAGACCTAGAACTGTCCTCTAAATGCATAGCGCCAAGCGAGGAAGCTTCTAGTACCATTTTTAAAGTCTTTGGCATGACCTGGCCGGGGATCGAACCTAGGACCTACCACATGCGAGGCGAACAAATGTTGATAAAACAGTATACATATTTTGTAATCATAAGTGCAAAATGTACTTTAACAATTTTGCTGGAAATGGTATAATAAATGTTTTGATGAGAATTTCATTCTGCAATGTAAGAATTTTGGTTTGTGTTCCTGAGATTTTGTGTGGATATGCGGGCGTTCACAAAATATTAATCAGTTTTATCATTAATCCCACTAAAGATTGCAACATAATTATTTTATGACATATTAAATGAGTCACATGATTTCATTTTGATTTCAGCTTGATCTGTTATACAGGTTTACATGTGGTAAAAAATTGTCTCATCTTAGAGACCATAGAACAATGTGAAGGGCGTTTTTTTTTAAAGGAGTATATCAGGAAAAAAAGCTATAAATGTCTTAACCCTTTACTTCATATAGACGGCTTTGGATACCTTTAATATTGATAGCATTAATTCACCACGTATCAGTGTTTACTGACAGAGTGGAAAACAGTGCAGGAAGTGTTCAGATTGCTCATGCGTGAAAGCGCATATCTATGGAGTAAAGGGTTAAAAAATAAAATTATTTTTAAATGGATGAAAAGCATCTCATAATCATCAATAAATAAAACACAAATGTTTTGGTATGTGAAATCCACAAGCCTTTCCTTGCATAATTTCTTTAACAAATCAATGTTTGCACATAACCATTAACAGAGATATGAGTGTTCAGGAATAACTATCCGGCTTCTGTAATTTCTCCAAACAATTTATTGAGCTTGTTTTAAAAGGCATACTTGAAAATGTTAGCTTTATTTTGATTTGTTATATCAATGTCAATGAAGGTGTAACCCCACCATTGATTTTTTGTTCTTTATTCTATAGTAAATAATAAAAATTTGAAGGCTTGTCATTCATAGAGACATCCAAATGAATGAAGTGGAACCTACATTTTACTGTTTGTAAACATCTGCACTATCAAAGTATGATGAGAAAAGTAGGGGTCATATGTCATATAAGAGATTTATTTTCTACTCAGTGTGTACACTGTTGACAAAGTGAAAGTCATGTATTCATACCCCAATTTCCAAGCATCAATTTTTTTTTCTAAATTCACAATTCAAGCATGACAATGCTATCAAAATGTCCAAAATACATCAATAATGCCATTTAAATAAAAAAATGAGCATTAAAATAAGGATAAAGCATTTTTAAAGAAGAAGAAATGGTGATTATTTATAACCGCCATTATATGACTACCCCATGGAAGCACTTCCCTTTTTCCAATGGTGGTACTATGCCTTTTGCAATTGTTTCATTTCAACACGAGAATTCGAGGAAATATTTTTCCAATGGTGGTGCTATGCATGAAACCCAATGCAGTTCTTTTGGAACCAGTCAAAAATCATGATCACCTGGATGCTTTCCTTTGATGTAAGTTTTCAATTATTTTACTATATCAACTTAAATATGTTGGTGAAACAGGAGCCTAAAACTCTGTTTTTAAGAAATTATAAAACATGTGAAGTCATGCTTAAGTTTATAGTAGAAAATATGAGTAAACAAAAAAAAAGAAGACATTTTTGAATTTTTAAACTGATAAAAATAGCATATTTGTTATGCTTTTTGTCATAGTATATGACCATGGACATCAGAAATAGGTTGGCTTTTATTAGGTTACCCGAGTAAATATGCCCTTGTCCAAAATAGAAACAAAATTAAAGGTGCTGTAGTTTGATTTTACATTTGTACAATTAACAGCAATGATGTTAAGTGAAAGGTTATCAAAATTGCCAAGTGTCCCTTTAATCTTTAAGTTTTGACCAGTGGGTCCTCCATTGCCAAGTGGTCGTTAAGGCGCCATCTCAAGATCATTTACCTCCCACTGCTAAGGTAGTAGGTTCGAGTTTCGCTCCAAAAACTTTTTGTGAGAAAGTTTCCAGTTACCAGTACTTGCGGGAGGACGGTGGTTATACCTCAGTCTGAGGTTTTCCTTCACCAGTAAAAAAAAAATGCATTGTTACTATAGGTTATTATAGGTTGATGTGTGTTCGAAAAGATTTATGTTGTCATTTTAGCTTTGTGCAACATGGAGCATCTAATAATCATGATTATCATTGTTCCTAAGAAGCCTTATTTCTGACGTCAGCACAATATTGATGACACAATAGTATTTACTGTCAGTATTCCATGCGTTTAAATGTGCAAAATCTTAAAGTAGAAAAAAATATCTCGATATCTTCTGCAACTAATAATCTCTGAACATGATTAATCTACCATTAATGAAGACCTTTTAACACAGCTATAGCAAGATTGTGTTTCACTTAAGAATATCATTTTCCCCCTGTTCTTTTGAATTGATCCCATGTTCTGTGCCATGTGATTACCGACTTTATACATATTGGAATTTCCAAAAATCAATCGCGCAGTGCCAATTTCTCATCCAAACAATCTGCAAAGTATCGCTTTCCGTTTTCGCAGACTTTTCCCTTCCAGTTCTCTAACCACTGAGCAAACGCACTCTTGTTTACCCAGAATGCCCTGTAAGTTTATAATTGTCTCTGAAGCTCGGATTGATATGTAATTCAAATATATTTTGTCCTATCAAATTCAATGATGTAGGGATCATTTCTCACGCTGGGCTATGTAGAGGTCATATTGTAACTCTTTTTATGTCGAAATGAGAAATTGATCTCTAGACCGATGATACAGATGAAGTCGTCCAATCAATAATGGCTCAATAATGACTTTTAGTGTTATGAACATGCTGCCATTCTTGTAAGAAAACTCTCCCCAGGTAATTAGAAGGCTACGAAAGCTGTACGTATGAAAATGTCTCTCTGTTTTTGTTAAATTAACTCAGTCTAATGATTCATGTTCCTTCATTTGATATATTTATTATCTAAGTATGTTATACTATTTCATTTTCACAAAGGTTGTTGTATGTTGTATGGTGTTTATCGTTGCTTTCAACAATTTTTCAGTTATATTGCGACAGTATCAACTTGAAACAGTATTCTAAGTGCTGCCACACTGGAGTCCCCACATTTATAAGGGGTGTTGATATAAAATTACAACTTTATAGGCAAACGATGCAGACCCTGGCCAGACTTCAAGGTAACGGCTGCCATGACACGTGTGGTGTCCTTGAACAAGACACTTTACCTGCATACTGATATGCTTTGGTTTTACCAAGGAAGACTGCAAGTGTGAATGGTCCAAGTTGAAAGAAGTTGTTTCACAATCAATGTAAAATATATAAGTTTACAACCTTAAGTTAATTCACAAGTAGATCTGAACTTTCATTGTTTACATGTATTTGGTCTCATGAAAATGAAAAGCAGTCTAAGAGTTACCATATTTCAAGCTTTTTAACATTTCATGTAAATCTCTATTAAAAAAAAAAGCAACATTCTTTTTGAAGTTTCAGTTAAAAGTATCATGCTAACCTCTGAGGGCATCCTGTTTCTTGTCAAACTATTCATCCAAGAAGTTATATTGTTACTTAAGACCAGTTAAAACAGTATTGGCTAGGAGAACATTTACCAAATTACACGTCTGCAAGAGCCCGCAACTTAAATTGTCTTCTCAATGTATTTCCGTATAGATTTACTTACCGATATTAATGGAAGCACTTAAAGAGACTGGTGCTGGGTGCGAAATGTCAAACATGCTATCTGAGTGAAATAAACAGATATATGGTAAAACTATGGTATTTTTTTTTTCTTTTCCTTGTTTTTTATAGGTCCTCAGTGGGCATCAAATTATAAACATATTGAAGGTTTATTCTGGGGCTAGACAGACACAAATCAAAGAAAAAAGAGAAAAAAATGAAATGGAGATATATGTCATATAGAATGGTTTACAAGCAAGAGATAGGAGATACGATGTTATTGAAACATCTGATACTTTTTCAAACACTTCCTCAATTTATTTTTCAAATGAAGATATTTATGTGCAAAAAGGTACATTCAAAATATATATGTAGTGCATCTGCTGAAAGCCGGGCTCGATTAGCTTGGTAAGAAGCACGTCTGACTTTCAATCCAGGGATCATTATTTCAAATCCCAGCTCGGCCACAGTCTCCGTGATGATTAATATATGACATTGTGTCTCATTATCATTTGATTCAAGTGAGAAAGTTCTCAGTTACTTGCGGAGATTGGGTTTGCTCGAGTACTGGTTAACATTTCAGGATTCCAGGAAACAGCAGTTAGGTTTATAATTGCTCATCTGTTAGCACTTGATGGCATAAAAATTACCCTTGAAATTCAATCAATCAATCAATCAATCAATCACCATATCAAAGCATCTGCTAGAGTGCATAGTGGTAGAGCATCAGAAGGGTTATTAGTTTGATCCCTTCATGGTCTTTTATAATGTCCTTTTGCAAGACCATTGTGAACACATGCTTAGTACTTGTTCAGCGCAGAAGACTATGTGATTAATAGTAATTTTCCTGCACTCACAGTGTCCACTCTTTCTTGGTTAATGCTTAGCGGCTGAGCAATCTGAAGGTTATGTACCTCTCACCACTGAAACCATGGTTTGTCCAAAGACTTTATAAGAGAAAGTTTATCAAATACTTGTGGACATATTCTCTTCAGAACCATTCTGGAATCTTCCTCCACCAATAAAACTGCATGTGGTGTAATTATAACCTGTTATGTATAAATCACAGGTTCACTCCCTCCTTTGCAAACAGATATTTTTCAAAGTTGTTAAAAGGTTACAAAATGTCATTCAATTCAATTTTATTCCTGCACATAAACAGTCCTGGCTGATTTACAGGCATGCCATCAGAACTTCAGCACGAGAAAATCAGCGAAAATCCGTTACTTTATAAAACAAATGCTTTGAGATGTAACTTTAAAACAGCTGCTGGCCTATGTCATTGATTTTTAATTTATCTCTATAAGAATGTTCTGATGTTGATTACGGATTTTCACAAATCTTCTCCCGTATTTTCTGAACAATCTTTGATGCGGTTTACATTAAGGAATGGAACAGTTGCCTATACCATTCATGGTGTAGAATTAAATCTTCGGCTTAAAGGAATTTGCCTTTTATAACGAATACAAATTATCTGCTACTTTGTGGAAATTTTTTTTGTTAAAGTGTCCTTTTTTTTTCTTGCTACTTTTTTCATCTCGTTACTTGATACGAATTTATTGAACTTGTTTTTTTGTTGCGAGTTTCCATTGTCTGTGCATGAAAAATAAATTTGTCTTATTTTAGTGTCTAGGTTCACTGAAATTAATGGTGGTATTTATGCAAGGTTTCCTGCAGGAGCATGAATAGTTTGAGAGATAAACCTTATTTGTCGAGCCATGGTTCAGTGGTAGAGCAAAGGGCCAAGAATCAAAGGGTCATTGGTCAGATCCCCCACCACGGCAAAGTGCTGTATCCTTGAGCAAGAAACTTTATCCGCATATATATTTCCCATTCATATTCCCACTGGAGTGTAATTATTTTAAGTTGTAAAAACTTGCATCACAATGAATGTAAAAAAAAATGTTTACACTGAATATCTAATAGGTGTTCTTTTTACTGTGTTTGCTGTATACTTCTGCTGTCTAATGATGACATAAGCAGATTCCATGTATTGTTAAGCCAATTATGAGCCCAGTATCACCCTGTAACACAACATTCGGTTGACAATTCGGTTGACACACCCATCATCAGTCAAAATAGAAGATTAAAGTCTAGGGATAAAGGTTTATTATAATTTAAATGAAATCTTGACAAGTCTATTTGGTATACATATTTCATTACACTTCTATACAGGATATGTTGAAAAGATTTCTTTAGGAGTATTTTCATGGTAATTAATTTTATAAACAAGATAAAATTTCTCTTCCTCTGACATGTAGGCCAAATACAAATATGCTACGGTCTCAGTTTCAGTAAGATTGATAAAAATAAATGGATTTTTAGGGTATTTTTTCATAAAAAGTTTGATGTTTTACGCATGTTTGATAATTTTTCAGTCATATATCGTGATGGTGATGCAGGTGTCTATTCCAAGTGCTGCAACACTTAAGTTTCATGCTATTATAGATACATGGTAATGATACCCCATCCAGTCACATTATACTGACACAGGCTACCAATTTTTCAGTCATATCCCAATGGTGATGCGGGAGTTTTTTCCAGTCTATAGACACATGGTATGATACCCAATCTAGTCACATTATACTGACACTGGGCCAACCAGACCTAAAATTGCCCCATGAATCCAGATTGCCTTGCCTCTTAGTACCATTTTTTAGATCTTTGGTATGTCTTTTTTTTTTCTTTTTTTTTTAATGGGATTCATCACCATTTTCAACACAATGAATGTTATATATTGACGGTTCAACACAACACTACTTCATTTCCTTATTTATTTATATTATGTAGATAGAGTTGAACTCTTGATAACCAGGCATATCCAGTTTTATTGGTGGAGGAAGACGTCATATAACCACCGTCCTTCCGCAAGCAACTCACATCAAACTTTGTCACATGAGTTTGTGTACCAATCTGGGCTCGAATCCATGACCTCAGCAATATGAGGTAAGTTGTCATTAAACAGCGCCTTTGACATCTAAGCTACGGAACATGTCCCTCGGATGTCACATGAAAGAGTTGAAGATTTATGTTAATCTATGTAAGTGTTGCCTCATATCTTAACCCTTTACTCCATAGATACGCGTTTTCCCGCACCAATCACAGAAGGCCTTTGAAAACACTTCCTGCACTGTTTTCCACTCTGTCAGTTAGTATAAACACAATTCACCCAATAATTTAAAAGCCTTCTATATTAGAGGTGTCCAAAGGCGTCTATATGAAGTAAAGGGTTAAGCATGCAAATTTATTTTTCTCCATTTCTATGCTTTCAGAGCAAATTAACCTGTATTAAGTAACAACCTGTCTTAAAAGGCCACTTTTGCTCCTTCCATCAGCTGGTTGCTTAAGACAAATTTGACTGTATTCATTAACGTTTTAAATCAAAGTATTTATTGTATGAAAACTATTACTATCTGCGAAGTGCATACTGTAATATTAGTAAGTCATTTAAGTACTGAGATAAACATTTCCATTTAAAACAAAATATTATGTTTTTGCTAAAATATTATTGACTAGAAGAAATATATCGCTGAAAAAGTGTGTTTTCACCAAATAGGTATTGTAAACAATATTGGTTATGTTCTAAACTTATTTATTTTACATTGATTGTGAAATAAGTCCTTACATCTTGATCAAATCATGCTCGAAGTCTTCCTCGGTAGAATCTGTATTAAGCATAAAAAATTATGTAGATAAAGTGTCTTGCTGAAGGACACCACACATAGCCGTGATCCTGCAGTGCTTGGTCCTGAGTGCTCTACCACTGGTCCATGCCCCCCACGATATAATATTGGTTTTAAGTAAGGGATAATCTGAAAAACATAATTTAAGCTTAATATCAAAACTGTATCATTTAAGAAAATCAAATCTGTTTAGAAGTGAATGGCAAATGATGAATTCCATAGATATGCATTTTCCCGCACCAATCACAGAAGGCCTTTGAAAACAGTGCAGGAAGAGTTCAGATTGCTTGTAACGAGCAATCTGAACACTTCCTGCACTGTTTTCCACTCTGTCAGTTAATATAAACATAATTCACCCAATAATTCAAAAGCCTTCTATATTAAGTGTTCAAAGGCGTCTTTATTAGAGGTGTCCAAAGGCATTTATATATGTAAAGGGTTAAAATGAGTTGTTATAAAGTCAGCTTAATTGAGTAATTTTGGCATAGAGTTTGCAAAAATTAACTTTGTGAAATACTATTATTATCAAACATAGACTGTACTTAATGTTCGTAAATTGACCCCTATTGACATATTTTTGCGTCCATTGTGGTAATTGATTTGTTTAAAAAATATCACCCGATTTTTAAGATTTTGTAGATTTGTGAATTATCTGATATCAGAACAATCGGAAACGACAGGCTAGTATTCCATATGTTTCAAGCAGTGTATTGTAATATAATTGTGAACACTTCTGTGTATGTAACCAGTCAGGCTTGATTCATACAGCATTTTGACAGCATGCGAACATGCGTCTGCCGAATAGATTTAAATTAACTTGTACATTAACGTAAGATCTAATCTTCCAAGCTGTGGGATCCATTTTCCATTATCTACTATTTCTTAAAAATGAAAATTAGTTTGTTTATTGAAATATAAAATGTTCAACTTTCACATCACGGCTTTAAGAATGATTAGAATATAGTCTTTATCGTCATTTATTGTGCTTGATTAGGAAAATTGCAATAAGGGTTGACATTTGTAATCGCACAGTAATTGTGCAGTGTCATAAAATGAAAAAGAGCAGTATATAAAAAGATACCCAATTTACAGTATTTATGAATAACAGTTTAAAATTTCTGTTTTTGCTTGTTCAATACAAGAATGAAAATTAGCGTAGGATAACATGTTTTTCCGATAGAACGATATGGCTGTCGAACATATCGTATTAAGTGTATAATTATTTATTGTTTGGCTCAGAAAGCATATTAAAGTCCCCCTCTGTACACTGATGACAGTGTGATAAAATGCTACAGTTTGTGAATGATTCTGTCTTTATGTTGAAATGTACATAAAAAATGTGGCATTATCAAGGTATTATAAGGCATGATTATTACTAAGATTAGAGAATAATAAAAAAAGTTAATCGGTTGCATCATTAAATTCACTATCTTTTTATCTATATCTGTGCCAAAAACTGTAATTACATTTTTTGACGACATAATAACGAAGAAAAAAAAAAGGACTGTCATAATTTGAAAAGTTACCCACTTTTTATGGTTTTATCAGAAAAATCAACAGGTCAAATTACATAATCTTAATTTTAAAATTAAGACATTTGCCATTATTTGCCCGGTTTCATAGCTGATTGAGGAATGATAGCTTTAATACAAAATATTAAAATTAAAAAAAATTAATATCCACTGAGATCATGAGAGAATATGTCATGAGAAATTGGCATGACTTTGCAAAGCAAGCGGCATTAAAAGACAACAAACAATGCATTGTGCACCATAAACAGATATCTTGTCATGCCATCATGTCCTTGAGCACTGACACTTGATTATTGCTAATGAAATCATTTCGTATTAACTCTAGCAAATTGAATTAAAATTAAATGAGCAGTGCAAACAGGCAAGGTTTGACAGAATGCTTAATTTTGTTATAATTTGGAATGATTTTGCATGTTCGGTGAACATTAACTAAAGTTTTGAATAATTAAAACAAAAATAAAATGAAAAAACCAATTTAAAAAGTCCAACAAAATTATTTAGAAAAATGGGGTAAAATGTTTTTGACTAGTTTCCCAACTTAATACTCAGGATTTATCGTAAGCCCTTAAAAATAGATGTAAATCTTTGGTAATACAGTCAAACCTGTCTTAAGCAGCAAGTCAATGGAATAATCAAAAGTGACCTTTTAACACAGGTTGTTGCTTAATATAGGTTAATTTGCTCTTAGCATTATAGAAATGGGAAATAGAAAATGTGGCTGTTTAATAGAGGTGACCACTTATACAGGTTTGACTTTATATAAAAATATTTTTCTAGCTTAGTGACTTAATTGTTCTTAAGAGGTCCTCTGTGGCCGAGAGGTCTAAGGCGTCATCTCGCCTACCTGTCACCACTGAGGTTGTAGGTTCGAGTCCTGCTTCCTACAAAAGCTTTATGTGAGAAAGTTTGCCGGTTTATTTTACCATTCCCTCCCACAATCCTCCAACTGACCTGATGTGTGATGTCAATCGATCAAGTTGATAATCCAATCAGTGATCGATATTGTTTTCAGGGCCACCATTTTCCTTAGATAAGCAAACGGTCTCTAAGTAAACACTACATTATATTTATATAGGCAAACATCGTCTCGTGGAGAGTGGGCTGGATGAAGCAATAGTCGTTCTCACGTCATGCAGGTCAATTACATTCAAGGTCTGCCATTGTCCTCCATCCTCCTTTCCTTCTCTCTTAAAAGAAAAATGCTTTTATTATTAAAAGAAAATGAAGGATAGTTTAAATCTGGTTGGCTCAGTCTTAGTATAATATGACTTCAGGTGGGGTATAATTACATGTGTCTACGGTACAATTCTCCAGCTGTGGCAGAAATTTAAATACTGTCAGAAGAAGTAACTCCACACAATATGACTGAAAATTTGTTATAAGCAATGCTAAATATCATACAATACAAAAAAAATGATATTGCACAAAGTGAGTACATAAAAAACACAATATTGCGTAAAGCAGCACTGTGAGAAATGTGGCATACTAGATGAAATGCATAAAAAGTCAGCTCTACAAAATTTCTAATTGCATAATAAATTTATGTGCAATAATGTCACTTTCAGTTATAAGAGGAAATGAACAATTATAACTAGGTTGTTAGGGCAAATCTCACATGCGTATAAACTTTTTGTGTGGAGCACATAGCATTGTGGTAAATAAACAAAGGATGGGACTGTCATGGGGGTGATCCCCCGGCATTATGGTTGGTGTTTTGTGTCTTTCTGCAAGAAGTTTTATCCACATGTTGGTGTTGTGTAGTATTTTGACCTCCATTTTAATATGACACCAGGGTCATTTTACCACTCTAGTAAAATTACCGTCCCCCACCCCCACCCTCTTTTGTAAAACGACCATCCTCCCACATCTCTGTATGTTTGGTGATTATCATAATTATAAATGTGTGTGACCGTAAGTTGTTCTAGCATACTTGACATTAATTCAGTATATCCAGAATTAATCAGGAAGACCCCAGAATTAATCTGAGTAGAACCACCATGCGTACAGCATTGCAGTTTATTTACATGTACTTTCATTTTAAAATTGAACAGGTTTTCTTTCTCGTATTTGCTGGATTGAGATCTGCAAGGTTGTGTTGACGTTGGAAGCATGTCATATCTCTCGCAGTGTGATATCGCAGAGAATGTACTCATTTCTTGTCATGTAACCAATGGTAGGATTTCTGACTGTCTGTTTAAACAAGCAGAAGAGAAGTGTTAAGTCGTCCAATCAGAGCAGGTTGTCATCCAAATCAAGCCTTCAATCTGTAACATTAGGATACGAATAGCTGATTCACTTAATAGAGAGAAATTAAAGACAATTTGAAAATATTTGGAAATTTGTTTTTAATTTACACTTCACTTTGGTCTAAGTGAGATCTTCAGAGATTGGCAGTGATTCTGAAACGCGTTTTATGAAAAAAACAAACAAAAAAAAATCTATCCTTAATTTAATGTACCACTGCATGCAGCTCTTCAAGCAGTGAGTATAATATGCTACAAGCACCTGTCTGGGTGGGTTCCCAGTTTTGCAAGTTTACACTTAATATTAGGCTTCTATTTTTTTTTCATTGCAATTTTGAGTTTTCAATTAGGCGTGTTGAAGATGCATGAAAACTTTGATAAGACCAATTAGAGCCATTTTAACTTTCTAAGTGGGTCTTCCTTTCTAAAATTGTGTTCAATTGAGGGCAGAGATGTCAACCAGTGCAAAGTGCCTAAGTACTTCTCAGGCAGCTGAAAGCTGGAAAGAATGTTGTCAAAGGGGCTGTTTCAAGACACTGAGATAGCCTCGCACCGCTCAGGTCACGGATTTAAGCCCAGTTCAGTTAAAACTTTTATGTGAGGAAGTTTGTCACTTATTTATGGAAGGACAATGGTTTTAACCAGATTCATGTATATACATCTTGGTGTCATTTAATAAAGAGGTTGTGAGTTTGATCCTCAGCCACGGTTTTATGTGTGTACATGAGTAGGATATTTTATACCAATGTTGCTTAAGTACTTGTTTTACCCAGGAAGACTTAAAGCAAGATTTGTCGAGTTGTAAAAACTTGGTTCACAATTGATGTAAAATAGATAAGTTTTAAACAAAGGTATCAATCCTGTCAATGTATCAGCAATATAGGGACCTTTGTGGTCAAGTAGGCGCCATCTCAAGATTGCTTACCTCTCATGGCTAAGGTTGTAGGTTCGAGTCACGCTTGCTCCAAAATCTTTAAGTGAGAACGTGCGACTTACTGGCAGAAGAACAGTGATTCTACTCAGATTATTTTAAGGTTTTCCTCCACATACATTACCAGATATGCCATATATATCCTGAAATGTGTTGAAAATGGCGTAAAACAAAAAACATTGTGATATTTTGATAGTACAGCTGATATGATACTCACAGTGTCCCCAAGTACATGTAGGACACATTTGTGATATTGATACGGCTGTGATATTGTAGAATGCCACGCTAAATATCATTTTATAACTATCTCTGGTAGATAAATTGCTGTATTATAACACTCAGTATACGTGTGTTGAACACTTTATATTGATAACATAAAATTTATAGGTTCAAATATTCAAAATAACTTTTATAGTGCCCAGGAACCTTTCCAGAAATTCCATTTAACAAATGGAGTGCGGCGTTTAATTTTTACTTTATCGTTAATAACTTCCTGCGCCGGGAAGTCCTTTTATGATTGACAGCAATTTTCCGTCGGCCTGATGAATGGATTATAGGTCTTATCTCAACCAATGAGCATAAATGGGACTACTTTTTTGCTGTATGAATATTTTCGCATATTATGTGCAATTCATTTACATTTTGTTTACTGGTTAGCAACAACTTTTAATATTCTCAGTACTGATTTGACTTCATGATTGAATAAACAATTTGAAACGACGATGTTCAAGCAGTCTTCCGTAAAGTTCAAGTCTGTGCTAACACGCTGTTGCGGAAGTCTTGTCCCTTTGATGAAGGACGTATTTGAACATTCTCACGCTAGCAAAAAGATTGCATCTCAAATCTAATGAGGGTGACATGGAAGTTTCTTGTCATTTAGAAAATGTTGTTTGAGATTTGGAGATTCCACTTGCAAGAGTATTTTAGGATTTTGCATTTGAATAATTTGAGACTTGAAAACGTGCCTTAATGTCTGACAGTTTATTATAGCGAATGTTGAGACTTGATGTGTCTTGTAGTCTAAATATAAAGTGAATCTATCATAAAGTGTAGGTGTGTTATGATACTCTTTCATGGGGATATAGATATTCAAACCCAACAGTCCAATGTTTTGATTGATTGATTGATTGATTGATTGATTGATTGATTGATTGATTGATTGATTGATTGATTGATTTAATTGATTGAATATTTAGCGTCATTTTTATACCATCAAGGTCCACTAGAGAATTTATTAACCTAACCACTCTTTCGTGGGAACTTGGAAGGTTAACCAGTACTCGAGCACACCCATTTCTACAAGTAACTCAGATAACTTGAATCAGTGGTGAGAGATGAATGACAGTGAGATGCAGTGTCACATTATCAATTATTACGGAGACTGTGGCCGGGTGGGATTCAAACTCACGAATCCTGGATTCAACGGTTTATTGAAACTGAGAATCTGTGCTATTAGGTCCCTGTCAAAACATTAATACCAAAGTTTGAATCTGTGATGATTACCTCATTTGTTCCCTCATGATTGGCTCATATTGGTATTCATTTTTTTGTTTATACACAAGCTGGGCCCGATAAGCTCAGTCGGTTATGCATCTGACTATCAATCCAGGGGTCATGAGTTCGAATTCTCTGCCCGGCAACAGTCTCCATGATGATGTTTATACGACATTGTGTCTCATTATTATTCGTCTCTCACCACTGATTCAAGTGGGAAAGTTATCAGTTACTTGCGGAGATGGGGTGTGCTCGAGTACTGGTTAATCCCAGGAAACAGTTGTTAGGTTAACTGATCATCTGTTAGCCCTCGATGCAGCATAAAAATGACACTTAATATTCAATCAATCAATCAATTATATACATGCAAACAGACACTATATTTATGTACCAAGCTTTATCTCCACATGAAAGATTGAACACTGATTCTTATGTCTTTATTTATTTATAAATACTGATTAACATCTCATACCATCCTAGCTCAAAAACTCAACACAACATGCCATAATACTTGATTCTATCTTGAGTATAATACAACCCGAATCTTCATGCATTTTCATGGTGTACTTTAAGTTTTAATGTTGCTGAGAGAGAAATTAGGTCTGTTCTAATTCCAAAACTTAATCCAGTTACCATCATCATCAACATCATCATTGGCATTCTTTGGGGACCAGAATTTATGAAACAATGAAAATCATCTCTCTGCAACTGTGCATTAATATTTCAGTAGCTGCGGCCATATTTCACAATTTGCTTGACATTCTTGGTTCAATAATGCTCCCCAGATAAGATTATTGTCGATTGAAACTCTTCCGTCAATGTTTTATTCAGGGTAGACAGTCACGAATACTCTGTTACGTATTGAAAGTTGAACAATTAAAGTACATGCCTGATTAAAGTATCAATATCATCATTGCTTATGTCAGCATTTTTCAGGATTATGGTATCACTTTGGGCCGGGGGGCCTCATGGTTAGCTCAATTGATAGCATGTCTGACTAATGGTCTATGGGTCATGAGTTAGAATCCCTGCCCGGACACAGTCTCCATGATGATTGGTATACGACATTGCAGCATCTCACTATCATTTATCTCTCACCATTGATTCAAGTGAGAAAGTTATTAGTTACTTGTGACGATGGATGTGCTGGTGTAACCTTCCAGGATCCCAGGAAAGAGCAGTTAGGTTAACTGATCATCTGTATGGTCTCGATGACATAAATGGCATTAAATACAATATCATTAGAAGCACAAAAAAAGTAAGAAGCAAGGGTAGATAGAGGATCTTACTGGTACACTACTAATGTTATCATGCAATACATGCTAAGTTGAGGTTGAGTCCATGTTCAATAAAATAAACATTTCTCAGGTATATAACTGTGATGGGACATGAAATCTATCCAGTAGTTCATAGCTGGAAACATTTCCCAGGTATAGAACTGTGATGGGACATGAAATCTATCCAAAAGTTCCAAGCTTGAAAACATTTCCCAGGTATAGAACTGTGAGATCTGAAGCCCATGGGGACTGCGTACTGCACCGAGTTACAAAACAAACAGTGGTGCAGCGTAATTATTGTCAATTAGTACTTTCAAATCTTTCAATCTTAGTCTCAGAAGCCTCCTTTGTGACGTAATGGAAGTAAATCTTTAGTTTTGGAGGAGATAAAACTCAATCATGTCACTGATACATGTAGGTGGCGCTGCATTGAGTGGGATAATTGGAGAAATTGAGCCCGCATCAGAAGTAAAAATGACAGCAACTTGATATTTAAAGTGCCTAAACAAATGTTTATGTGCAACTTAAAAATAACGTCCAGATTTGATACCATCTGCAAAAAATGTCTACTTAAATACGTAAAACTTTAATTAGTTTTGACTGGTTACTTTAATATTTTTTAATTATAATAAGTGAAACTGAATGCAGTTAATTATATGGATCCAGTCTAAAATCATGATCACCTAGGTGCTTTTTTTATTTAAGTATTTCAGTAAATACTTAAACAGTTGGTGAAACAGGGACCAGATCATTCTGCGTGTAATTAGTTTATGTTAGTAAACTTGAAGGCTTAGTGCCAAACTAGTGTAACTCAATATACACTGAGAAGGCAGATAGACTAGTATTGCATTAAGTTGTTTAATTATACTGAATACCCTTATTAATATAATTAAAAATGGAAACATTGCCAAACAATGAAGCATGATGCCGAGGTTCAAATGTGAATTAATGGGATCAGGGCCAAGACCAAGAAACCTCAGCAAAGGTTATACGGATGTAAATATAATGTACATATATATTTACAGTTCTCTCCCTTCACTTTGGGGTAATGGGGCCAGGGCTCACTGAGGGTGGAATTTTGTGTTGTTTTCATGTCACGTTGTATCTGTGATTATGCAGAAAAATTGACGATACATTTTAAAAAAAAGGGATATTAGCCTAAACAATTGCATGTTTCTTTAATATCTTTAACCAGAAATTCCCCCCTAGGAGCTTTTCAGTAAGATTAGAGGAAAAAAGTATATTCCAGAGCAGGGGGAATGAGACAGAGTTTCAGCCCCCAAAATTAAACGACTAAATGAGGGAGCTGCTATATAGGGCCCTGATTAACACCTATTTTTATGGAATGTCAAATGGCTTGCAGGCACATTAAACAAAGACGGGAAATATGGAAAATGAGGTATTGTATATAATTATGTCAAAAAATGGAAATTGTGAATGTTTATACCATAATCATCATTGTATGTAATTCTTTCGGTGTAATTGGAAACTTAGTAACTGGTACATGCAGTTTTCAATACATCTCTATTTACGTGATGTTTATTTGTAACTTATTTGCTTAATTGTTACATACAGAGTATTCAGCAAAATTAAAACAGTAAAAGCAATTACCAGAAAGTGGGAATAATTACTTAATTGGTGTTAATGACTGGAATTATCAATTATCAATTCAGTAATTATTAATAATTGATGTTCTAGTCATCAATAAACACAATTTTCAATCATACAAATTTATAGAGAGAGAGAGAGAGAGAGAGAGAGAGAGAGAGAGAGAGAGAGAGAGAGAGAGAGAGTAAAATAGAAATATCTATAATTAGTTTGCTCTTTAAGTAATGAAGTTCTAGTTCTTAGAAACACATAAATTAAAATACTTACTGTTAAAAATGCTGATTTTTTTTAATTTGACAAAATAAATTGATCAAATTGATAGTTTCTCACCGACTTAAAGATAAAAGCACATGCGGTTTTTGAGAATCGTTTTGGATATAAAGTCGTTAATCGACCGCTCAGCTAATAGTTTTCCATTATGGTCGTTGCTATGAAATATTTTGAGAAGATCAAAATGTCTATTCAATACACAAGGGTATCAAAAATCCCCATAAAACACTACAACAAATGAAATTTAAAAAGATTTGTTCAAAATTTCATGAGAGTTGAATTTCCGAATGTGTTTAGATATTGATCCATTTCAGTTGTGGAGGACACTTTAAGTCTTTTCAGGAAAGAATCCGCCCCAGTCTATTATACCAGCATCGTAGTCAAAACAAGAATATCTTGTGATTAATTATTGTCCTTTGCAGATTTCATTGTCGTTTTTGTTTATTTAGAGTTTCATAATTATTTACTCATTTTTATTTATTTTTCAAAGCCCCTGTGGTTCCGACTAAGAATAGAATCACTACCGATCTCTGCAGAGGGGTAGGAATCCTCCGAATGCGTGTCATGTTCATTTTATCATTTTTTGTCATGTTCACTATTGAGGTTAAATTATCAACCCCTGTGTGGTTTCAGAGAGCCATATGAGTGATGGCAAGAATAGGACAACTGTGGCTCATACATGTCGCAAGAAGCGACAATTTGAGTGATACAATAGAATTTGCTGAAACTCTGCAGTTCTACAGGTTTCAAGGTTCTAGGTTCATTCTGCATATTCATTTGTTGGTGTATTTTTTTTTTTAAATCTGTATGTTGATTTGTTGTTTTTGTAAATGTAGAGTGAACCTGGAATCTTCCTTCCTGTTGGCATTGACTAACCTATAATGTGTTGGTACGCCGTAAAACCCTATTCATTATTTTTCAAAATTTGCTGGAAAAAACTAGCATAACAATGAAAATCAATAAATATATATAACAGTTTTCTCAATTGTTTTCATATATAAACAATCAGGTTATCAATATATTTGCAATTGAAATAATTATTTTCCTAGCTATAAAAGTTCAACAGGCTTGAATTTTGGTAAAATATGTGAAGTGTGCACCAAAATACTGGATTAAAATAAGAGTTTTTTTTCCAAATGAATAGTAATGAATTTAATTCTGGTTGCTGATCTATAACTTTTGAAGGGGTCTACATTTTATTAATATTAAGTGTGTAGCTGTGTAATAATAAATACGGGTCAAGTTCAATATTTTTCAATGGTGGTCAAATTTTACTGAAGTTAATAATGACCACTTTTAAAGACTTAATTTTCACTAAAAAATTGGTTTAACGGTTAATAGCAGGTGGGGAAGGTGGGAGGCAGTCATGTCATTAACAGACATATTTTTGTAATTTAATTAACAAGGCCTGATCAAAAAAAGAACGCTGTTAAAATGCCAATACATCCTAGATAACCACCAACAAGCTGCAATACTGACACAACATGGCTGTGAGTCAGAAGGTGGATGAGATGACAGGTGGAAGGAGTCATACGTAACATTAACTCCCAATAAAAACATGCATGTTTTTGTGTGATGCTTTTAAAAGCATGTCTGGCATTATTTTCATTTGCATACAAGCAAAACAGTTTGTCAGTATTTTTTTTGTCTAAAGTTTTCCTTTAGAGGAAATCAAATTTTGCCAAAATGCAGAAATGCTTTGATTTCCCATTAAAACTGCCAATATCAAATTCCAGAACATTCCTTGTCACGCATCTCGGAATAATTAATCAGGGACGACAGTTAATATGATTTCATGAATAATTTCACTGAAAAATAAATACAAATGTGTTTAATATTCTGCTTAATGAAAAAAGCCAGATGATGGAGTGACTGTGTCACGGATATTCATCAAGTTTCTGTCCCTAAAAATGTGAAATAATGAGGACCAGTCCAACATTCCAAGATGAGACCCCTGGAGAGGTCTGGCAAAAGATATAATTGTGCTATTTAAGACCCCTTAGAGAGGCTTTGGGGACATCAAGGGTCATTACTTGTGGAATTCTCTACCATTGTGTCACCTTCGCTTTAATTACAAGAAGTAATTAAAATCGAGTTTTGAACATTTAGAATTTATTTTGCTCTCGTAAATTATAAACCAATGAAAAAGTCAGGAGAAATGACATGGAAACACCTCAAAATATTGTAATTGACTAATTTTTTAAGTGGGTCTCACTGTTGTTACGTAGCTTTATAATAAAAAAAAAAGGTCGCCAGATGGTCCCAAATATGGAAATGAAGATGGGGGATTTCCTTCGCAAATGATTCCTGTTTAGTATTGACAGTTTCTTTAATTTTTTTGTCAGTTGATTTGGTACCTAATTTCCATTACACAAGAGTTTTATGTGGTGCCCGGTTTCACCGATTCACTTTATTGGCTTTTACCAAAACGACAAGTTACTGCCGTCGAAGCGCGATTGAAGGGAATTGCCCATTTCTTGTAATCAGTTCCTTTGTCTGTACAGTCTAACGCTTGCGGCAGGGTCTTAAGAAATCAAATAGTTTTGCTAAATGTGAATTTCTCACTGGTTCTAAATGGTATGTTAGGTGACAAGGTCAGATTTTAATGTTTGAATGAGGCAGAATTCTGCTGGTTTTCAGAAATCGTCAACATGACTTTTGATTTATTAAATTCATTCCATTAGAAGCAGACACTCAGATTGCTTCGAGCACTGATGCCATTGGTATTTTAATTGTTCTTTTGTTTGGATTAGAAAATGCATGAAAATGCATGAAAATTACGGTAACCTGATGAAATCAAGCAAATGTTTCGAGATTTATGGTCTAATAATCAATTATTCAAATGTTGCTTTAAAGGAATTTCTTATAACAAAATCTGTTGATGGTAATTTTTTCCCCCGGATTTTAATGTTTTAATTTCATCATTGATAATAAAATTGTTTTAGTTTATGTGACTGAGTTTTGTTATGAAGCCATACAATGTTATCAGTTGTTACAGGTTCTGTTATAGAAAGGCAGACTTTTTTTATTTGCTGGTTTGTGAATTTGTTTTTAAAAAAAAAGAAGAAAGATTTGTAGGTGTTTGAAAATAATTCTAGACTACAATGCTGATAAAATTGCAAACTAAAATAAAGAAAGTCTAAAAAAAGATAACAAAGTAAAGGTAGATTATAATTTTTTAGAAAAATTATATTGCAATGTACAGTTTTGACTTTGCGCAAGGACACAATAATGAAACTAAGTTTTTGCATTAAATATCATTGGCAGAATAAAAATAGGATGACCTACAAGTCTTAGAGATTTAAAAAAGCTACTAGATCAAAGTAAAAACTTCATCAAGCTTATATATGGGGGTACATAGTGGTATTTGTTTTTAAAAAAAGTCATCTCGACCTTCATTATGCTTTATTTACAAGTGATTGTTCTTAAAGAGTTTTCCGCCTTTTTCAACAATATTTAAGTGATGGTCAATAGACAATATGGGGATCTGATGGGTGGTTGTAAACCAGTACAAAACAAACCTTATCTTTGCAAGTCACTGTCTACTTTCCCACATATTCAGAGGTGGGAGATTAGATCATGACTATAGAACGAAGTTCATGAACAGTCAGTAAATATTTTGAACTGAAATCAGACTAGTTACCAATTCTGACTGAGCCAGCTGGATCCAGTTTTATTTACAGAAACCAGGATTTAAAATTTGCTTAAGAATTGTTACCTTTCATATTCATAGCCCCCAATCCAAACTGATCAAGCTTCTGTTCCACCAACATTTTACTTAAATACTTAAAAATCTTAACAAAGTTTTGACTGGTTATTTATCTATTATATAATCAATATCAATTTAACACTATGCAGTTTCACTGGAATCAGTCTAAAATCATGATCAACGAGATGCTTTTCTTAGACTTAAGTTTGTAAGTAATTTAGGTATACATATTGTTGGTGAAATAGGAGCTGGCTCTATTTTTACCAACATATTTAAGCATTTACCTCAATACTTAAAAAAAAAACTTAAATTTATGAAAAGCACCCAGGTGACCATGATTTTAGACTGGCTCATAAAACTGGTAGATGATTTAATTTTTTATTGGTTAAAGAAAGTTTATATTTCCAGTCAAATTAAGTTAAATTTTTTAAGTATTTAGGTAAAACTTAAAAATGTGTTGGTGGGATAGAAGTCTGGTAAAAAACATGTGCTATGTATAATAAATAATGTATGTCTGCACAGCAATAAAACTTACGTCGAGTAGAATTATAACTATGTCATACCTAAAATGGTGACAAACAGTACTGATCTTGATAACCATTATGAACGAACCAGCACGGAATGTCTTGAGAAACAGACAGCAAGTCTTTAAATTCAAACTATGCAGAGTTTTGAAACATTTTAATTTGACGCTTCTGCGACAGACAATGAGCAATTTAATGAACATCAGAAACATTCTTCAGATGTCATTAATTGCTTTACTCGTCTATCTAGCAGACAGTGCTGTCGCATAAATCACTGTTATAAAATACGGACAGACAAGCAGTAGACCCTGGCACATCTAACGCACATCTAACGACTTTAGGCAACAATAATTAACTGCTAGAGTACTGACACAAACAAGTTATAACATTTATAATTTAAATGACTGTATTTCCATAATAGACTCTTCCGTTCGCAGTTTTGGACTATTTCATAAAACACCGACTCTGACAGACAGGAAGTTACTCGCAGTCTCATTTCTCGGTGATTGCAATCACCGTATTTTACGAAATGGTGCTATCTCTTATCTGAAACAAAGCTAATTGTCATTAATAGCCAATGACCGCTCGGTCACTTCTATCTACTATTGATTTTCAGTAAATATGTCCTTAATTTAGCCAGGGTCACCGTGACACACACGGCTGATTCATCATATATCCATATGTCAATTACTATTCCTGTGTGACAACCAGTAAGCAAGCTAATGTAATGTGGCTCAAGACTATTATAGATAAAGTAACTTGTTACAGAAACTTTCAAATTTTGTTGTCAATATTGGTCTGCAATCGAGTCATCCATGGATACGTCTAATACGCTGTCAAGAACACTCACTTCTCACATCTCACCGCAGAAGTGTTTGGTTTGAGGCCAGCTTGGTTATGAGATTTTAAGTGAGAAATGAAAGTTGCCAGTTAGTTGTGTAATGATTGTCAAATTTTACCCCCACCCAGGGTCCTTAGTGGCCAAGTGGTCTAAGGTGCTGTCTCAAGATCACTTACCTCTCACCGCAAAGGTCAAAGGTCATAAGTTCGAGTCCTGCTCACTCCAAAAACTCTATGTGAGAAAGTTTGCCAGTTACTTGCGGAACCCCCCCCCCCCCCACTTCCCAAACATTCAAAGAATGCTGAAAGGGCATTAGGTGATGCCACTGTCCATCTGGCCGATATGAAATTGGTTTCCAATCAATAACTTCTGAAAGGATTCTGTGTATTTGGTTAATATTCCATGTGTAGCTGTACAATAATAAGAAACAATGTCGTTCAATTCTTGCAAAACTTTGGCCCCTTTTTTAGTTTCTTTTAGGAAAAATTTACCTATAACGGAGGTATCCATGTCATATGAACACATTTAAGTTATAAAAGTGCAAAGTACTGATATGATCATATCAATAAAAAAGTATATTGAAACACACTTCAAACTTCAGCTAAATTGTGTAAAGTAATTCAGGAAAGTTATGCCCAGTTTCAAACAAAAACAAAATTTAGTGACCAGATAAATTACTTCAAAGTCAGTTTAACATTATGCATCTAAATTTTTTTTTCAAAATTATAATTTATCAATATTGCTCTGCGTTTCTTTTAAAAACAAATCTAAAAAAAAAAAAATAAGAGAAAAAAAAAAGTTTAAACTTCTAAGTATAAATCATGATTTTAAATATCCCAGAATTCTCTGTGTAGCATTCTGGAAACCAGGACAGCTTGGCAATCATATTCATCAAATGCCTGCATTGTTTTAAATGACATGACAGTATAACACTCTCAAAATTACCAGGTTAAAATTTACTGCAAATTTTCTTCGATTCTTTCTTCCATTTTTTTTTTTTTTGGAATATCGAGTTCTGTGTACTGAGATGGGTAGCACTGTCATCTTGCTCATTTCCCAGTTACCATAGTGATGTATCACCATAGCGATGTGGAAAACTGTAATCAAACTCAATACTGAAACCTGAAATTTATGGCAAAATTATGCTAGGTTTATACCCATAAGAACCACAGTGTACTCAAATTAGCCAAATTGGCCCTCCGAAGACTCCAATTATGCAAATTGTGCAAAAGACATTCTCGCCTGAGAAGGGGATTTCTGGGGTTTGCCCAGCCATAAAAGGTTGATCCATGCTTCTCACTAGGAAGCCATTAATAAAACAGCCAGACTCCTCTTTCTCCGACAGCAATAAAATCGTAAATTCTGTTTATAAATTTGTTTAAAATGTAAATATTGGTATGAGGTCATTTTGATCATTGTAACCAGTTAATCTAATATGTTTTCAATTGAGAATGATTGCGTGACTCGGACCTGTGCGGAGAGAATGTGATTAAAATAGGGAGCAAAAAATGCCATGGGGTAATAGACATGGTTGGTAAAATTAGACATTTTTTTATATTTTTTCCCATTAAAATATGAAATAGTGCAGGAGGCAATTAATTGATTAAATGGAAGTTTACATAAGAATTTTGTTACCATTCAATTTCAGTTCATCAAATTAGTAAATTAGACCAATTTTTTTCAAATGTCGGATTATTGAATTCTATGAATTGCATGATCTGGTATTATGTTTAAAGCCGGAAATCAGGAGCACAAAATATCTGTGTTGAGTGTGTGGGCACAGCATTAGAATCAGGATTGGAGGGTCATAGGTTCGATCCTGTGCCATGGCTATGTGTATTGTCCTTGATCAAGACACTTTATTCAATTTAATATGTTTAGTACTCAGGTTCTACCCTGAGGAAGACTTTGAATGTGATTTGTCTAAGTTGTACATGTAAGAACTATTGTTTCACAATCAATGTAAAATAAATAAATATAAACCAATGTCTTAGCTGAAACACCAATCTTGCCAACTCTTAGTCAATGTATGCTTTGTTTGGCTCTTAATAGTTGATTTTTATCGATATCCCTTCTAATTGAAAATGGAATCTTCAAAATGTTATATATTTTAGTGTGGTATGAAATTTTACTAAAACGATTGTAGTTTATATATAAATTGTGAAAAAGTTCATTGAAAACAACAGGAAAGGTTAAACTTGAAGTATGACCTTTATCATACTAATGCAATCCCATATAGTCTCCTACATTCCCTTACATTGATCTGTTAAAAGTTGTGTAAGAGAACAATGCCATATGACTAAGTTAACATATCAATAAAATGATTCAGAACCAGTCTGTTTTTATTGCTTTTAATGGAAGACTGACAGTATAACCACGTGCTGTTCCTATATTATATTTCTCCGTAGATTTTACAACCAATTTCATATGTCAGTAAAAAAATAACATCATTGGATAGGCTTAATTATTATGAATTTAAGCACTTACGCGAGTGACTTAATCAGAGATTTGATTTTCTAAATTACAAGCTTCTGGATGATATAGACTCTTATAAATTGACATAATCGCGGGTTCTGTGTGATATTAATGCCGCTAGGACTCGGCAATGATACTGTTCACTTCTATATTGAACTTTTTACTGACTTAGTTTTTGTTTGATCATCTCTTCACAGTGCTGTAATATGATCATTTTACCTTGATTGGATGGGAGAAAGTAATTTGATTACGAATTCAAAACGTTATGAGGAATCGTAAATGTTATCAGGGAACAAATTTAATTGTATTATATTATTTGGAACAAGAATTTTTTTTTTTTTTTTTATTAGCCTGAAAATTATCCAAATGCACTGAATTGGCTTTTATAATATATTCACACCTTAGTGCTCCTGTTTCGCCAACATAAAACCTGAAAACTTAACCCTTTACTTCATATAGACACCTTTGGACACCTAATATTGAAAGCATTAATTCACCACATATCAGCAATGGGTGAATTATGTTTATATTAACTGACAGACGGAAAACAGCGCAGGAAGTGTTCAGATTGCTCGTTAGCAATCTGAACTCTTCCTGCACTGTTTTCAAAGGCCTCCTGTGATTGGTGCAGGAAAACGCTTATCTGTGGAGTAAAGGGTTAAATCATAAAGTTGCCTGGTGATCATGATTTTAGACTGGTTCAAGTAAAACTAAATATGTTTTCATTGATTTTAATTTTATAACAGATAAATAACCAGTTAAAATTATGTTTCAGTTAAGTTTTTAATATTTTAGTAAAATGTTGATGAAACAGAAAAGCCAGATTAATAAAAATCTATTTTAAACAATAATGTGCAAAATATGCCTTAGTTTGAGTTTTGACCAGTGGGTTCTCTGTGGCCAAGTGGTCTAAGGTGCCATCTCACTTACTTCTCACTGCTAAGGTGGTAGGTTTGAGTCCCGCTCAGTCCAAAACCTTTATATGAGAAAGTCCGCTAGTTTCTTGCGGAAGGACAGGGATTCTACTCAGATTCATTCTAAAAAAAGAAAGAGTTTTGACTAATAAACATAACAAAGTAATTATCTTCAGAATTAACTAATGGATCACTTTCAGGATCAACAAAAATATATACGGCTCCATTGCTGTCTAATTGAGCATCCATTACAGAGCTTATTGAAACTGCAGCTCTGCGTGAATCCTTAATGCTGCATTAAGAATTCTCTTCACACTGTTATCCTTTCTCCTTCCTGCAGCGGAAAACAATATATAATACATCCAAAGTGTTAAATAGTTTTTTTATTATAAGCATAAAACAAACATTTATCATTTTTTCCAGAATGGCATATTTATCTCGAGAATACAGGTGGTTGCGGCGAGATTTGTAGATTGGAGATCAGCTTGCTTAGTATGCACATGGAGACTTCTGAAATCCTTTTTCATTAGGACTTGTCACAATCTTTCCTTATTGAGTCAATGTGATTGGGCAAATATCTATCAATGTTGACAACGAGTGGCCGCGTAATTTCTCGTTGCTTCGTTATTTTCTTAGGCCCCTTCAATTGCATATTGATTTAGAGGGAAAGTAACCACCATCAATTACAACCCTGTGAAATAATGCTTCTGGAAGGTGCAATCTTCGTGACCATGTTATTACGGGATGAATTATTGATGGTGCCTTGACTTCCCTTGTCAGACAAAAAGCTGGGTGCCCCCATACTGGTAGAAAGTTCCATCTGATGTATAGAAACTGGGTGACAATATGAATTGATAGATTGAGAAATTTGGTATATATAGCTGTAAGTGGGTGCTCTTTTAGTGGAGGGAAATGACTGTTTTATTATGTAGACTGCGTTCTAAATTATTGTGTAACGAAAACTATGCAATTAGAATAGACAGGACTGGAACTTATTTAAACCTGGTAATAGGAAAATGTTTGGGAAGATTATGGAATTAAATTTTCTATTTTGAATCTGTAGATTGGTTTAAAAGGTCGTAATGGAGATAACAGTTATGTGTAGGCTAGAATTTAAACTTCACGTGTAACTTAACTGGCTTAGATGTGATCTACTTTCTCTATCCTGGCTCAATTTCATTGGCTTAGAAGTAGGTCAGTATCTACTGATGGTCATGGTGTTCTATACAAAATGGAATGTTCTATTATGAAAAATAAATGTGCTATTTTAATGGCTGAGAATTTCAGAAAGTAAGACAACATCTTATAAAGAATATTTGCAAGGCATGTCTGTCCACTCTAATGCCAGTATATCAAATACTAGAGAAGGCTGACCAGTAGTGGGAGAAAATTGGTAGATAGAAGATGCTGTCCTTTTATTGTAACACTGAGTGCTCCTATGGTAGTAACTATTAGATACTGGAAATTGTCTGCTACCTAATCTGTGTAATATAAAAGTAGTCTTTTAAAGCCCTAATAAATATCAGTAATACACATGCTTCAAACACCAAGATAAAACCTTACCCAGGTGACCGTATGGTGGTTTTACTGTTAAAAAGTTGGTTAATATGTCAATCATGATATGAGGGTTGTTACACTCCTGTGGTGGAGTGGGGTTCATTACCATTCTTAGCACATAGGTTATATATATGGCATCCAGTTTTATTGGTGGAGGAAGACCTCAGAATGAATCTGAGATGAGCCATCATTGTTTTGTAACTGTCAACAGGCAACTTTCTCTCATGGATGTTTTAGATCAATTAAGGTGGACTATTATATTAAAACCAAGACCTCAGCTTCAATAGTGAAGGAATAACACAGACCAAAATTGGTCAATTCAACAGACAGAATAAAATATAACTGCTACACTAATACCTAGTTAACTAAATGCTACTGATTCAAAATCATACAAACAAATGAATCCAATTCAATTTAAAATGTTACAAACATACTAATACTGTACTTGAACATCATATATTTAGATAGACTACCGGCCTCTTGAATTCGATAGAGGTGTAATTCTTAGAGAATTAGATGACCAATTTAGAAATTTGCCTAATTCCTTTTGGTGTACCAACCCCAAGTGGTAGGAATTAATAGGTGCATTAAAGTCATGTTCATAAAAATCGTTGCTGTTTTTGGGTCTGTCCATAAACATGTAATGAGAATAAATTTTTTTTACAAAATTATAAATTTTAATTAAATATTAATTATTTCTTTACCTTATTCACACAGGTTTCTGTAACAATTCAACTGTTTCTAGAAAATCCTGGTTGAATTTCATTCTCTGTAAAAAAAAACACCAGCTTGACACCTGTATATTTAGCTATGTACCGGGTACTTGGAGTCAGTGACCATTACATGTGAAGCTGTTGGTATGTTTCTGAAATAATCAACATGTTAGAGATGCGCGCAATTACTGCTTTTTGTGAGCATTAACATTTACGAGAAATATCACAAATTTTGCGTAATTAAATAATTTGTCTATTGATTTTTGCCAGCGTATAATGAATTTTGTCATGAAATCTTCCTTTTATTGTTGTGTTTTGACTTTTCATTGTCTTTTCGTGATTAATGCAGTTTTCATTTTTAAAGAGCAGCGAAAGCATGCATAAAGAGCAATGGCTGCCTCATGAACTCTGGGTAAAATAGCTGAATGCCACAAGATGGCAGATTCTAATTCTTGGCAAGTTTTATTGCTGTCCCTTGCATAAAATGAGCCGTCTCCCTTAAAAGTAATTATCGCCTCGACTACTGGAAATTTGCATGGGAAGGGTTATTAAAGAACGTGTTGGTCTTGCCATTATTATTCCAAATGATAATACTCCCCGAGAAGGTTTGTATTGTATTTGAAGCGAAAATTCCAATGTATAATTTGAATAATAAGCACCGTGAAAGCCTGTTTCAGTTTCGGTTTGTTCAGCGATTGGTAAATTTAGACGAGTTTTAGGCCTCATGTCTCATTACCTCCGTGATAATTTGGTTGTCACTGGGATCACAAAGCGTAAGTTAATGCCAAATGTATTGCCATGGTAACCTGGAAACCGAAGGAATTCATATCTGGTAGCGTTTTCTTGAATTTGGTTTAAAAATTGAAATGGATGTTTTTAGTTGATTCACATAATTATGCAACCCAATTAAAGAACTTGAATTATATGTTTGTGTTACATTTAAAATTTAGGAAATTGAATGTTTTCTTTTTTTTAAATTCATGAGAAGTTGCCTAATAAATGTATACCATGTGCAAAGTAAGGGGTTTATTTAATCTTTGCTTTTAAGTTGTTTGGTTGCCCTAGTCAAGTTATTTGATTGCCTGTCTTTAAACATTGTTTTGTTGCTCCTATCGGGTTACCCTTATATCTATGTCACAGGTAATGTTCTTATGTGATTCTGTGATTAGGGAACGGCACAAACAATAGAGAGATTTACAAGTATCCTTTACTGAAATTCTGCAACTCTGCATTTCAGTAAATAAAAAAATAATTTCAAGGAAAAGATTCAGCAAACTATTTTATAACAATTCACTTGAAATTAAAACACAATATGTCCTTATGCGTTTTTAATGCATCTTAAATTTGAATACTTCAGCAATAATTTTCTGAAATTAAATTTTATTTTCGTCATATAGAAATAAATAAATGTAAAGCAACCAATCTAAATGTCAGCATCATGTGAATTTCTCAGAAACTTATCCAAATATCCCGTGTCCAAACTCATTTATCATATTTGTAAAAAATTATTACAATAAAATATTATTCAAATCATCTGCGGCATAACGTGAAATTCACGCAATTCCATAATCAGGATTAACAATAGTTGTTTAGTTTTTGTTGCCGTTTTATTGGGGGAATTGTCAGCGAAAACCGTTTCTGTTAATTAGCAATAGAATTAATTGCGAATCATAAGAAGAAATGCTTTTTATTTTTTGTTGGAGAATTCAGTGAACATGGTGTCAAGTTAAAGTGCGTCGACAAACTTGCATGAAAGACGGTCATTTACATCACAATTTGTTTTCCAGTAACCTTTGAAAATCTTTGCGGCACTCAATCATTTTTGTTGCCAGCGGAATTGACATCAGTAAGGATGAATGTATAAAATAAAAAGACTTTACGTGTTCCTTCTGAGATTTCTTAAATTAATGTGTTTTACATATTTATTTTCTTTATTGGACTATAAGGAGACTAGTCGCCCATGATCAGTTACGTGGGAAGTACAATTTTGCTAAAAGAAATGGTGGGTTTTCTTTTTAAGTAAGTGACACACACACACAGATTTTCGTTTTAAAAATATATTTTGTGGGTAAATTTTATTTTTAAAGTCTGAAATATATTTTTGTTCAATAATTTATATTTGTATTCTTAAAAACCTACTTATAATAAGACATTAGGATGCTAAATATGTAATATACATTGTCTTTAAAATATAGACCTACAACTGCATTGATTATATCAAAAGAAACTACATTCATTTAGTTATGATATCAAAATAATTTCACTGGTGTATCTGGAGGGTACCGGGTACATCCATCCTGAATTTTTGAAAAATCACCATGAATCAAATCATAATATTTTTGTGTGAAAAGTAATACATTTTGCAGGTTAATGCCAGTTTGGCCAACTGTTTGCTCTCTCCCTCCCTACCAAAGCTGTCTAAGTGACTGATATACGACATTGAGTCTCATAATAGATCGTTTCTTGCCAATGATTCAAGTGGGAAAGTTATTAGAAACTTGCGGAGGTGGGGTGTGCTCTAGTACTGGTTTACCTTCCAAGATCCCAGGAAAGAGTGGTTAGGTTAACTGATCATCTGTTAACTCTTGATGGCATAAAAATGAAGCTAAATATTCAATCAATATAAAAATGACACTAAGTATTCAATCAATCAATCAATCAATCAGTTAATTGTCAAGAGAAGCATATTAAGCTGAAACATTCAATACATCCGGCTTAACCTCAATGAGCCCCAACTATGATCTGTAATCTTGGATTTATATATTGCCTGATTACTTTCTGGGCAGTTTGTAAAAGCTTGCTTGTCCCTGAGTGACCATTTCTAACAAATTTACTGACTGCTGGTCATTAACTGACCATTAAATGTGTCTACCATGACCACTGCTTTTTATGATTTTTGCATTAATAGGTTGAAGATAACTGCACTCTCTGTGTTGAGACTGTTGTCTACAAGGTGATATGGAATGAATGGGGTTTTATGGTGTACCAACACATTATAGGTTATTCAATGCCAACAGGAATGAAGATTCCAGGTCTAATTTCTACATGTACAAAAGCAACAAATTAACATTCAGATTAACAAAACACATCAACAAATGAATATGCAGAATGAACCTAGAACCTGCAGAACTGCAGAGTTTCAGCAAATTCTATCAAATTACTCAAATTGCCACTTCTTACGACATGCATGAGCCACAGTGATCCTATTCTTGCCATCACTCATATGGCTCCCTTGAACCACACAGGTATTGCTAATTTAACCACAATAATGAACATGACAAAAAATGATAAAATGAGCAAGACACCCATTCGGAGGATTCCTACCCCTCTGCAGAGTTAAACAGTATTCTATTCTTAGTGGGAACCACTCGGGCTCAGCAATATGGAAACATAGGGTATGCTGCAGACAGGTTTGTCCATCTATCCTTAATATGATGGTAGCTTGATCGAATACTTGAAAAACAAATGAGTGGCCTAAGTGAGCAGCCCACTAACATCTCACTGTTTTTGAGGTCTTGCGTTAGAACCCATTTCATTTGCAAAAGTGAAAAAAAGTCTGCGAATTTACTTGTGGAAGGATGGTGGTTCTACTTAGATTCATTCTGAGATCTTCCCTCATGAGTTAAACTGGATATGCCATTATGTAGCCTATCAAGGGTAGAAAAATATCATTAACTTGATTAAATAAAACCAACACTATGAAACTAAAATTAATCTGTATGCATTTATAGACAATTGAACATGTGTCTTTGGACAGTATAGCTTTGTCAGAGAGTTGGTCAGCTGTCTGGTGAGTAATTACTCAATAATGACTACTGAGACCGTGAGTAAGGTTCAGCGAGCATCATGTGGTATTCAAATTACTTGATTTGCCACCAAGCATTAATTACTTATCACACCTCCGAAAGTTTGTTTTCCTTATTGGGAAAATTGTAGAAAACACATCCATTAAAACCAAGTAAGAAGGCAATACTGAAATGTAATTAGTTTTTATTGGTTCGTTTATTCTCATTTACCGCCAAGATCACCCACTTCATATAAGTGCTTTGCTACCAATTTTGTTTAAATGTTCTTGTTCTGTTAACGAAAATTTCCTTTATCTGCGTGTTTGGCAACTGCGACATTTGAAATGCATTTGTTTACTTGTCATCTTTTCGTGCTTTTGGCTCATTTCTTCGGCATCGTATAAATTGATGAAATAGAGCTCGGGTTTATATTATAACCATTGAACTCTGTGTATCTGTGATAATAAGAGCTATTTTAATCAAGGATTTAAACTTATTTATTTTACATCAATTGTTAAATGAGTTCTTACAACTTTAGACATATTACACTTGAAATCTTCCTGTGTAGAATCACAGACAAAACACTCTCAAAGTCTTCCTTACTAAAACCAGTATTATGAGTATATGTGCATATAGTGTCTTGCTCAAGCACACCTACACATAGCCATGGCAAAAGATTGAACCTGTGAACCCCCCCCACCCCCTCGTTTCTGGGTTGGATGCCCTACAATTGGACTGCACGCTACACATAGTATAAAGGGTTAAATAATACATATTTATTAGAAAATTCAAAAAAATATTAATTGCTCGAAAAATAATAAAAATGATAACTGGCAACTTATTTGATGGTAGTTTTAAAAAAGTGCATTATCAAGGTACAGTCAAAACTCGTTATTTCGAATTCCGTGGGACCTTGAAAATAATTCGAAATATCCGAAGTTCGATTTATCAGGAGTCTGTTTGTTCAACCGTTTTACCGTTACCCCACCCACTTCATAAATCGTTGAAAATATACATGTTGTACCTATAAATACCTCTATTTGTTTTTGTTTGTTTTTTAACTTTAACACGTTGTGGTTATATTTACACATGATATAAACTTTGTTTATATTGATGTATACTGTGGATTTATCTTAAATCATGGTAAATTCTACTGTTTACATGTGTTACTTCCTTCTACGCAAACGTATGTTGTGTGTTGTTATCCGTGTGTAAGCTAAATGCCTATTTGCACAGTGCGTGAACATTTTATATTTTTGAGTGTGATATAATAGATAACACAATATACTTTGATTTTTTATACTTTTTAATTACATGAATATCAAATAAATAGAATATGCAACTGAAATATAAACACAGGTTATATACAAGCAATGGTTACAACAATTTTACAAATAAGAACTAAGACGAAAATAGCACATGTCAAAAACTTCTTCTAACACTTCGGCTTGTTTGTATAATTAGTGTGTGTATCGGTCGTGTTTGTATCATAACAATTTGATGACACAATTAACTTACCTGCCAGTACCGACACATGAAGCGATAAATTACAGCAATTATCACCTTCGACGGTTTGCCTTTCATCTTCACGCGGTGATAAAAATTCGAAATAACGAGTGAGAAATCAATAGATTTTAGGATGAAGGGACCCAAAAACAGATTCGAAATAGTGAATAGTTCGAAATACTGGAATTTGATATATCAGGAGTTAATTAATATAGAAATAGAAGGGGAAAAAACGGGACCGAACTTCAAATTTGAGATAACCGGAAATTCGAAATATCAGAGTTCGAGTTGGTGAGTATCAACTGTATTCTAATATTATTAAGTTGCAGACTGATACCCTCAGGTAATATAAACAGGTAAAAGGTTTTAAAAGGTTGCATTGAAATCCATGAAAAAAGTAGACATAAAAACTTTTTTTTTGGAAGACGTTGGCAGAATACACATTATGTAGTCAGAAAAGACTGTATTTTCTCCCTAAAACATTTTGTCAAAATATTGAAGATTATAGATAAATATTGAACATTGAACCATCAAGTTCCCTTCCAAAACTGTCACAAATTAAAATCATATTTGTCGTAGTCTGACATAAAAATTTCATCATCGGAGTTTCGGAAGCTGTAACCCCTGACCTCTGAGATTTTAATTATCTAATCAATAATGTGCAATTATAGACCTGAGTTGGTCAATTATCGCTGGACATTATCCTGCTGTTGTTGTGTTAGGAATAATAAGACTTGTGATAAATAACGTGGCTGGCCGGATCTTATAGTTGTAGATAAGCCTGGGGGCTTCAGTTGATCACAGTCTGTGCCGATATAGAATTGATATTTCAGATTCCATATGGCAGTGCCACCTGCTTTAATCTGTGATTCTTCCATTTATGGGGTTTGAATGTTGAGATCAAAGAAAAAAAAACAATTATGGTCAAGTTTGGGTTGTGTCTATTACATCCATGTGGCTGGTATTATGTCCAATGATAATTGTCCGGCTTAGGTCAATAATGTAGTCCATTAATGATCATATCCATGGTAGTCTCTGGAAGCATTTCTGCTAATTTGATAAAGTACACGGTAAAGTCACTTCACTATGGTCAAGTAGTTGATGGATTTGTCACAAGATCACTTAACTCTCATTGCTGAGCATATGAGTTCTTATAACATATACAAGGCATAGGGAACCAGTAATATAACATGTACAATACACAGGTAACCAGTAATATAATGTGTACAAAACACAGGGAACCACTAAAATAACATGTACAATACACAGATAACCAGTAATATAACATGTACAAAACACAGGGAACCACTAATATAACATGTACAAAACACAGGTAACCAGTAATATAATGTGTACAAAACACAGGGTACTAGTCATATAGCATGTACAATACACAGGATACCAGTTATGTAACATACATGACACTGGGTACCAGTAATATAACATGTAATATAACATGTACAATATACAGGTAACCAGCCATATAACGTGTACCAAACACATGGAACCACTAATATAACATGTACAAAACACAGGTAACCAGTCATATAACATGTACAATACACAGGGTACTAGTCATATAGCATGTACAATACACAGGATACCAGTTATGTAACATACATGACACAGGGTACCAGTAATATAACATGTATAATACACAGGGTACCAGTAATATAACATGTACAATACACAGGGTACCAGTCATATAGCATGTACAATACACTGAGTACCAGTCATATAGCATGTACAATACTCTGAGTTCCTGTTATGTAACATGTACACTACACTGAGTACCAGTTATGTAACATGTACAAAACACAGGGAACCAGTAACATAACATGTACAATACACAGGTAACATATTGTTAATGCAATCTGAAGGATGAAACAATAATCTGATAGGAAAGTAAAATGAGGTAGTAATTAACAAAATGTTAACTGTTTAGAGACCTGACAGTCGGTTCCCTGTTTTATTCTTGTTTTCTACATTATGTAATCTTACGAAAAATCCAGGGTACAAGTGGTATAAGAATATAACTACAGTGACAGTAAAAAGTCGCATAATTCATAACTATTTTCACTTAATAAGTTGTATTACCAAGGTGACCTTTTGCACTTTTGCTTCATCACGTATAGAGGGTACTTTTATATGGTAAGAGGCAGTGGATAGTTACAACTATTGCGTGCAGTAATCACAAATCCAAAACTATTTTACATGTCACGCTCTCTCTCCTAATCCCCTTTAATGGAAAGCACAGGGGTTGTAACCTCGAACTCATTAGCATGTAATGATATACTGAGGTTGAGAAGTGTCACCCAATGTCATATCATGGCACGCTACACTAATGTTTTTCATAACTGTCCTGGCCACATTAACCGCTTGCTCTGATTTGAAATGATTATCAGCTGTTTAATCTCGGAATTCATTTTATTTTTTTTTTCTGTTCAGTCATCGTTTAATTGGATGTTTTAAAGCATTTCTGTCACTATTTAACAATCATCTTTTTCTTTTACATGTTCCCGCATTTCATTGTTGACATAATGTGATTTATATGACTGAATGTTACGTACGACTTCCATGTATAATGGCAGCTAAATTCAAACATGCATGGCAGCAACTTACTGTGGTGTCACCTCATCCGATCAAACTTGGGAAGTGCAGCTTGTAGTAAAGAATTCCATTTTCCTGCATGAAACTTAATACATATAATTGAAATGGATTTTACGTGTCTGTGCTGGAATGGCTCTCCTCACTGACGTTAACATGGAACAATATAGACCATTTTCTTATCTCTAAAACCAGTAACAGTTTTATGTGTTTTTTGATAAAGTTATCTAACTGGTAATAAACCACGTAATTATATTGGTACATATACGAGCGGAGACGCGCAAGCACAACAAAATTAATGCCGTAAAGTGCAAAACAGGAAAGGCAGCGCAAGACTCATCTTTGTTAATATTGTGCATGTACTTTTAAGATTGTTTGTTTGTTTGAATATTTAGGGTCATTTTCATGCCAATGAGGGCTAACAGAGGATCAGCTAACCTATTTACTTTTGCCTGGGATACTAGAGGTTAACCAGTACTTGAGCACACCCATTTCTGCAAGTAACTGATAACTTTCCGCTTGAATCAGCAGTGAGAGATGAATGAGGATTATGCAATGTTGTTAACCAATCATTAGAGACTGTGGCCTTGTGGGGATTCAAACTCATGACCCCTGGATTGATAGTCAGATGCACTATCAACTGAGCTAACCAAGTCCTATTTAAATGGTTGAGACTATTCCATCACTAAAGAGGCATCCAACTGGTTGTGCTGGCTTAATTTAGCATGGCATTTCATCTTAAGTGATATTATTATTACTATTACTACCACTCAAATGGCGCCAAGGAAGTCATAATATATCAAATATTTTAGACTGTTGCTATGATAAAATATATTGTCCTGCCTTGTCAACTATGATGCCCATAGTAATATATAAAACCAACTTCAATATTCTAGACAAAAACTTAGATAGATTATTAAAGGGACCCAGCATAGGAATGTGTCTCAAAGAAAATACAAACAACAGTAACTGGGCTAACAACTATTGGTACCTTGGATGATATTTATCCATAAATATAAATTAATAAAACTCTCCCCCCCCCCCCCACCCCCGCCACCCTTTTTAAAAAAAGAAGTCCTCAAATGCTCATAAATACATGCATATGTTGAAATCCTATAAAAGTCACTTTTTTAACACCAGTGATGTCTTATTGCAGTATATGCTATACCAACCTTTGCTCTACTCATCTGCAGCAAGAAATCACAACTACTATGAACCATTTTGAAAATATTTCAAAACCAAATTACATAGGCCTTGTTTTTAAGCATAAGAATCATGTTACCGTGGGAAAAAAAGGGGCATAACTGTGTCTTAAGTAACTTAAGTCCCACCATTCACCGCTAAAATGTGTTGACATAATTTATGTCACCTATCTGCCTTGCATGAAAATGGTGTTAAAACCTCATTTTAGGAGCCGGTGTTGTCCATTGGTAGAGCATTGGACCCACGATCTTGAGGTTGTGGACTTGAACCTCGGCCATGACCTTGTGTTGTGGCCTTGTGTTGTGGCCTGGCCATGGCCTTGTGTTGTGGCCTTGTACAAAACTTTTTATCTGCATATGCTTATATTAGTACTGGTTCTAAACAGAAAGAATTTGAGCATGATTTGTCTTAAGTTATAAGAACTTGTTTCACAATCACTGAAAATATTAAAAAAGTTTTAAAAAAAACTCATTTATGATATTTTATATATCAATCATCATGATGAATCGCTGGCCTTATAATTATGAGCATAAATACATTTCTTATATATTAAAATGATTGTGTGATTTTTTTTTATCTTTACATTTGATTTTTTTAAATGCTTTCTTATCACTTCTGATGTTATAAATGTCTTACACCAAAAAACATCAGGTGTGGTATGCTGACTATTAAATGATTAATTTCTACATTTTTTCTATTAAGCTAATGGGAAATTAGTTTTTTGCATTTATATATAGAAATAAAAAAGGTAAAAAGTACTTTCTGGTAGCTGTTTTAAGGCAATAGATGAATTTAATATATATAAAAAATAGATTAAAATTCTACTTATAGCGAAATGTATGATAAATGGATGAATATGAATCAAAGCACATTAAGTATATTGTATAGTTAATATACCTATATAATATATATATAGAGTTATAATGGACCAACATCAAGGTATATGATAGAGGATAATGACTATTTTGTCACTGAAATAAATCGAAAATGAAAAATAGGTCAATGTATTTTGTCACTGAAATAAATCGGAAATGAAAAATAGGTCAGTGTATTTTGTCACTGAAATAAGTCAGAAATGAAAAAGATACTTAATCACTAAAGTTGATCCTTGTTTGTCAATTCACAAATATGTCAAAATATGTCATTACATTCTTTTGGCATGTTTAAATAGATAAACGAGATCAGTGGGTATATTGTATGGGCATGGGGGGAAAAAACACGTTTTTTTTGCTGATTTTGAAATTTTGAAAAATCTTGGTATACTTTCTTTAATATATTGCATTGTGGGATGGGAAGCATTTATTCAAGATATTTCTATAGGTGATCATTATCAGTATAGTTTTGTCATAAAATACAAATGTCTGAGTGCTTCCAGGAAGTTTTTGTTTTCCAATTTTTAGGAAAAGATATTCAGAGATATTGAAAATTTCAAATTCTGAACATTGTAACTTTCATTACAACAGAAATACCTGCCGTGAAACTGTCAATTTATTTCTGGGTTAGAAAGTATTTTATTAAAACCTTTCTGTAGCATATTGTGCTTATTGCAGTATTTGAATGACAGTCCAGGTGGCTGAGTGGTCTAAGGCACTATCTCAAGGTCATCTCAAACCACTGAGGTCCCAGGTTCAAACCCAGCTCAGTACAAAAACTTTATGTCAGAAAGTTTACCAGTTACTTGCAGAAGGACGCTGGTTTTACTCAGATTTATATATTGTGGGGGGGGGGGGGGGGGGGGGGTTGGGAGGGGGTGTCCTCCAAAAATAAAACTGGTCACTATATAATATAATATAATCCTGCAATATGTTGAAAACGCTGCTATTAACCCTATTCAAGCAAACAAATATAACACAAATCACAAGAGCGAGAGCTTATATGCAATACCAGCCTATCTATATCAAGCTAGACTGGTTTTGCTCTGAGCCCTCAGGCAATAGTTTCTTGTAAAAGAAAAATGCAAACCACTTTAACGCCTGTGTATAAAAAAAAACTGTTCTCATTTCTTACTGTTTAATTTTTATTTGGCATGAAAACAATCCTTTTGCATTTCTGAAAAACACGCAATAAAATGTTTGCTCAAAACAATGCATTGCTGGCAATATTGAACAAAACTCAACATTTGTTTGCATGCACAAAACAATTTGGTTCATTTCATTGCCTAAATTTCGCACACAAAAAAATCTTACAATACATGCATTGTATAATATGGCGACAATTGTGTTAAAATGCGCTTGTCATCATGTACAAGTAAACTGATATTCCTGTAATTGGTGCAGTGTGTCTCTAAAAATGCATTTCTTTGCATTTTGCATGTTTAAGTCATCTTGAAATGGAAATAAAAATTGGTTCCGGATGTGACTTATTATTTTTTCCAAAGAACTGTTATATATTTCCGTTACTCGAGGTAATCTATTTGCATTTCTTTCCTGTAGTTATGCATATGAAATAACTGGAATTCTCTCAGGTATATGTGATGCATTTGCCTGTCATTAAGCTTATCTATGTTCAGTTGTTTTCCTGAATTATACGTCATCTCATCATTTGCAGTTTTGTCTTGTTGTTATTCTCCATGGCCTATGTGCAATTGGGGTATATTTATATTTATTTGGAACAGGTCCTCTGTGGCCGAGTGGTCTATGTATGTGCAGTCTCAAGATTTCTTACCTCTCACCATCAAGGTTGTAGGTTTGAGTTCCGCTCGCTCCAAAAACTTCATGTTAAAAAGTTTGTCAGTAACTTGTTGAAGGACCGTGGTTTTCTTAGATTTAATCTGGCGAACTTTCTCCCATAAAGTTTTTGGAGCAAACAGGACTCAAACTTACAACCTTATAGGTGGAAGGTAAGTGCTGTTGAGATGGCGCCATGGAAGACTCACTGCTTGCGTGTATACATACAAGCGTCATTTGAACATGAATTTCTATAACCAGTCTTTTTCGTCTGTTTTTGCATCGTTGTTTAGCTGAACTGCGTTTATAACAGAAATTATTGGTAGAGAGCAAAACAGTGTGTCCCTTTAAAATATAAATATTGCACTCAGACAGTCAGCCCTAGATTCTCTATGAGTACAGGCTGTACCTTTATTTTATTATTGTAGTAGGAAAATATTTTACAAACATGATAAAAGTGAATAAAAAAAGTATACAGTTATATTATAGCAACAAACAGAAAAAAATCAGAAAATCATTTACCAGGAAAATATTCTTACAAACAATTGATAAAAGTGCATAAAAAAGTATACAGTTATATGTTACAGCAACAAACAGAAAAAAGGTGCAAGCTTTCTCTTTATCTACCAGGAAATTATTCTTACAAACATGATAAAAGTAAATAAAAAGAGTATACAGTTATATTATAGCAACAAACAGAAAAAAGGTGCAATCTTTATCTCTTTCTACCAGGAAATTATTCTTACAAACATAATAAAAGTGAATAAAAAAGTACACAGCTATATAAATCATATTATATTAACAACAAACAGAAAAAGCTTGCAATCTCACGCCAATGGCTGATATTAATTACTGCTTATTTCGTCTGGCATGATATTTCATGAACATGCAATTTCCACGCCCACATGTTGTCTATTACTAAATACCCAAATGAATCTTGGGATATCTGTCATGCATATCAGCCATAACTAATGTAATTGTTTTTCGTCTGCCGAGTCCTTGCTGTGTGGAATCTCCTTACATGATTAGTCTGTAGGGAATAAAGTAGGTACACAGTGATAATGGTCAGTGAATTTGATATTAGAAAAGCCACATTTGAGCCCATTGATTGGTCAACTTGGCCTCAGTGGTAAAACTGTCCCAGGCTCCATCTCAAAAACACTTACGTCTCACTTCTAACTTTGGTACTGGGTTTACGTCCAGCTCAGTCCAAAGAATTTATTTGAAAAATTTTGCCATGGGCCTGTTTCATTAAACAAACTGAGACACCGGGCCCGATTAGCTCAATTGGTTATGCGTCTGACTATCAATCCAGGGGTCGTGAGTTCGAATCCTTGCCCAGCAGCAGTCTTCTTGATGATTGATATATGATATTGTGTCTCATTGTCATTCGTCTCTCACCACTGATACAAGTGGGAAATGTAGGTATCAGTTACTTGCGGAGATGGGTTATGCTCGGGTACCGGTTAACCTTTCAGGATCCCAGGAAACAGTGGTTAGGTTAACTGATTGTCTGTTAGCCCCCGATGGCATAAAAATGACGCTAAATATTCAATCAATCAGTGATTGGTCAACCTGACCTTAGTGATAAAACTGTCCAAGGAGAGACTGTATCAAAAATACTTATGTCTCACTACTAACTTGGGTACTGGGTTCAAGTCCAGCTCAGTCCTGAGAATTCATTTGAAAAGTTTTGCCATTGGCCTGTTTCATTAAAGATCTCAAACTGAGATTTAGTCTCATCTTCTTCAAATGAATACTTTGACTCATTATGCGTTGAATTACCACAAATACTTGAAGTTTAAACAAATCTGTACCCATTAGAAAAGGGTAACTGACAAAATGAACAACATTAGGCCATAATAAATTAATTGCTAGATTATCATCCCCCTAATTTTCATACCGCTCCTACCCTTTTTGTTTTGATTAAAGAAAAAAAAACAAAAAAAAAACAAATAAGAAAATAAA